>JFAV03000013.1:68574-222176 GCA_000585475.3 Hanseniaspora vineae
ACATACACACACACACACACACACAGAAAACGAAGAAAAAAAAAAAAAAAAAAAGGGCCGAAAACTTGAACAAAAAAAAAATAATAATAATAATAATATTAATAAAAAATCTTATCGGATAAGATAAATATTTAACAAGATTTGAAAAAAACTAAAAAATCCATAAATTAAGAGAAAAAAAAAAAAAAACCCCATGTACTCTTCTTATACTCCACACTATCAAAAATCCTATTCCGCTTTCCAAGAACCACAAATGAACATTAACCAACAAATCGTTTTGCCTCCATTGAACACAATGACCACACCACCACCACCTCCTCCTCCTCCTTTGTCTGCTGCTGCTCCACTTCCTTCTTTGTCTGCTTCATCCAACTCTTTCTCTTCCTTTTCATCTTTTGCTGCTTTCCCAGAAAACAAGTTTTCTGCAAACCAAGACTTGAAAGATGTCACACGCTCCATGGCCTGCAGACCTACTCCGAGAAACTCCATTGCCAGTGCCTCAGGTGGTAAACCTTACTATCAAGTCACTCCCAGAAATTCTATTGTCAGTCTTTCTGGTGGACTGCATTCATTGCCTGAAACTCCTGTTAAAAACTACTTGTTCACTCCAAAACATGACTCTACTAAGCCTCCATTTCTTCCAACAACTCCAAGAACGGAACCACGCTTGCAACCTCCATTGTTGATGCTTCTGGATGTTGCTTCTTCTGCCAAACCATTGGTCCCAGAATCAACAAGTCCATCTTTCTATCACTACGAGTGTGCTAAACCTTTGCCGCTACTGCCTCCACTTCCACAGCCGTCGTCCTCGTCCTCTGCTTCTTCCATGAATTCATTCATGAGTTCTTCTTCCTCTTCTTCTTCTTCTTCTTCTATTACTACTTCTGCAGCTATGCCTGAAAGAAGATTGACACTGCCCAGTTTGACGTGGCAAAGCAGAGATGGGAACAGGGTTTTGGAACCTGCAATTGAGCTTTCCACGGGAACAAGCCACGCACGCTCTCAGGAAACCGTTTGTGACACCACAACTTCACAGTTTTCGCCAAACACCTCTTTTGTTTTCAACCATGTTTCCTCTGCTAAAATCTCTGCTAACAACTACTCCGCATTGTCTCCACACTCATCTTCTCTTTCACCTTTATCTCCAACCGCCACCACCAGTACTCTATACAAGACCCAAAAAAGATACCGTGCCAAAACACCAAAACCAGTGTATAAGCATGCGTTGAAAAAGGGGTATTGTGAGCATTGTGGAGAGACACACACCACAGAATGGAGGCAGGGACCGTATGGGTTGCGCACGATGTGTAATGCGTGTGGGACCTATTATACTAAGATGATCAAGAATTTTGAGTATTCGTACAAGTGTTCTAATTTGGAAGCATGCGAGAAAGCAAATTTGAGCGTATATTACATGAAATATCACGAAAACAAAACAGGGAAAACGGGAAGAAAAGAAATATTCCAGGTGCCGTACTATGATAGTGACGATGATATAAGAGAGAAAAACTCCAAAAGAGCAGATTGGAAATTACAGGTGGCGCAATTTGTGCCGTTTGAAGTGGATGAGAATTACTACAAGATCACAGACAAGACTCACGATAAAAATAAAGTGAGAATTGTAAGACAAAGAAAAACTTCTTGCAAAACAGATGCGCAAAGACAATAAATTCAACAAACTTTGAATTAACATTCTTTTTAATTATTTTTAACTTTTTTTTTTTGCAATTTTTGTATTGTATTTAAGTTCACTCTTTTAATTTTTAAACGTATTTTTTTTTTGAAAAGCAAAGTGGCGCGATCTTGGTCTATGTATTAATTGTGGTCCTAATGATCAGCCAACAGGGACCCGTTGGCGGAAACCCTTTTAGTCATTCATTTAACAGCTCTCAGAAATGGCACACTTATTGACAAACTTTAACTTCGAAACTATATCATGAACCCTGCTTCATTATAAAAGTGACACACTTCGTGCATTAAAAACAAATTACTGAGTAGAAGTGCCTTCCTTAATTTGATTTCAGCCCAGTTGGTTGTAGATGAGAATTGTTTTCTGAGCACTACGAATACGAGCTTTCAAACTCAGCAAATATCTAATGACCATCTTGTTTCTGCAGTTAGCGTTACAGGGCCAATCGGTGACACCACAAATTTGCTGCCCCAATCACTTGTTTGTCACAACCCAACTATCTTTAAAGTCTAAACACACCCCACCTCCAAAAAAAAAAAAAAAAAGCAAAAAAAAAAAAAAAGCAAAAGCTAAATAAAAAATCATCAATGTTTTTACAAATTGATATATTTGTTACTAAAGAATAATTACATCTAACCTATATAGCTATAAAAATGATCTTTGGTCTCATTTGTGCAAAAACATATTAATAATTCCCTAAAAGTACAGTGTGTTTCAGATGATTCACCCCAAAAAAATAAAGACAAAAGTGATATGAAAATTAAAAAGAATAGAAATCATAAAAATCTCTAAGCTTAGTTCATAGCTTTGACCAATTTGTTGATGAATTCTTCTCTGTTACCGAAAGAACCACCTTGGATAAAATGTTTGAATTTTCTTGGAACACCCCAACCACCGTTTGGATTGGACAATTTGAATGGCCACAAGAAGTTGTTGGCTTGTTTGAAGTTTGGACCAACAGAAACAATTTCGTGGATCAAGTCATCAACAGACAAGATACCGAATTTACCCAAAGAAGCTTCAACAATAGCGTTGTCGGACAAAGCAATTCTTTGTTTGTTGATCTTCCCGAAACCTCTTTTGTAGACCAATTGTCTAACAGTAGAGTAAGATGGGTAACCGTAAGCAACGTATGGTTCAACCAATTTCAACAATTCAGAGGTGGCTTTGGTGACTTTGATGAAAACACCAGAGTTGATTTGAGTCAATCTCAACAATTGCAAAACTTTTCTTGGTTTTGGAGCAATTTTGTTGATACCCTTGATTCTGACAACGAAAACCAATTTTGGTTGAGCTTCAACATAGTAAGAACCAGTTTTTCTAGCTTCTCTTTTAGCTTCAACAATAGCTCTTTCAGCAGCTTCGTATTCTTTTTGGTAAGCAGCGTTTCTGGACAAGATAGTAGCTCTTTTTTCTTTGTTAGCCTGTGGAAAAAATTCTCATTTTCATTTTGATCATGATTAAAAAATATCAAAAAAAAAAAAACAAAACAAAATATCATTGTTAGTAAAACTTGGTTCATGGAAATAAATAGCCACTCATTTACCTCATGTTTGTTTAAGAAAAAGTAATTGAAAACAATTTGCATTTCTTATTATCATGTAGCAAAGCAGAATTCCAGTTCAAAATGGTGCATTGTAAAAACTTTCAAGGTGTATAATCAGTCGAAAGATGGTGAATTGTCGACAACATCGCATAAGCTAGTCATAACAAAAAAGGAAAAGGTCTTCATCACAATAACCCACAAAAAGCTTATCAACTGCACCATTAGCCCTTGGTCTGCTTTTCCTTCATGAAAATAAGAAATGGAAACTTGATTCAAAAATTTTCATATCTAAAAACGTTCATGGGGTAAATTTGGTTGGAATGTTTTCAAATAAAGCAATCGAATACATACAGCTTTTCTAGCAGCTCTTTCAGCAGCTCTTTCTTCAACAGTTTTTTGTTGAGCTTTAGATTTTTTCAATTGAGATTCTGGAGTCAAGATTTGTCTGTTCAAAGAATGATCTTTTCTTGCATCGTATAGTAGTTTCGAAAAACAGTGATGATGTGAAAAAGTAAAGTTGTTAGTAACGAATAGTTCTCATAGCAATATTGGTACTCGGAGAAACACACACTCGTCCAGCTATCATCCTATAAACCAGCAGCAAAAAAAATACAAAAAGCGGATATGCTAAAAGACATGGCAAAAAGAAATATCCTAAAACTTTAGGTTCAGACTTTTTGCTTGTGAGTATACTATGGCTAAATGTGAATTACCAACGAAAGAAAACAAAAAAAAATACCAACACGAAAATATAAGTTAACGGCCGATGTTTCTCGAATCAATAATTCACACAAACTCTAGTTCCAACACGTCTCGTAGATGTATCATAAGAGTTATTATAATTCACACACGCAACGAAATGGTCACCAATCATTCGAAGGTCGAAGATCTGCAGAAACGGATAGATTAACAATTTAGAGTCCTATCTTGGTGAAGATATTACGAATCGTCTAAATCTCTAAGCCGTTTTTGTCTTTTTGCAAAGAAGTCCTCTAAGATAAAATTGGAAAAAAAAAATGAAAAAAAAAAAAGCGATGCTGTGAGTTAAATTCACTCATACAATGCGTCAACCGTATAACCAAGCTCCCATAATTCTTTTCTTGCTTCAAGTCATATTTTGACATAGCTAATAGAGCTTGTTTGTTTTTCAGTACCATTTTGCTTGTGCCTCTCTGCTAAGACAGATAAGCACGGCAATTGATAATGTTAACATACTCAGCAGCCATTTTCAGTTTTGTTGGTGGTTTTTTAGAGTTCCTGTTTATATAAAACAAACATCTTCCTATTATCTATACATGACCAGCCTTTAAGAATGATGAAATATTCTTCACTTATATATCATGAGAAAAAAACTGGAAAAAAATGAATGATGGATCGAAAAAAATAATTGAAAAAGAAATTCATGACATACAAAATAATAACCAAGAAATATCCTAAAATGGAAACTAATTAAAAATAGTAAAAAATCCAGTCTTTTCTTCTCCTTGAAAAATAAATCTTGAACAATAAAAAAAAAAAAAACAATTAATAAATGTCTGGGTGTAATAAAGGGTTTTTTTGTTTATAAAAATGTCCTGAATATTTTTCAGATATTGAAACCTGTTGTTTACATGGAAACAGTCTAGATGATGATAAGGTTTTTTTACCTGCATTGCCAACAAGTCCTGATTCATTCAAACTCTTATTCAAACTCAACGGTACTGTCAGTACTAGAGTTTTAAGAGACACGCAAGAACAAGTAGAATTAACATAAACAAAAAAGAAGACAAAATATCAGCCCCGAAAGATGGTTAAATAATTACGACATCATCGCCGTAGCTAGTCGAGTATGTTGTTGTCAACAAAAACTGTCATCACTTTAAGTTTCTAATTGCTTGTTATTCTATGTATTTATGGTGAGAGAAGATTCATCTCAAATTAGATTCAAACGCACTACAAAAACCGATCATACCACGGACATGACACTCATGTCCTAATAACTATGTATGGGACGATCGGTATGCAATGTTTTGCTCTGGGGTTGTTATTTTTTTTTTGATTCTTTTTGTAGGTAAGTTTAGGCAGACGACAACCCTAAAGACCAATGAAAAATTAAGCAATTGCACATTCTTAAATCAAACACCAAAACCATCTTGTAATCAAATACCATCGATGTATTTTTTTTTTTTCTCTCGTTTTTTTGAATTTGCTAGCGAAGTTCCAACGGGAACGAAATTTCACGGGGCATTTTTTTTTTTTGCGTCGGTTTAGAAATTAAGGTTTGATCAAGAAGGAAATATCGAGACATAACACATCTGCATTTTACACGAAGTGGATTGAGAAACGTTGTTTATAATCGAATAAAAATTTCAATCAATGAGATCAAGGAGTTGGAAAAGTTTAAAGACAGGAAACCATCTTTAGACTTTCTCATCAGCGGATGTTTGACAAATATGTCTTATTTTGCACATAAAAATAAAAACATCAACAATTTCAATGACTCAAAATTCAAAACATTAAGAGCTTTAGCTGATGGAGCTTATGCAGATAAATGTCATTATTTGTAGCTCTCTCGCAATGAATTAATTTTCAGAAACAGGAAAAACGCACATAAACTACATGTAAAAGCTGATGCGTATAAGCAACTTGCAGACACATACAATTTGCAAGCAGCATATTGTGCATTCAGTAAAAACAATAGCACCGCACTTAACAGAAAACATTACAAAATTGATTTGCACGGATGACTTGTTGAAGAAGCCGTTTGGATCGTGCAAAAGAGAATTACTGTGGGTATCAAAAAAAACAGAAAAAAAGAGAACTTTCTGCACTGTGTGGTTGGTAGAGGTAGTCACAGTGCCGAAAAGGTCTCAAAATTGATGTCTGCCGTTTTCCAAATGTGGGAGCAAACAGGATTAGATTGTCGTGCAAAGCAAAAAAAAAAAAACCCCCAAGGTATCTTAATGATTGATTTGCGTAATGTTGCATTGAATAAAGTACCGCCTGCATGGACCACCAGAACAGCATCAAGAAATATTTCAAAACATTTCAAAAAAGTCAGCAAATTTCAAGCCAGCAGTGCCTCAGTACGGTGTGCATCAAGAACACTTGTGTAAATTAAGCCAAATGAATCCAGATAAAATATTTCACATTCAACAGCAAAAGAGGTTCGATTTTTTTTGGGATGAGGAGTTTTGGATCATTTGTCTACTACAAAGGATTTGCTTTTAAAGCAATATGCTTGGATATTGTATTTTTTAAACAAAAAAACATTGATATTGACATCTTCCAACAAAAACTAGTCAGTTGTCTTTTCTCTGTGAAAAACCTCTTATCCAAAGCAAACAGATTGTGTTTAATGCTTTTCAATTGGGAAAAGCACTTTTGTTGGCAATTTCCAAGCACTAATTGATACCAAAACATGGAGTGCATTATTCAGGTTTATGATCGCCAGCTTAGATACAATACGCTCAAGCCTCGTGCTTCCGATGAGCTGAGTAGTGTTGAACTGTGAAAAGGCCGTGGACACGAGTATATTGAAAACGGCAAAAGAAACAGAGCGAAAAAAAAAAAAAAAAAAAAAAAAAAAAAAAAACAATGGAGATTATTGCAACATGCCAATTGTTCCTATTTTCATGACAGCGAAACTATTTGTTTCATATTTCCTCTATTAATGTCGAGATGTGCTTGTTCCATGCATTGCTCAAGATAAAGGTCTGGAAAAAAAGCACCAACTTCCCAGCATCTCATCCCTGACTCAACGTTCTTTTCACCAATGTCAACCAAAGTTTCAGACAAATTGTTAGTGGACTCTGCTACACCAAGAGACTATAACCACTCCACCGATGCCGAATACAAAAGATTGAGAAACTTGGCCAATGAAGCTTACGACAAAAGAAGCAAGCTATCTCAACAATCTCAACAAGAGTTCAAATCCGGCAACAAAGAAAAAGCTCATGAACTTAGTGTGCAAGCCAAAGAGCAGATGAACATTGCCGATCAATACAACATGCAGGCTGCCGAATATGCTTTCAGAGAAAACAACCTGGACTCTTCCAGAGACGAAGTTGATTTGCATGGGTTGTTTGTGAAAGAAGCTCAATGGATTATGCAAAAGAGAATTGCCAATGGTGTGAAAAACGGTGAGTCCTTTATCAGAAGTATTGTTGGGAAAGGTAATCACAGTGCTAACGGGATTGCAAAACTTAAACCTGCCATTCATGAACTGTGTCAGCAAATTGGAGTGAACAACTATATTGATCCTAAAAACACTGGGGTGTTGGTTGTTGATTTGCGTGATGTTTCGATGGACCGTATTCCTTCAAACTGGTTCACCATGGATTACTCAACCTTCTTGCACGGGTCTCAACAGCAATCAGGTCAAACAAATGTTCAAAAACCTCCACAAGCAGTTTACTCTCAACAGCAAGTGCCACAGTACCAACAACAACAACAGCAACAACAACAATACCACCAACAACAGCCACAACAACAATATCACCAACAACAACAGAATTACAATAATGCTAACAACAATGCTAACAACAACAATAACAACAATGATTTGTTGACTCAAGTTCTAAAAGCATTGTGTGTTTGTATCCAAAAAAACATGTAAACGTTGCTCGTGCGCGATTGCTGTTTCAGGTTCTGCCCAATTTGTATTAATATTATTACATTTCCACATTTCTATAAACTTATATAAATGTGTTTATCGTATTCAGTAAAGAATTATCCTAAAATTCACTACTTTTTTGTGTCACTTATCTTTTTGACTCCCTAATTTAGATTAAATAGCTTTTCGTAGAAAAAAGTCTGAAAATTCTGATCTTGAACTGGTGCCACGTACTCTGGTTCAAACCAATCACGCGTAAACCAGTATATTTTCGTCAATATGGCATATTTTTCAAACCATTTATAGTGATATTTTGATGCGGAAGAACTGGAATTCAACACTGCGTGGTATGAAGCATTCAGGCTATCTATTTCAGTTGCCTTTGTGTTGTTCAGAAAAAGCGACATACTGGACAAACGGAAACATAGGAAAAAGACCACTAAAGCCAAACAAACAATAAACAAAGGAACGCCCTGACTAAAAAAGCTAAACTTGTTTTTGTGTGTTGTTTCCCTTTTGTAACCGCTCATTTTACTTTGAGACCATGAAGGATCGAGTTTCTGCTGCAGCAGATCTATAATGTCACTTTGTTCTTTGAGTTTTTCGGTCAATGAAGAGTTGACCACATATTGGCTTTTAAAAGCTTCAAATTCTTTTGTCAAGTATTCATATTGACTTTGCAAAACCATTTTGTCCTCTTTTATCCGATTCAACTCAGATTCCAAAAATTCTATTTGTTTTTCCCTTTCATTTAACATATTTTTCATCTTGGTATCTCTGTCTTCAACATTTTTTTTAATAGAAGACGGTGACAGTCTTCTTTGGTGTAAAGTTAGTACCTTCAACCCATCAAAGTTTTTCTGAGCTTCAAGATCGTTTTCAGCGAGATTGTTCACAAAGTTGCTACCATTAAAATAGGGCAATGAAGCCGTTCTTCTGTGTTTGGATTGTACGGACTCTGCTGAGCTTACACTCGATGTGCGTCCTCCACTAGAAAACCGTGAAGTACTGGCGTTTCTGCGATGGGCGCTGCTTCCGGGCCGCGGTGTATCCATTTGTGGCCCAATATTTCTTGAAGCAGGAAATGGGCTTCTCAACTTTGGATTAGAGATTGGTGGGATGGTTGTTTGCAGTGGTTTTAAGATGTCTTCTGATAACTTTGCAAATCTGTTTTCATTCTGTCTCGCATTTCTTGATGCCAACAACTTGGAAAAGTCCGTGTCATTGTCAGTTTTAGTGTCAAACCCTAGCGCAGATGCAAGCGTTTCGTTAGTGACGTCTTTGAAAAAATCGCTCAAATATTCTTTTTGTACTTTCAAGTTGTGATTGGTCTTGGTAAACTGATGGACTTTTGCTAGAGTTTCCTCAGATATATTTTTATAAAACGATCTTGAGCTGCATTCATCGAAAAACTTACTCAAGCCTTCACCGTATAAAAAATGTTCATTGGTAAGGGATGACCAAACATCATCAATAAATTCACTGTACTGATCCATCGTCTTTTTTGTATGTTAGAAGTTGATTTCTGGTTTTTGAGATATTTTATGATATGTGTACCACGATATAAAATCAGTAAACCTTTACACACTTATATTTATAGTCAACTTTAAGTTTCTAGATTGCAAATTGTTGGTTATTTGTCTATCAGTGTTTTAGTCGCCCAAATGCTTCCTTCGTAGCTGTAATTGTAGCAAGAAAGGGCGAGAGAATGCGAAAAAGGAAAAAAAACTATAATTTGTTTTCCCGATTTGGCGATGATAATAAACATTAGATATGCGTTTTCCCTATTTTGACATCTTGGGTTAATGCCAATGCAGACATTTGAGGTTTGATTTGAAGACTGCATTGTTCAAAGTAGTGATTTAGATAACATTTAGTAAAAGTTAGCAAATTTAAACAAAGTATGGTTTTCACAGTGGTTAAGTTATTTGTTTCACAATTTTGAGATTTTTGTTTATTTTTATAAACTTAAACTTGTATGTTCTTACACTTGACCTTGATGAAAAGTGAGAATTAGGTAAAAACTTTAAATTTCAAAAAAAAAACAAAACCCTTCGATATACAGTATTGAGTTTATGTTGATAGCTTTTGCCATATGTATATATATATTCTTGCTGTTACACTCTTTAGCACCTAAAGAGGCTTCAAGAAAGTGCCACGAGCCACATCTCTAACGCTTGATCATTTTTCCCTTGGTGCTTCGATCTTTCACAAGTAGCCTGCCGATGTTGAGTAGAGTAAATAAATTGCTGCTTCATTTGCAACTGAATTTGTCATCATTCACAAAAAGCAGACAAAGATAAGCTACATATTTTTGCCAAGCTTCCCAGAAATTTGATTTAAATTTTGGAACCTTCTCATGTGAGATTGTGCGACGGGTAACGAACTTTTAAAAATGTAAGATCACGTTACCTTTTTTTTTTTGTCTTGTAAGATTTACGAAAGATGTCATTTTTTGTCGTTTCTCGACGAAGACTGCTTTCCTTTCAGCAACGAGTTATTTGAACGATAGCGGTATTGCAGGTCATCTCTGTATTATATTGAAAATTGGCGGATCAAGCTCCTTGGCAGCACTCGATATTAGAAACAACAAGCCTTAGCCATAGTCAGGAAACGCAACAAGACTATCAACAACCACTTGTTGGAAAAGTTGGAAAACCGGTACTTCAGAACGACAAGTTAATTTTTCCATTCAATACATTACGTCAATATTTCATAGAATCTAGCACCAGAAACAAAAATGAACCAACAAAATCAAAACCAGTTTAATGGGAACTCTAATTTTGACGATAACATCATACACACAATTCCAATTGTTGAGGAGCCTTCGCCCAATTTTGCAAAACAGAACCAAACTGAAAACAATACGCAACCGGGTCAAAACACAAACATTGATACAGGAATTTCAAATAGCAACAACAACAACAACAACAACAACAACAACAACAATAATAATCAGACAGGTTTTGCAAATGGGCGTGGTTTCAACACAGCCCAGGCACCACTGAACAATATGGAAATGCCTACGCCTAGTTTTTTAGAGAGTTTGAGTCCCTTTTTGCCTCCAGAGTCTCCGTTGCTGGGGAACGCAGAGTTGGGCAATCTGTCCGAAAATGATACTTTGTTGAATGGGCTGAATATGGGTAATACTGGTCTAAATTCAGACCCCTTCATGCAACAGGCGCTTCCGAAGGACATGGAAGATAATGATATAGATGAGATTATCAACCCTTCCATGGCGAGAGACTTTTCGTTGCACAATAATTTTACCAATCAGCCGAGCACCAACAACAACAACATCAATAAAAACAACACTTTTTCAAACGATCTTGTGCATTCTCCACGCCCAGCATTTTCCAGAGCTGCTACTCCACAATTTTCAGGGACAGATGGGAAAAACATGTCGGAATTGCTGCCACCAGATTCATTTTTGACACAACCAATAAATGAAAACATAAAGAGAGAGAGTTTTGAAGAGATTTCTGAAGAGCGCAATTTGCTTTCCAATATGAATAAGACAAATGCAAACATACAGAATAATCCAAGAAACAACGAGTTGGCATTAGTTTCGACCCCATTGTTAAGCGAGCGATTACTCCCCTTCAAAAACGATCTGAGAACGAATTTGCTCAAATCCAAGGCAGCTCAAAGTAACAGTGCTTACTTTCAAGAGGCTCAAGCAGCCTCGAACTCTAATAATAACAATAACATGACCAATAAAAATAATAGCCGGAAAAGTCAAGCTAGAAACGGAGATGACGGTGGTACAAGAGAAAAAAAGACAAGACCAGCATTTGTGAACAAATTGTGGTCTATGGTGAACGATCCACAGACAGATGATTTGATCTCTTGGTCTGACAATGGCGAGTCTTTTACCGTTTACAACCAGGACAAATTTATTCATCAAGTTTTACCAAAATATTTCAAACATTCGAAAATTACTAGTTTCATCAGACAATTAAACATGTATGGATGGAGAAAAGTACAAGATGTGAGAAGTGGGGCGTTAATGGATTCATCAGATGATTTGTTGCAGTTTGAAAATGAAAATTTTAAAAGGGGCAAACCTGAATTATTGGAAAAAATTGTAAGACAGAAGAATCCAAGTCAGTCGCAAGCAAATAATAATAATAATAACAATAATAACAATAATAATAATAATAATAACAGTAATAATACTACTACCAATAATAATAATAACAATGATAATAATATGAAGAAAATAGGATATGATGGTTTTGAGAAAAGTGACAATGATGTTGAATTTCTTCTGACAAACGTCAACGACAACGGGTTTGTATCAAACAATGGAAACAACAATACAGGATCCAATGCAACTTCTAATACAGCCTTGTCTTTAATTCCGAAAAAAAATAACCGCGTGTTTAGTTTGGATATGAATTTGTTGATAAACGAGTTTGAAACTTTGAAGTACAACCAGATGGCTATAGCTGAAGATTTGAAAAGGATATCCAAAGAAAATGATATGTTGTGGAAAGAAAATGCTATTGCGAGACAGAGACATGAAAAGCAGGAAAAGACCTTGGACAAGATTGTCCAACTTATGGCGTCTTATTTTGGTCCAAACTTCAAAAAAATGATTCAAGATGATGACACTGTTAACGACGAGGCTCATTTGAGCACACAAAACCAAGGACGTGCACGCGGACACTCCCGCAACAAATCAAACAGCGGTATCAAAATTACAACAATAGAAGATGAAGACAGCCATTCTGAAGATCCATTTTCAACAGTTACTTCCTCAGCTTCTCTAAATACCAAAGCTCAACGCGAGCCCTCATCACAGAGCGGGAACCAGGGAGAACATCATCAACACAATGAGAATCAAACGTCACCATCAAACCACCAACAACACCAACAACCTCAACCTCAACCCCAACCTCAACCTCAACAACAACAGCCACTTTATGCAAACAGTCCGATGGTACAAAGTGTTCCAAGCTCGATTGATTACAACTCCCCACCGTATGATTCTTTGTCAGGCCCGTATAACAATGACGATTCTGAGGAATTTTATAGGAAACTAGCAATGAGAAGCCGGACTCCAAAATTATTGGAAAATGGTCCATACAAGGATTCTACGAAATCTCCATCACAAAACGAGCATGGACAACACGCTTTGAATAATTCAATTCCGAAAAATGATGCAATTACTCTATTGCAGGAGAGCATTAACAAACAAGAAGCGCAAATCCATGATTTGAACGAGTTACTGAGTAAGATATCTTCCTCTAGTGTTAATAACGAAACTGACCATGATTCGCCCAATTTCCACAACATCCCGCAGAATGATCTACACTCATCTAATTTTTTGAACGATCACAACGACAAAAATGTAGTGGACAATGGGAGTTCAATCAATTTTGACAGTCCTGGGTTTGATTTACATGACTATTTGGCACCAACACCAGGATCGTCTAATGGGGTGTCTGTGGGCAAAGCAGAAACGACATTGCAGAACCACGTCAAGAAGAACGTCTCAGGGGAGCACATTAGTTTCGTAGGGTCTAATGAAGACAATTCTAACGGAACGCATGCTAGCAAAAGAACTCACGAAACGCTAGCCGGTTCAGGGGGATCCACAACTACGAACTCAAAGGTCAGTCCGAACAACAATGACGACGACGACGACGACGACGACGACGACGACGAGGGAGTTGAGGAGATCATCAACCCATCTCAGAGTTTCAAGAAGTTAAAACGCGGATCGGACCAGTGAATGAGCATTTTGCGACTGCCCTTTTTTTCTTCTTCATCTTCTATACAGTTATAACTTTACTAAGTAGTTCTGGCGGTATCCTTGCTTACCCAGGAGTACATAACATTTTAAACTCTAACTTGCTTGCCTGTATTAGACCCTGTGGTTGGAAAGTGAACTTACACTCGGGCCAATGCTGGATCGATAACTTTGATTTCCACTTCCACTTCCACTTCCACTTCCACTTCCACTTTCACACTCACGAGACAGGGCAAGGCAGACCTCGTTCCAAAAGATTAAGATTTGGATTGCCGATCAAACCCCGAGTTTCTGGCACCAAGCAATGCGCACCTTATTTGACTTCTAATTTTAATTTCCGCAATTACGTCTTGTTACGGGTCTGTTGGTTTTGTGTTTCTGTTTGGTGTACTATTTTTATTTTCAATTTTCCATTTTTGTTTTTTTTTTTTCCCATTTTTTGTTTTTGTTTTTTTGTTTTTTTGTATTCTTCAACCAAACGTAGGGTGCAATTTTTATACATACTTCTGCGCGTAAACACTACTTGGTAGTCTTTAAGTTGTTATATATATTTTCTCCACAGTTAGTTCAATATGCCTTTTTGATAATGAACGAGATTTGGTGCTCTTTTCACAGTGCATTGGGCACTCTCTTCGCAGATGCTCTTCGCAGATGGTGGTGCTCTTTGTAATCTGATATCATGGTCAAGGCAAAAGTCCAGGTTTTCCTTGAGTGTGGAGGACGCAGTAGTGACTGTTCGTCTGTTCTTTAGTGACATCGCAATTCAGTCTGAGCATGCTATCTTTCTTGAAAAATTGGTCAAACTGTATAGCGGAATCGGAATCTGCACCGATCTTGTAATTGCTTTTTACCGGTGCAGCGTCAAGAAATATGAACGACAATCACCAATACTCAGTCACCAACATCAAAGAATCCGATTGCTTTTTATTTTTTCATCCTCAAAGACATTGAAAGTCAACCGTTTTATTTCACCTTTTTTTGACAAATAGGCCATCAAATCTTTTTTTCTTTTTTTTTTTTCATTCAACAGGCTCACTATTTATTTATTCACATAGAAACTTTTAACTAAGGCTTAATTGAAACAAGCTGTGAAACCAACCGGACAACCACGACATCAAGGGAATACCAACAATCTTTGCTTATTAAACGCGTGACTCGAAAACGTTTTGCCAAAGCACATCATCAAAAACACAACTTACAAAAAAAAAAAGAATATTTGCAAACTGATCTCAAAAAAAGAACTTGAATTTCGACGAGCAACATAGGACAGTGCTAGATTTTCAAAAAAAAAAAAACATGAATTATTACATTCCAAACGAGACTAGTGCTCCGGACTCTAGGTCTGGCTACCAAGGCCAACCAGATCCAAGAGCACAAGGATTTCCCAACGGCATATATCAGTCTCAGCCCCAGCAGCCTGTTAGCGGCACAAATGATTTCTTCAGTAGCGTTATTGACGAGATTTCACAACTGCGAATGCCTTTGGATACTAAAAGCTCACAGCCATCACCCACTATACCTTGTACACAGGGACGACAATCGGCACCTCCCACCGGCTTAAGACAAAACACTTTGATGAACTTTGCCAATTCAGCTTCCAATTTATCCACACCAATACCTCAAACTCAAACGTCTCCTGTTTACAATTCTTTCAATAGTATGCAGATAAGAACACCGTCATTTCCAAACATGCAGATGAACCCTGCAATGAACCTGAGTCCACAGGATCCCATAGACACACTCATTTCTCTTGAGCTTGAGAACTCGTACAACAACAACAACAACAACAACAACAACAACAACAACAACAACAATACAAGAAAGAGCTCCCTTTTCATGGAAAGCTCCGTCTCCATGGGGAACATGACACCAACTGCACATAACCAAGGAAATGCCTCCTTCTTACAACCTTCGTCGACTTCAACTCTACCCGCAGGCACCTCAAATTATAGCAACATCACACAGCTGAACAATAGCTTTATTCCACAAAATACTAATACTAATAACAACAACAACTTCCCCTCTTTTGATGGAATGCAAAATGAAGCTTACATGCAAAACTCGGATCTGAGCATGTTGCAACTTTCGGATCTGCAACTATCAGACAATGGATTGCCCCTGGTGAACAATGAAGCTGAAAATAAAGAGGTTCCAATTCTTGCAAATGCAAATACCGGGTTTCAAAACTTGCCACAGCAGTATCGCCAAGGCTCTATCAACGATCAAACTGCACAAGTTGGCACAACAACAGCTGTACAAACTGAAGAAACCAGTGCCAAAAAAAGCAGCACCGTTTCCACTCCGCGCACACCTCTCTCTGCTTCTCACTCACACAGCAACTACTTGTCTGACCTTGCAATCGAGTCTTTGCAAAGACAAAGAAACCAAAGTAAATTGATTCATTTGGATCCAATTCCCGACTTCCAAGATAGAAAAGAGATCAAGCCTTGGTTGCAAAGGATTTTTTATCCCTTGGGGATTGAAATTGTGATTGAGAGAAGTGATGCTACAAAAGTGATATTCAAATGCAAAGCTTTGAAAAAAGCCGATATTGCTTCAGACACCACTGGTCTCCAAAACCTGAGCACTAAAACCAAAGAAGCCATCAGAGACTCGAGCATGTCTCCTGCGGCCGCTGCTGCTGCTCCAAAGAGCTCTTCTTTGCCTACAGCACAACCCAAAAAATACAAGAGAACCGTTTCACTGTACAACCAGTGTCCTTTCAGAATACGTGCTACTTTGAGTGTGAAAAGACAAAAATGGAACATTGTTGTGGTTAACAATGGTCATTCTCATAGTCTAAAATTCAATTTTGATAGCGATGATTATAGAAAGTTTAAACAGCATTTGAAAGATATGGAAGATTGGGAAACTGTGAAAAAATTTGATGAGTTGGAATACAGAGCGAAATCCAATTTGCCAACCAATCTAACGACAATTCCGTGTGAGTGTGGGTTGACCGAAGAAGTTATTTCGTTTGATGTTGTTTTACCTTCTGCAATGACAGGAGGTCTTTTGCACAGCTTGAAAAGTAACCACCATAATACACATTCGGATAATGGACAAAGTCCTGCAACAAGTTTGGGAAGTGGTGTTCAAAAAAAAAAAAGAGGTCGGAAACCTGGTAGTGGGAATAAACAAAAAGGTACCAAGTCATTACAACAGCAGATCGGGAGGAAAAAATCATTGGAGACACAACTGGATACGTTTATGAAAGTGGAGCAGTTTTTGAACAACAACGAACATCATCACAGCGGAGATGGGCACGATGTAATGGGGTTGACCACTCATGTACAGAATACACCATTACAAGGACAAATTTTCCAACAACAGCGAGTCTTACAGCAGCCTATACAAGAGACGAATACCCAGCTTCCCGACTTGTTGGATGACGCGGCGCAGTTTGAAGTTCCTCGTGACGTTCCAGCCATGACTTCGTTCCCAATTAATAACCACATGGATTTTAACGTGAGCAATCAATCACAAACCTTTTTGGCACCGGTAGACGACGACAATTTGTTCAATGCCAATGAAATCGATTTCACTGAGTTATTTTTGAAGCCCTCCACAGCCCCCTCATTGCAACAAACCCAACAGTTTCAAGCGCCTCAGCAGTATACACCGAGCACAAAACCGACAACAAACAAAAGTAAGAAAAGCTCTGGTTTGCCTCAGTTCAAGCATTTGGGCAGAAGTAATGCTTCCAGTAATCCTGATTTTGAAAACGACATATCTTCAGGAACCACCGAGCCAGGAAACACGATCAATTACCAAAACACAAATATGAAGCCGCAGCAAACGAATGTTGGCGACTTGCTGATTAAAGAGCTGGACGAAATGCAACTTCTTGACAACGAGCGGTATTTGCTGCCTTCCCCAGGAGATTACAACCAGAGTCCCGCAACAAAACCGCATGACATTTGAGAAGGCTTTGGCACTTTGAAAAAGGGGAGACCTTGTAGGTGATTTTTATAAAAAGTCTTTAATTATACATTCACGCAAGTAACTAATTACGTAATTTGGTACCTTGTTTTTTTTTTTTTTTTTGTGTGAGGCTAATTTACAGATGTTTTTCTTTCTCAATGGAGTCGGCTGGTTGTTCTCACGCCCCCGTGTAGTTGAGCGTGGGATCTTGGTGTAAAGCGTTAACCAAACTGTGTTCTTTTGTTTTTCTGGTCTGAAGTGAAAATATTCGAACAGTGCAGGCAAACGTAAAACAACACCATTGATGTATCTTTTCTCTTTTGCTGAGACTGGAAAAACACGTTCTCTCTGTGGTGGCATTTTGGACATTCCTTGTCTGAACGGGGAAGCGTTGGATCCGAACCTATATCCTCCACCACACCGGCTGTTTCACCAATATTAGTTTTCAATTCGTGTCTGTACACCATTGAAGAACCAGCTTCTTCGACATACGAACACGATCTGCATTCGAAAAGCAATCTTTTCATTTCTTTATCCTCTCTCGGGTATAACATATTGTTGCATTCTCTGCAAAATCTAAAGGAGGTCATAGTTTAGATGGTATGTCCTTGTTTTTGGGTGATTCCTTGCGCTGGGCTTGCGTGTGGCTTGCGTGTTGAATCAATAAGACTGGCACAATTTTGTGCTATGTCTCTTGAATTACACCTTCTTCGAGGTTTTGAATTTTCTGATACGTTGTTTGGAATATTTCAGTTTTTTTTTCTGGGTTACCGTGAGAAGCGCTTTGTAAGAAAACTAAGGCAAACAAAATTATGTGCTGGGTAATTAAAACTTTTTTGGTCAATCATGGGCTTTTGAGTTGAAACACTCATTAAAGTTTAAGTTTAAAGAAGAGCTCAAGAGATTCAAAACATATGGCATTTAACGGAGCTCACTTTTTCTGCAAAGCGCACCGTTGTATTATTGGACCATAGCCTGTAATTTTTTCAAATAACAATTACAACAAAAAGTTTGTAAAGGAAATGTAATAGGTTGGTAATATATACAGGTTGGATGTGCACATTAAATGTTCTCACCCATATCTTCAAAAAGCTGCTTTTCGTGTATGCTCTTCAATTTGTAAGAGACCAGAGCAAAGTGTATGTATAAAATGTCTTTTTATTGCAAAGCTTATTCCAAAACAACTTTGGCACCTAGACCTTCCAAAGATTTTTTAATTTTTTCAGCATCTTCTTTGGCCATGTTGTCTTTCAAAACTTTTGGTGCAGCTTCAACGAATTTTTTGGCTTCCACCAAGGACAAACCTAGCAAAGTTTTGACTTCTTTGATGATTTTGGCTTTAGATTTGGCATCGAAGGATTCCAATTTCAATGCAAAAATAGTTTTCTCTTCTTTGACTTCTTCTTCAGCTGCAGCGGCTGGAGCAGCACCAGCACCAGCGGCACCGGCACCGGCACCTGCACCAACAGCCCCACCAACTGGGAAAGAGATATCTGGGATGTTTAATGTGGATTTCAATTCCGTGATCAAAGAAGAGGTTTCTAGCAAAGTCAATTTGGAGATATCGTCCACTATTTTGGCAATTTTAGGATCAGCAGCTGGAGCAGCTGGGGCAGCGGTGGAGTTTAGTCTGGAAGCAACGATGACATTGGATCTGACGGCCAATAATCTGGTGGCTCTTAGGGCTAATTGACGTTGGGCTAGCATCTGTGTTGTGTGTTTGAGTATGTGCGGTGAAGTTGATGGAGATTTGCTTGGTTTCTTACGAGCTCTATTTACTGGGACTTTCTAGTCCTCAATCAAACGTAAACTCGATTGGTGAAAGTTTTTCTCTGTTCAGAATGGAAAGCTCAGGCATTGAAAAACTTTTTTTTTTTTTCCTCTCTCGCTTGCTTTGCATGTGCTGAAGTTGAAATGTTACCCTCATTATATACAAAAAAAATAAGTGTCTATTCACGTGACTACAGGTTAGCTCTTATCAGTACTCCAATTCCCATTGGCTTACCAATTACTTTAGCAAGCTCCCACTACAAGAGCAACTTATTCAAGCATATCACGAGCTGATTGCGAGTAAATGCGAGTTGGTGTGGCTGTTATATTCTTTGCACATTTCTCGCGATGGTCGTGATTTTTTCAGCTCGTGATATATGTTTTGGGTGATTTGTTATACGTTAATTATTATAAAAGTTTTCAGAGATCCATGCCTTTGAGTATTATTTCTAGCATCATTAAAAAAAGTCAAAACTCCTCGAAATATTTGAAGTATGGGTCGTCTCCAATACTCCCATAATCCAGTTGTTCTTCAGGGTACATATCAAACAAAGAGCTATCCCCACAGCCCGATTGAATAGGAGGTTCATATGGTGTTTCTATATCTTTTGCTTGTAGTCTTTCCCAAACAACTTCACTGAACCATGGATGTCCTTTGATATCATCACTTCCACTACTCAAATTCCCCAATCTTCTACTCAAATCTGCAGTAATCAATTTACTCAATAAATCTACCACGTCTGGAGTGAAAAATGAAGGATACGATACGTGACCATGTAAGATTTTTTCGTATGTTTTCATTGGAGTTGTATCGTAAAAAGGTGTATAACCTGCTAACATTTCAAAAATCAAAATCCCCAAAGACCACCAATCCACAGACTTGTTGTATGGTTTTGTAGTGATGACTTCTGGAGCAATATAATCTGGAGTCCCACATAGAGTCCATGTAACGGTATCGACTTCTTTGGCAAACCCGAAATCTGTGATCTTGATATGCCCATTTTTGTCTAGCAAGATATTTTCCGGTTTCAAATCTCTGTAGATGATGTTGTGCATGTGCAAATACTCCAAAGCCAAAACGACTTCAGCAGCGTAAAATTTCGCCACTGGATTCGGGAACCTGTGTGATTTCCTCAAAAGCGAAAACAATTCACCCCCTTCAATGTAGTCCATGACCATAAACAAATTTTTCGAATCCTGAAACGTGCCCCACATTCTGATCAGAAACGGGTGTTGCACCAATTTAAGCATTCTTCTTTCATCATTGGTATGCTCAATTTGCTTCATCTTCACCACCCGATATTTCTTCAATACTTTGATCGCATAGTACCTGTTGTTGTGCACACTTCTCACCAAGTGCACTCTTCCAAACGATCCCGTTCCCAATGTTCTCATTATTTGGAAATCTTGCAATGTGTATTTCCCCTTGCTCACTGTGGATCTCTGTGGTAATTGAGATTGGGACTGTACTAATGGTTGATTTTGCACATGCTGGTTGTGTTGGTGTTGTTGGTTTTGTAATTGTTGATAGTCCATGTTATGAGGAAAGCGATTTGCCGAGGAGGTACTGTTTCAATGTTTTGATGTGTTTCTGTTCTCGATGCTCTCGTTACTCTTTTTCCACTCTCGACACTCTATTTGATAAGACTCTTGTCTAGCTTAATCACTTTCTGCTTTTTGTTTTTTTTGTTTTTTTTTTTTTCTTTCTTTCTTTCTCTCAAGACTAAATCAGACAATGCACTTATTAGCTCGAACTAAAAAAAAAAAGACAATTTCGCTTGAACGAAAAAATATTTAGGGTCGAACAAGAATAATAAGCAATACAAACCGATTCAAGAAATGCAAGACTTTTATCATTATTATTATTATTATTATTATTATTATTATTAGATATATAAACAAGTAAAATAACTAAATCAGTTAGAGTTAATATTCAGACACGCCTTTAGGTTACTATTGCTACTGACAAGTGACGAGTTATAACAACAACCCGAATATGCAAATCAGTTTCCAATGAATCCAGTAGTCATTCATGTAATAAACAAAAGAAAAACTTAACCTCCACCCCTTTGCAAAACAAAACTCGCAATCTTTCCTGACCACACATGACATGACAAGACAAGAGACTCTGCTACAAATACAGCTACAATAAAACAAATAGTTGATTAGATAATTCACCAACCTAAACATTCATTCATTCATTCATTCATTGATTGCCTGTGAAAAAAGTTGTTGAAGTTGTTAATCTTTTCACAAGAAAGTCTTACGACAACAATTATTATTCACCTCTGAGTAACGCCAGTATAAGATTAGATTACTATAGACTGCATAACTACAATACAAAAACACACATGGTATTACTAAAAGATTAGGTAATGTACACACACACACAATAAAACCTGCATGAAAATCAACTCGAACTTTGTTTTCAGTTTGTCTGCTTGGTTGTCTGTCTTTGGATGCACAACTGTCGTAATGATGATTGCAGAAACAAAACAACAAAAAAAATAAAATATCACACTGGTAGATCATATGATATGATGGTCACGGGACCATACGTGCGTGTGTGTGTGTGTGTGTTTTTTTTTTCATGTGATAATATCTGATTGATGATCTCTGATGATCAACTTGATCACGAGATGAAGCCTACCTCGCTGCCACTCGTAGTGGTGAAGATAATGCAGTGCTGATGCTTTTGTTATGTTATATATGTAACTTATCAGGACTAATCTATGAGCACTCAGAGACATCTGCATTACTCTTATTGTCTGATTTCTTTTTTATCATCATCATCATCATCATCATTGCATGTGTCATTGGTAACACCTAACAAAAATTCCTCATTGCTTTATTTCTCTTGCAGAACGGACAAAATTATATGCGGGCGGGGCATTAAATTTTATCATTAATTTCAATTTTATACTGACGTCTTACTCAGACATATCACCAACCCAAGGTATAATTTCAAACTATTTTTTTTTTTTTTCTCTCTCTCAATTGGGGTGTAATACCAAATTCTTTTATATCACATAACTTTTCTACTGCTAACTTTGTTCGTGACTTTTGTTCTTATTATTCACTTCGTCATGCATATTACAACCAAATATCATTGCCTTGA
Organism: Hanseniaspora vineae; assembly: GCA_000585475.3. Lineage (NCBI taxonomy): Eukaryota > Fungi > Ascomycota > Saccharomycetes > Saccharomycodales > Saccharomycodaceae > Hanseniaspora > Hanseniaspora vineae. The sequence continues at coordinate 90,975 of JFAV03000013.1, forward strand.
CCATTTTGTCCCTGTCCCTGGGCCTGTCCCTGTTTAGGAACGTGTCTTGGAATCTGCATATTTTGCTGACCAGGTATTTGACCAGGTATTTGTTGCCCAGGTATTTGCCCTGGTATTTGTTGCCCTGGTATTTGCCCTGGTATTTGTTGTCCCGGCAATTGTGGTTGTTGCAATACTCTTTGTCCACTCATGACTGTATTTGGCAGTGTTCTTTGATTACTTGGAGGTTGTCCTGTATTAGAAGCAGCACTTCCCAACGGTTTACCCTTAATTTCTTCTACACTTGGATGATACTTTTTTGAACAATCGCAATAATGGAAATGTGCATTGAATTTTTGCAATGTAATTTCTCTAACTTTTTTACTAAAACTTTCGTCTTTTCTCTTGGAAGGCTGTTCTTGTTGAGCTTGTTGTCCTTGTCCCTGTTGATTTTGTTGATTTTGTTGTTGTTGTTCTAACATTGTTTTAGTATATCTCAACAATGTCCAATCAAATAAATGATCATTATGATATTCCAATTTAACAGCCAAATCTTTAAATAATCTTTCCAAATATAAATAATCTGGTCTATCATCAAAATTCAAATTTCTACAATATTTCATATAATCAACAAATTCTTGTGGTAAACCATAACATAATTGTTCCATTGAAATTTCCATTTTTTTTTGCATAATCCGATCATATTTTTGTCTCTTGGTGTCTGCTTTTAAACCTTGCCATGGTAATGATCCTTTGGCAAAATAAATAAGGACATATCCTAATGATTCCAAATCATCTCTTCTACTTTGTTCAATTCCCAAATGAGTATTCAATGATGCATATCTTGCTGTACCAGTCAAATTTTTATTTTCTCTATATGGAATATGATTATGTGTATTGAAATCTCTATATTTTTTACTCAACCCAAAATCAATAATATGCACCGTTGATGCTCTTCTTCCATTTCCTAACAAAAAATTATCAGGTTTGATATCTCTATGAATAAAAGATCTTCCATGGAAATATTGAATTCTAGAAATCATTTGAATAGCCAACATAATAACAGTTTTCAATGAAAACTGTCTATAACAATAATTAAACAAATCTTCCAAAGAAGGCCCCAATAAATCAATCACCATAGCGTTATAGTCTCCTTCACGCCCATACCATCTCATAAATGGGATACCAATACCCCCACTCAAATATTTGTAAACACGAGATTCATATTCCAATTGAGGATGCTTGGAGTCAATACTCTCCAATTTGATCGCAACTTCTTCTCCACTAATCAAATTGGTTCCATGATAAATATCCCCAAATGATCCACTCCCAATTTTCTTCCCCAATCTGAACTTCTTACCAACTCTTAGATCCATGTTTTTCCGTGGTGTCCTGGGGAGGGAGGAACTAAGAGAAATAGGCAAGAAATAGGCAAGAGTTAATACAGAAGAAGAAGAAGAAGAGGGAGAAGAGGTATGGATAGTGTAAAGATTACAAGATATTTTCCAATACTAAGAAACGATACACAAAGAATAAACGTTAGAGAACACACGAGAGTAGTACAAAGATCATCATATGCAATTATAATCAAAAAGGGTTTCTAACAACAGGCAATAAAGTAATCACCTTGACTTGAGCAATATCTCTCAAATATCTATCAAATATCTATCAAATATATCTCAAATATCTTTTAAATAACTTTCCAGCAGTAAATTAAATTTTCAGATTAAGTTTTGAAATCATCAATAAATTCTTTTTAAGAAATATCAAACAATAATAATTAACTTTTAACAACTCACAAAAAACAAGAACTTATAATATTTTCACTCAACTTGTAGAAAAAAATTATACTTGAAAGCACTTTGAAATCGTATATACAACAACAACAACAAAACACACTTAACCTGAAAGAAATGAAAAAAATGAAAAAAAAAAAAGAAAAAGAAAACAAAGCAAAGCAAAAAATTTGAGAGTATAGAGTATAGAGTATAGAGTATAGAGTATAGAGTATAGAGACAAATTAAGTTAGTCAATGTCATGTGATCATAATGTTAAAAAAAAATTGCAGGGTAAGTGTATGCATGAGGGTAAGTGTGTGCATCAGGGTAAGTGACTGTTTTTTCAAGAAAGTATTCATTTGGTAATGATGGTGGTATAGGTGTCATAAGTTTATTAAAAGTGGCTACGCTCTAAGCTGTTGATAAGTTTACGATGTAAATGTTCGTTATTGCTATATATAATTTAAAGAGTCATGACTGGGTCAGCCTTATTATGCACGTGACGTAAGTACTTCTATTAGGGGAGTTTATACACTATTATCGTTATTATTATTATTATTATTATGCACGTGACGTTAGTATTATTATTATTATTATGCACGTGACGTTAGTATTATTATTATTATTATTAGTGGTAGTCGGGTATGTGCAGTCTCTATAGTGCCAAGCAATATATATATATATAAAGAACCACATGGTACCTTAAAATTTTAAGTACTTGACAGTTTATGTATGTGAATAAATAAATAAATAAATAATAAATAAATTAATGAATTAATGAATTAATGAATAAATAAATGGATAATTATGACATGGGTTTATAAAAGAAAGGTTGATTGATTAGTTGTGAATATTGTTTGCTATGATATAAATATATATATATATATATACGTTAAGCGAACAGCATAGTAGCACAGAACCAAAAGACTAAAAGACAGTACTGCAAAATGACCACACCATGGATTATGGGACACAGAGGTTTCAAAGAGGATCCTGATATCAAAGAAAATACATTGCCTGCATTTGAAAAAGCTCTAGAGACTAAAAGTGTGGACATTATTGAAACTGATGTACAAATGACTAGAGACGGGGTATTGGTTATCAATCATGACCAAACAACAAAAAGAATATATACAAAAGACTGTACTATTAATAATGTTAGTTATCAACAATTGAAAAAATTGGTACCAAGAGGTATGGGTGATGGGGAAAGGGTAAGAATGATGAGTGTAAGAGAGTTTTTGAAATATATATACACAAGCAAAGCGAACAAAGTGAGCAAAGGGAGTACTGAAAGAGAGAGTACTGAAAGAGTGAGTACTGAAAGAGTGAGCATTGGGAAAAGCTTGGACACCGAAAGTACCAATGCCAGGGCTAGCCCTGGGATGAAAATCATCTTTGACTTCAAGAAAAACCTAGACCCAATTGTCTTTATCAAGTTTTACAACCTGCTACTCGAACTGAGCGACGAGCTTGGTTCCAAATGGTGGCACGACAAGGTCTACTTGGGGATCTGGTGTCTCGAGCATTTGGAGTTTGGATACATCCACAGCAACATGTTCCAACAGTTCAAAATCATCAACATCAGTGTTTCACTTGAGTATAGTTTAAAATTGAGTAATTGGCTTGTTCAACACGGATTGAAACCGTTTGAAGCAGTGAGTATGAATTTTGTGGCTATTTGGAATGATTCACCACAGCAAAGACAATTGAAAAAGGACTTCCCAAAGGAAACAAAATTGGTCGTTTGGACTGTGAATAATTTGAGTATTTGGGAATACACATGTCAGTATATCGACAAATTGCAATGGGATGTCTTGGCAATTTGTACAGATAAACCAGTATGTTTCAAGGAGTACTATGAAAATAGAAAAAATACCCAAGTTAAGTCCTTGGCACAGTGGAAAGTGGTGTTGCTAAAAGCAGTGTACAAGACAATCTTGTTCATGTTGTTCAACAAGTGGTGTCAATTGAATTTGCTTGGGTTTATAAATAAATTGGTTTGGGGAAGAGAGATTTATGTTAGTGTGCATTCATTGTTTTTGGGGCTGTTAAGGATGGTATTCGAGTGAACATCACCAACTACAACGAACAAAGCCACCACGAGTGTGAGTGCAAAAATTACTTGGAAAAAAAGCATTAAGAGCAAATAAATTGTCACAAGTGCTTATCTCAACTACTGACCACCTCAATCTCCTAAGACTATGCTCTCATTTGCACTCACCACCTTGAGTTCAAGCACAAACACCTTCCTTACGCAAAGTCACATTACGGCTCCTTGCCTGGCAAAAGTACAAGTCAACACACACGTGATCTCTTTCTCCAAAGAAAAACAAACAAAAAAAAAGCAAAATTTCACCATTTTACAAAAGTTCCAAATAAATTTATCTATAACGCTATCTTTTTATTTAAACTGCATATATATTTTATACGTAAATTCTACGCCCAAGAAAAACACACCATTCAACGCAACAACGCCATGTCTGATGAAGTTTCCAAAATCAAAAACGAAGTCGCTGAGAAATACGCCCTTTCTAACGGAAAAGAGTCTCAAATCAACAAAGGTTGGCAAAATTTGGTCACCAATGTCAACTTGCAAAGAAAGAAACTGCAAAGTGACTCAAGTCAGGAAAACAGTGGTTCAGAACTCCATCAGCAAAATTGGCGCGACTTGTTTTCTTCCAACGTAGAAATACTGCACAATCCGTTCCAAAACAGGGTCAGTTTGAGAGTTTGTAACAACTGTAACAAACCTATGACACCAAGCGCCATACAAAAACATGTAGCTTTCTGCAACAACCCTAAGCAGTACCTGGAAACCAAAATACTGAAAGTGTCCAAAGAAGACAAAAATGCCACGAAACAAGATGAACACGCCAGCCCAACAAAGGAAACCACAGCAAGGGAAAAATCTGCGAAACCTAATGCAAAGAGAAAGCTCGAAGACGATGTTGCTTTGGATTCCCCAGTGCCACCTTCAAAACAAGGATCACCAGGCCCCAAAAGAAGAAGAACTAATAATAACACGAAATCAGAATCACAGGCCCAAACACCACAACCAGAAACTTTAAACTCTGCCGATTCCTCAACACTAACTTCCGCACCAACAAAACAACAAGCCAAGATAAGCAAACAGATGGAAAAGAAACAGAAACTGGCCAAGAAACAGGAAGAAAGAGCATTGCAAAAAAGATTAAAACAAGAAGAAAGAGTGAAACAGCAACAATTGAAGAAACATCAAAGACTGAAAACACAACAGGAAAAAGCTTTGAAGTTGCAACTTAAACAACAACAACAGCAACTACTACTAGAAAAGCAACAACCGAAAAAATTGACCGCTGAAGAGGAAACTCATAATGTATTGAGTGGGATATCAAGAAGTTATCCATTGCCATTGGAAAATTGCGTACTGAGTTCAACGAGATTGAAAACGAAAAATTTCAGATTACGACAAATGTTTTCCAAATGCTTCAATACAAGACAAGGCTACACAAAACCTGGGTTTGGGGCCTTGGAAGGAAGACTAGGCTACGTGGACATTGAAAAACCGAACGAATACGCTTTCAAAATTGACTTTTCACATTCCAAGTACACTCCTGCTCAACAACAACAAATGCTGATGCAGCAACAGCAACAACAATTGCTGAACCAACAACAACTTTTGCAGCAACAACAACAACAACAACAACAACAACAACAACAGCAGCAACAACAACAGATGTCAGCACTTACACCTCAGCAGGTCTTGGCCCAGCAGCAGAAAAAAATGGCCCAGCAGGGTGCAGCAGCAAATGGAATGCCACAGAATACAAATCCACAACAAATACTAATGCTTCAACAACAACAACAAAAGCTGCAGCAGCAACCAAACAGTCAGCAGCAGCTAAACCAACAGCCACCGGATCCGCTGATTTTCCAAAAAATGCAACAGCAAAGAATGAAACAGCAACAAGCTCAAATGCAGGCACTTCAAAAGCAACAAATGTTGCAAAATACCAATAACAGTATGAACATGAATCCTAAAACGAACGGTCCTATACCAGCAGGCCCAGCTCCAACGCCTCAGCAGCAAAGGGCACAAGAAGCCGCCATGCATTTGGCTGCATCCACAAAAATGAGACAGAATCAAAATACCCACTTGCAAGGTGTTGCTTTGAACAACAATTTTCCAACGAATAACAATGGAAACAACCTACCAGTGGGCACCACCCCAGCAAATACACCTGCGATGACTAACGGAGCTAATACTCCGGTAGCTGCTCCAAACAACGCAGCTGGCAGCGTTCAACAAGGCTTGGGGAGCGCAGTCAATATTGGGATAACAAGCCCGTTTCAGCCCAGCCGCTGATACGTAAATGACAGTCACGAACGGCGAGCAATTAAACGAAAAGATTACATTTGTTTCTACACACCAGCAGTCTACATACTACACTCAACTTCTGAAATGAACAAGACCTGCAAATGCTAGCCAATAGAACCCCCATTGACGGTCTTTCAAAAAAATTGTGTTAAAAAGAATCATAATCCCGTAAACATAAAAATGGTCTTTTTCAAGGAACAAAAATTGCAAAGTGTAAAACACCAACAAGTTCAACAAAGCCATGACTACCATTGGGGCGTTTGATTTTTTTTGCTTTGGAACTTGCATCATTTTACCAATTTTGTCTTCTAAAGATTCAGTCATAGCGATTCTACTAAAGTATTTCAACACTCTTTTTTGACATTGTTCTTTCATCTGCGACTTACTTGTGGTCAACAAGCAGACCAAAATGTGTTTTGTCCAGTCCTCAACATTTGGCTCTGCTAGCCATCCTGTCTTATCCTGCTCCACAGTTTCCACGGGTCCACCGTTGTTACACGCAAGCACCGGTGTCCCCAAGTTCATGCTTTCAATAGGAACAATTCCGAAATGCTCAAAAGATGGCGTGTATAAAAGTAATCTCGATTTTGTAATTAACAAGTTTTTCAACGACGAAGATATGGACGTCATGAACACAACATCAAGCTCATCAATCTTGTTTTGTAAAGCAAATTTTGCAGAAGATGTCGAAGATTTCGCAACAATGTCACCGTAATGGAAAGTCTCGTATTTCAATTCTAGTTTGTCACACAAATGTTCCAATTCTATCAAGTATTCAGAATTTTCTGCAACTCTTGGGTCATACCCACCAGCAACAATCAATTTCAGTTTGCTCTTTCTAGCAGAACCTAAAGACTCCTGAGCTTTTTGAAATGAGTTGATTGCCAATTCAATGTCTTTTTTGCGCTCAAACCTGTTCACACTAAGCAAAAACTCCGTGTCATCGTTCGCAGAGCTTTTGAAGTTTTTGTCAAAAAATTTCTTGTCTTGAGATGATATCAGCTGGTTCACGTCAGTGCCGGTGTCAACACATGGATACACAACCTCAACAGTCGCAAGTTTCTCGCCAAGCAATCTAAAGGTTTTTTGAAAAACACCTTTTGTAAAAATGGAGTTCACCACAACTTTGTCAGCCATTCCGGTAGAAAGCTGTTCAATCAAATTGAAAGGCAGTCTATAAATAGTTTTTAACAGTCCCCCTTTTTTAGCTAGCAACTGATCTGGGAAGTGACAGTAAAACAAAGTTCTTGGTTTGTAGGCTTGAATAAATGGAAGCGATGTGCTCAACTGGTCCACTATAAACAAGTCGTATTTGTCAATCGCTTTAGATCTAATCAACTTGAATGTCAAAAAAAGTTGTCTCAAGGTGGCGCAGACAATGGCAAACCTACCGCCAATGTTTGTTGGTAAAAAATCACCAACGACCTCAACAGGGATTTCGCCATTCTTGATTTCCTCAAAACAGTGGTCCATATCACAATGACTGGTGTAGATGGTTACTGAGTGGCCTTGACTTTTCAAGCCTAATGCACAGTCGACAACTAGTCTTTCAGCCCCACCAATTCCCAAATCTGGGTGCATAAAAGCAATTTCTAAAGGCTCTAGCAATTCTGCCATTATTTTTTGGTAGCTGAACTTTTGTTTTGGTTTACGTGTTAGGCCTTTACTTTTTTTTTCAAGCTTGTAACTGTGAAGTTAAATACTTGAGAGTTCATTAGAGTTTCTATTTCTGTCAGAGTAGAACTTCCCACTCACGGAACACTTATAAAAAAATGCGCGTTTGTCTGGTTTCCGAAAATCAATTTTGCTTCCCGCAATCCGAGAAGCAAGATATCACAGGAGCCATGTCTCTAAGACAATCAAGATTGTGTAATCAATTTCAACTAGCGCCAAAGATAAATAGTGTGGTAACATTCAGTAAAAGCGCTAATGCTGAGATCTAAAAATCCTATCACCATGCTCAAAGGGAGACTGCAGATACTGTCCAAGACCTCTCTCAGGAGCTACTCTCTAAAGCAAAACGAGGCGGAGTCTCAGATATACCAAAGGCTAAGCGATTTACACGACCAAAACAAGCAAGACGAGAATGATCCATTGGTGAAAATACAAAAACAAATAACTGCAAGAGAATTTGAAGAGAAATACGCAAATGAGATTGCGTTTGCCAAAGTGTCCAAAATTGCAAACAAACATGCCCAAGAAACCATTTTGTCACAACCTTGGACAGGCGAAGAAAACGTGAAAGATACTTCACTTCGAATGATTTTGGATAAATTTGGACCTGAAAAAAATAAGAACTCTCATTTTTACACAAACACTGGGTTCAAATCCAAAACTCTAAAACCCCCAAAGATTCTGCGGGCTCCAAAAATCTCAACAAAAGAGCGTTTAGAGACTGCGCAAGACAAAGTACTGAACTATAAGCTTGACAATCAAGAGATTGAGAAAAGAGAGGCCAGTGAATTTCGTGCTCTGTACGCTGAGAAATTTACTCCAATAGGCTCCTTGGAGAAAATAAAGTCACTGGCAGATGCTCGAATTGAAGAAAGCATGCGAAACGATGGCTTTGCCGGCTTGGAAAAACTTCGAGGGAAGAAGCTTGATATCAGTCTGAATAATCCCCATGTGAGTAGAACAGAACATCATTTGAACAATATGCTAGTCAAGCAAAACATTGTTCCTCCTTGGATTGAAAAGCAAGGAAGCGTCAACACTGAAATTGCCAACTTCAGAAAGTCCAGCATTTCAAGTTTCAAACGGAGCTTGCACGTTGCTTTCAAAAAAATGACAAACACAAAAGTGGATGATAACCTGAAAAAAAAAGTATTTGCAGAATGGAAAACCACCAACTCTGTTTTGATTGAATCAAAGATCAAGGGTTTAAACAACTCTTTACGGACGTATAATTTACAGGCGCCTTTATCAACTCAGAAGTTTTACCTGCTTTCTGAAAGAGAACTTACGCAAATTTTTAATGGCGTAGATGTTACCAAAGAGTATACAGCTTATCAGCAAGAATTCAGTGCAAACCAGAAACGCGACTCCAATGACGACCGCCCTTTCGGGTCATCAATAAGATCGTTTTTAAAGTTTTGGTAAAATGAACCACCACTTTCTTCTTGGCTGTTGCATGAAAAAGGCAAATTATTACGAAAACCAAAATATTTTTTAAATGAATAGCTATAAATATTTACATAGGGGTGACTTCTTTTCTATTTTTTCTATAAAATCTGGTGTTTCCTGGAGCAAACCCACCGTTCCCAAACAAAGCCCACTCAGGAGTCTTTGCAATATAGTCCATGTTGGTAAAGCTCTTTCCGGAATTGAGCAACTCAAAAAACTTGTCAAAATCAATATGGGTGTACCATTCGTCATCGATATAAAATTTTTTGCTTGCAATCAAAATACAGTTCGAATGGGCATGCTCCGCGGCAACATCATATTCTAGCCCACGACTGTTCAATTCAGCTGCCAAAGCTTTGACAAATTTAACACACTCTTCGTAAAATGGAATGTTTTGCATAGTCAATGGATTACCGTTACCATCAGAGGACCCACAGAAAGTAGCCCCCTTCACCTCAATGAAACAAGGCAACCCCTTGGCAACCAGATCAGCATAAGCCGTGACCTGGTCCATGTTGAAACCTTTGACCAATGTCATTCTGAACACTGTTCTTTGGTGCGACTGCACTGTTTTCAAAATCTCTAAACACTCCAACATTCTTTCCCAGAAATCTTTGTATAGGGGTCTGTCCACTTTTTTCAACTCGGCCTTGGTTGGGGCGTCAATCGAAACATACAATTGTGTGACTTTGTACATATCTCTCAATTGCTGTGGATGCTGAGCATTGCAAACCAAAAAACTTGAAATACCTTTTTCATGAAGAAGTTCAACAAACCTGTTGATATGAGGATACATGATTGGCTCACCAACCAAAGACAAGGCACAATGACGGACTTCAAAGGCTTTTTGAAATCTTTCGGCAATGACACCTGGGACACCTCTCAACTGTTTGATTTTGCTGTAGTGCCCTTTCAACCCTTCTTCCAAAACGTACTCTGGCTCGTCAACTTCCCATCTCCAATTTTTACTGACAGGGTTGGTCCCGTGTCTCCAACAAAAGACACATTTGGAGGAACATGCTAGCGAAGGAGTCAACTCCATACACCTCGAAGAAACAATGTTAAACAAGGACTGTTTGTAGCATGAACCCCTCCCTCTCAAATCGTTTTTGGTCCATCTGCAAATCTTGACCCCTGAATGACTCCCAACCACCACATAACCTTGTTTGGTCAAGTTTTTGTAAGTTGGGGAGTTTTTGGCAACCATTTTTTTGTTCATACTGGTGTCCAACTCCTCAGATTTACCAATGTCTTCCAAGTCAACCACAGGTTCCTGTTCTTCGTTATCATCTTCAGCTTCGTCGTATTGGTACAAAATTGGTTGGTCGTCTTTCAAAGTTTCACCCAACAAGTCTGACCATTCTTCGATTTTGCCCCATGCATTTGTTTTTGTACAGTATTCACCCAGTGGATAAATTCTTCTACCACCCAATTTTGCAAGTAAAACATCAACTTGTTTAGCTTGGTAGCAGAACTTTTCTGGCCACGACTCACTGTCCCCTAGACCAAGCACACAGAAACCAACCAGTTTTGTCAATGGATATTTATTAATTCTGAAATCGTTAGAAATCTCTTCTAAAGCGTCAATGGTGACATCTAGAGGAGAGTCGGTGTCGTAAGAAGGAACAACCATTATGTAAATGGCATTTTCAGGAACAGAAACAAAATAGTCTTCCAAGTCATCTAATTCATCGATGTGAACCTGTATTGGCTTTTTTTTGAGATCGTTTGGGTATAGAAATTCCAATCTTTCGGAAACCGTAGTGGCTGCTCTTTCAGAAGCACCTTGCAATGTACTGTAGAAAATGTAGATCTGGGAATTCAACAACTGTTCTTTGGAAACTGTCAAGGCCTTGGAGACTGGTGGCTTTGATGAAACAATTTTTTTGGGTTGTTTTTTAGCTGTTTTTGTTTTTTTAGAGGGTTTTTTAAAAGCATTCGTAAAATCAATGGCGTATTCGTCAAATTGAGGTTCCGGCACCTGAGATTCCGGTTTTGGACTGCTGAATCCATTCTCTTCAAGGACTTTGTCAGCCTTTGGTTTGCTTTTACAGGCACCACCACAACATGATTTTTTTTTCCCGGTTTTTGATTCACCTGTGGTAGCGTTTTTCGTGCTACAGCATCCACCACCTTTACCTCCACAACAAACTTTCTTTTTAGGTTTTTGAGATTCAACTTTAGAGATTTCAAGCTTCACTAGAGTATAAATTGTGGAAAACGCAAGGGCAAAAGTAAATCTCCCACCTTCCACCAAGTAGATTGTGATGATTGCGGCAAACAGTACGGGACCCGGAACTTTCGTAATAATCGACTTTTCGTTCTCTTCCGAGTTTGACATTATAAATGGTACCTTTGGGTGGTTGTGGTTATTTGAGGATTTTGTTTGCTGCAACAGTTATATGTTCAAGATTTGTTCAAAAAGTTGGTGAATCAAGGTAACCTTTTGCTGAGTCGCGATAGAGCATCAAGTCAAAGAGCGTGAAAAAAAAAACGTGAACCCCGGAAGAAAAAAAAAGAAAAAAAGAAAAGAAAAATGGAGCTTTCGGGTTGGGCGGAGAAGAAGAGCTGATCTGTTACTAAGCTTCCAAAACAAAATATGAAATAATGAAAATATATTTATACAAATACTTTGAGCACTATAAACATCATAAATCAAAAAATTAGTACCTCACCAGACAACGTTTCTTGTGCACGCTCATCGTAAAAACTCAAAATTTGAGCTAGGTTTTTTTTGTCAATCGCGATCTTGACACTGTCTAACATTTCCCAAATTTCGTCAATTCTCTCTTTATTGACACCAGAAATGTCTTGGTCTAAACAATCCGTATCAAGCACCAAAGTGTAAATCACAAACAACAGCTCAGTGTCATACTCTAACGCAGATGCACCGTGTGGGTTAGTCAGAATGAAGTTTGATACTTCTGGATGCATGGACAGATGTTTTGGAGTCAAACATTGCACATGATGCTTCTGAACTTTTTTTTGTTCCAAGACTTCCAGGTATTTCATCGAGTAGGATAAGATTCTTCGTGCTGATCCAACATACGTGCGGGCACACTCAATGTGGTATGGATTTTCGGCCTCCTCGCTCAAATCATCAAATTTGTCTTCTGTTGGAAGCAAGTTCAATTTATTTTGTAGGTTTTCGTACAAGACTCTGATCCCCTGTAATTGTGCACGCAAAGCTGTTGGGTCGGCAGTACCATGTTCAATATAAGCGAAAAGAGTAACCAAATTTTTAATCACTTTATGTGGATCTCCCTTTCTTAGCAAGAAAAACGCCCCTTCAGAAACCAATTTGCCGATTTTTTCTTCAGAGTTTGAGTTGAAAGGAAAATTGTTCTCGGAAAGTTCAAATGCATTTGTTGAATAGTCACTTGCCGGGTTCAACTGAACACCGCTTCGAATCAAAGCCCTGCAAGTCTCTTCATCTAACCTTAGTTTCAAGGAAAAGTAGTCTGCAGTGTTATTCTCAATAACAAACCCATACCCAAATAATAGTTCTTCATTAGATTTGATCCCATAGTTGTTAAAAATCTCATCTCCTCTCGAAAAAGTGCTCTCACATTTAACATTGAACCCATTGACGTGATTGGCATGTGTTTGTGTGTTTGACCATTCTACTCTTGCAGAAGGATTATGGTTTAGCAGATCAACAAAGGGCACCAAAACACATCTGCTTTTGTCAGTAACGTCTGGATTGACAACGTATTCGGGGAAACTTCTGGATGTTACAATGGTGTAGGCCCAGATGTATGCTGCAAAATCAGTTGGTTTGATACGGCCACCGGTATTTGTTGACACATTTTCTGTTTCAGCTGAACCAAAGATCGCCTTTTCGGCTTTCCAATTACGAGTTAACTCATCTATTTTCTGGTTTCTAGACGCAAAGATATTTGTATTTTTTAATGCGTCCAATTCTGCTTCATTGGTCCATAACAACGGTGTGTCAACTGCAACAGGCAGAAGATCAACATATTCTCTGTGTTTCTGGAAATGACGCTTGGTTTGTTCACTCCCATACTTTGCGTAACATAAGAACCAAATCAAAAGAACACTAGCTTTGGAATAAGGAAGTGACTTGCCCAAAGCTTTTTCCAAAACATCTTGAGCGTGATGACCATTTACAATGGTTGTATGAGGAACATACACATCAATAGGCTCACTGTTTGGAGTGATCCCTTTGTAAACACAGCTGATACCCTTTTGACGATCATATTTGAATTCAACGTTTTCAGAAATGTAAACACCGTTCGCAGCTCCCCATTGTAAAAACCTTTGTAAGTTTGCGTCAGCAGAGCTGTTCATTGTTGTTGCCGTTCGTTGATCATGCAATTGTCTGGCTTTTTTAAATGGATGAACAAATTGATAGCGTGGATACGCTCGACCTTTTGATAAAATGATTGACTAAAGCGGTCTAGTCAGGATGCATCTTCAACCCGAATTAGAGTGGGATCTAAGAAAAAGATCCACGTATTTATGGCATCTGGTTGCTGTGCAGAAATTTCCAAGTATATATATCACGTGGGGCCCAAGTGCCGTGGGTTTTTTGTTCAGAAACACGTGAACAGATTTTGGAGTCTATAATGGAACAACTGGATGCAACGATGATAGTGTTGCTTTCAATACCCAGGTTAGAACTATGAAATGGATATACTAATTATTTGCAATATTTGGGCTGATGAACAAACAATACAAGCTTCATTTGATCTTTCACTGCCCAAGCAAGCAGATTGTTTGCGTGTTGAACAGCAAAAGCAACCATTTGATATTGCTTCATGGCATACACCGGTTGGTAAATTTTGCTTGCTGATATCGACTGATGATGGTAGTAATTAGATACGGCTCATGGACAGTTTTTATATTAAACCGTTTCTTGAACCTTTGTGTTTTGCTAAAACCTCAGGCTACAGGTGCTGAAAATGACTACAAAAAAATAGTACAAGAAAATAATACAGACAAATAATACACAAAAAATATCACACGAAATTAATACACAAACGAATAGACAAAAGAATACACAAAAAACACAAAAAAAGAATCACAGTTAATTCAAGACAATGAACACAAAGACCAAGACTCTTAATTCCTGCTTCGAACAGTAAATTAAATATTTATCAGAAAACTTTTGGTGGGTTGCTTATTGAAGAATAAACAATATTCAAAAAAAGTTCCATAAAAAACAACTATGGATAAAAATGTTTCGTTTCATTCAAATGAAAATTTTGTTTTTGCGTTTGACGCCAAGGCTTTAAAAATATCAAGTCGTGCATACCTGTTGATCAATTACAGAAATAAACATAAAACACATGTTTTGTTCACAGCGCCATCTGAATCTGCAAATAATTGAGAGTCATGAATTTTCCACAGTGGGCTTGAAAAAGGTGTTAAAGTTATTTTTGTGTTTTTTTTTGTGAAAGGGTAATGTTCAAATGGTTTTTTTATTATGATAGCTACAAAGTATATTTGCTATTAGGCGAGTATGGAGATGTTGAATAATTGTCCATTCCAGCAAACCTTCAAAAACTTTCTGCAGGGTACTATCAATGTTGCATTTTGTATTTGTGTAAAATTGTTTTGATAGGCTACAGCACTGGTGAATATGAGTTTCACTTTACTAACATGAATGAGGGCTTTAGCTGTATTGTTGGCAGTGAAAACAGCTTTCCATTTTGTTGAAAAAACAAAGTTTAAGCAAGCTCTACATAAAATTTACTATGCTCTTTTACTTTTAACTACACAAATTTCAGAACAAGTCAAAAATTAAAGGCGGATTTTTTTTCTGTTCAGTATCATTCTACTAGCTTATTGCACAAACAGCTTGTGTCATTTTTTATTGGTGTAATCAACTTCAAAGGACCCTCAATAATTTACAAAAAACGGTAGTTCGGTGAGTACCGCAAGCACCAACTCTGTTCCGATTTTTTTACGTCTGCTGTTCTGTGGCTATCCACAACAGCCAACTCTCAAAATTTAATTTCTTTCTTGTCATACTTAAGCTCTTAAAATTTTTCTATGGCAGTCAAACATAGTTCATCTTATTTTGCAAGTACAGCAGCTGCTCTAAAAATTTTAGTCTCACAACCACAGCCAGTAGTACGAACAATCGAAGCAACATACGATGAGGCTGTTTTTCCATTAGTTGAAAATCTGAATGTTTTGAGCATTACTGTAGTATCCTTTTTTTTGCTTTGTTGTTTGCTTTCTGAATGCGAAAAAAAAGCAAGAGTTTTACTATTAAATGCATGATCCACAGTGTGATGGTTTATTACATGTTGCTTGAAATACATATTTGCATTTACTCAAAGCAGTGATTTGTTGCATAGTGATTCAAAAGCCAGCCATTGATGAAATAAAACGGTAATTAACTTTGACAATGCTGCTTAAAATAAATTGATCGTTTCACATTTGTCTTTTTCAATCACTGAGAACTTTTGAAAACAGTCTTGCTCACTAATCAGGTTTACTATTACTAGTTTGAACTAGATTCGTTTCTGCGGCTTATTAAAAGTTACAGCACGTGATTGGATTACAGGGTTTTTATGCTTCTCCGCGGTGTCATTCGTTCCCGCCACGCGACAGTAGATTTTCAGATCTGCATGACAAAATAAACAAATGCCATTACTCGAGCAGCCCTGAAAAGTTATTCAATAGGTCTTCCGTCAACCGAAAAAACGTATATCTCTCAGCTAACCATGAGTGACAAGTATATCACTAATCAAAACAAAAGTTCCCCAGCTGGTAGGACTGATACTGTTAAAGACAGCAACCCTCACATGAAAACCTATGGCCGCACACCGTCCAAGCCTCTCGGAATAGCCAAAAACTTGAATGTTCCTGCTCAGGTTTTGTCGCATCATTCAAATTTGTCACCATCCAAAAAGCCGGCTTCGCTGAGGAGCCCCCACAAAAAAAACTATTCCATGAGACCAGCCAACACAGCTGGCGGCATCAAGCCACCAACACGTTCCTTTTCATCAAAAGAAGCAAGAGCGTCATCACCCATGAAGCATCAAGCTCTCAGTGACTATTCTGTCCAGAAGAATATGACAATAAAAGATTTTCAGATAGGAAAAAAACTGGGCAAGGGTAAATTTGGCAGAGTATACTGCGCAAAACATATCGCTTCAGGTTTCATTGTTGCATTAAAAGTCATGGACAAGAAAGAACTGCTGCATTACAATATCACCAAACAGCTGAGACGCGAAATTGAAATTCAATCAAGACTAAAGCATCCCAACATCACACAGCTGTACGGGTACTTTCACGATAAGAAGAGGGTTTATTTGATCATGGAATACTGTCAGGGCGGAGAATTGTACAAATACTTAAAGAAAAGAGGAACTCTGAACGACATCACTGCATCAAATTTTGTTCATCAGATGCTCTCTTCGTTGAGTTACATGCACGGCAAAAAAATCATGCATAGAGATATTAAACCTGAAAACATTTTACTAGGATCCACTGGACAAATCAAATTTACTGATTTCGGGTGGAGTACAGAATACGTAAGAAATGGTAAAAGGAAAACTCTATGCGGTACTGTTGACTACTTGTCGCCGGAGCTGATTAAAAGCAGAGAATACGACCAGCAAGTTGACTTATGGGCACTTGGGATTTTAACTTACGAGCTGCTGTGCGGCAAACCCCCATTTGAAGAGGCAACAAAAGACCTGACATACAAAAGGATTTTGGAAAGAGATTTGAAGTTTCCCACGCACATCTCTCCCGATGCTGTGGATTTAATAAGCAGACTTCTGGCTTTGAACCCAAAGAGTAGAATATCACTTTCAGATGCTCTGAAACATCCTTGGATTACAAAACACCAGCCTTATTGGTAACTTTTGAGAACATGATGAAATGCAAAACTAATTTTTTTCTATACACAAAGTCTTCTATATACATAATTTTTTCTTAGGTTAAACTTTTTCTTTTTTTGATGATTGTTGGGATGGCTTTTGCCCATGCTTTTGTGGTTTTGTCTGTAATCATAAACACCCGACCACCTTGTTTATACCTTGCTGTTCTTCCACATCTGTGAATCAAGTCAATCGACGTTTGAGGGACATCATACAAGATGACATTCCGCACACCATTGAAGTTCAAACCTCTTGCTAGCAAGTCTGTAGTCACCAAAACGTTCAACTTTTCAATCACTGTTGCTTTGTCATTTTGAAAAGCTTTATAGTTTTTCGGAATTTCAATATTGGACCCTGAAATTCTCTTGAATTCGTCTTGCTGCACCTCTTCTTGGTAACCTAGGTCCTGTGCTTCCACACTCAACTCCTCCAAATCATATTTGTTTGGTGGGTTGACAAATGGCTTGATTTTTTCTAGCCTGTCCTCTGGAGTATCACTTCCACTGAAACCAATCAATTTTGCATACTTAGAATGAAGTTGGCCCACAATTTCATCCACTGTTGATTTCTTGTTTACAAACACAATGCATCTTTTTTCCAAGACATTAGGTTCTGTGTTGTCATTATTGATTGCGGTCAAAACTTGTTCCAAAGCTTTGATTTTGTTTCCCTTCAAAGGACTCAAAGTCGAGTCAACAGTGAAAAATTTCAAATTGTGTGACAATCTGTGTAATTTTGGTGTTGTTATGATGATATTTGATTTTTCCAAAAACATATTATTTAGTATAGTATGAAATTCTTTAGGAATGGTTGCACTGCAGAAAAGAAGATGATTCAAATTAGGCAACCTCTTTATGGCAGCTTTGGTAGAGTCTAGAAAAGTTTTCGACATCAATGTGTCAGCCTCATCAATGATAGCAAAGTCAGTGTGGTTCAATAAGCTTTGAGGATGCCCAACTTTATTGATACTAAATAGAGTCTCGCTAATCTTTCCAGGTGTGGTGATCAAAATATCAATTTTCGACTTGATCTTTTCTACGATATCATTATAACTGACAGTATTATCCCATTTGACAACACTGAACGACGACGCGGATGAGCTCTGTAAAGTAGTATACAATTGGTGAATCAACTCTTGAGAGGGCAACAAAATCACACTTCGGATGGCATTTTTAGTGGCTGTCGAGGGGTACCGGTTCAAATAGTCTAAAAGGGGCGCAACATAAGCCATCGTTTTGCCTGAACCTGTTTCCGCTGCAATGGTGTATATCTTCATTTTTCCGTGTCTACTTTTATCAGTGCTATCCATCTTGTCGAGATATTTGTTGATCGTAAAGATACTCTGGATTTGAATGGGAGAAGGAACAATGTCTTCCGGACTTTCATTTGTCATGATGGAGTCGTGGAAAATAATGTCTTTGACAAGAGCTCTGGTTTCAGGAAGTAGCTTCAATTCTTCAAATGTCGTGATTTTGTCAATCACTGAGACTTCAGGGACAACGTCACCAGATTTTTCCACAAGTCTCCCATAATTCAAACCATAGTTGAAGTACAGTTTAGACTTTAGCTTTTTATCTATTTCTGCACCATTGTGGCGAAGTTCTTCACTAGTCGCGTTTTTCTTTGCGTGTTTACTAGAAGAGGAACGAACAGCTTTTGAAGATTTAGAAGTTTGGCTGTTCTTTGTAGATATAAATTTCTTGCCCCCGATGGCTTTGCCAGTTTTGGAGGGCTGCTTTGGAGTCTTTTCTGCCCTGCTGAAAGGCTTCAACGCAAATTTGCTGTTTGATTTCTTGGCACTTTTATTCCCTTTGAGATTGCTACTTTTGTTTGCGCTTGCTTTATACAGCCTTGTTACACTGATTCTTTGGACAGGTTGGTTGAAGAGCGAAATTGGCCATTGGAAATCTGTCAGTCTCTTGCCGCTGCAATGAAAACTGCCACCAAGAAAAAACTTGTTCACAGGACTCTTAAACATGAGTCTATGGGCACAAAACTAAATATGGGTGAAGCTGGTCAGTATATCAAAAGTTTGGTTCCTTTTGCTATGTCTCTGTGGTCGTGTATGACATACATCTAATGAGCTCATCGAATGTTTCCTTCGATGTATGATTTTTTTTAAGCAGACATTTTTCAGCTGAAGAAGGCGACACTTGAAGAGATTTTGACGTCGCAGTTTTTCACTTTTTTTTTTTTTTTCCACCATTTTTTTTCACGGTCAAACGATTCTTCAACTGCTGAAATGATGATAATGCATTTTTGAATGGCATGCCGAACGTTAGAGTATCATTTTGAGTACAACAGACAAGCACAAAACATTAACAACAATAAATAGCATGTCTGATTTAACGCAACTTTTGAAAAAATTGGATATCGATGATAGTTCCAGCACTCTTCAACAAGTTGAGCAAGTGAGCTCTCAAAACTTGCCAGGAAGCTTGAAGCCATATTTGATATCCTTGATCAAGCAGGACAAATATGAAGTTGCCTTTCAGGCACTTAAAAAATATACATCTGAGAAGAATGTTCCACAATTGGTTTTGGAAAGGGCATATATTTATTATAAACTAAACAGAAAGGCTGATTTTGAACAGCTGCTAAAAGAGATAGATGTCAACGGACTAAAGAGTTTTGAACAAAGAGGGTTGGATCACATACAAGCACAATTTTTTTACAAATATGGTGATTTGGACAAAGCATTTTTTATTTACAAAGCACTGATTACGAGTGTGCAATCTGGTATTGACGACCTTTCAGAACTAGAGGTCAACAAAGAATGCACCAGCCAGTTTGACACTGAAGCAACTTTTGCAGAGCGTGAAGACATCAACTACGATCTTGCGTTGAACAAATCTATTGCTGCTGCTACAGCGGGGAACTACTTTGTAGCTCGTCAATATGCCAAACAGGCTGTTTCGTTGGCACAAGAAAAGGAAGAACTGTTGATGGCGCAATTCCAGTTATCTTATTTGAACAAGAATGTCAAGGAAAAAAAAGACTTGCTTAAAAAAATTGCAAACAATCATGATAATCTCTTGCTCCAGTCATTGGCAAAAAACAATTTGCAAGCCATTGAAAGCTCTTCCTTTTCCACAGTTTTGACAAATTTCCCGCTAGTGTTGAGCAAAATGGATTTGCCAGCTATCAACGTATTGAAGTCTACTGCAAAACTCTCTACTAGACAAAACGCCTTAATCAGTTCCAATATTTTGCTTTTACGTCTGTTCTCCAATTCATCCATTAATGACAACAAAAGTGACATTCCAATTAAATTTGCTCTAGAAAAATACAGCGAAATAATTCAAGACACTGTTTTGGAGCCATATAGCACACAATCTAAAAAATTGTATCACTATGCTATGAAAAACATCAAGAATTATAAAAATGATGATGAAAAGTATATTGCATTTTTGTTATTGGCGGTGCAGTTGCAAATCCAAACAAAAAAATTTGAAAACGCTATCAGATTAATAGAGGAATACATCAAATGTCACGAAACTGTTTTGAAAGTGCACACTTTTGCCTTATTAAGTATAATTCTTTTGAAATTGTACAAGAACATGAACAGAAGAATTGAAAGACGCAATCTCTTGTTGAAAATTCAGAGCTACGAACCATTGAAAGAAACTCTTTCCGGTAAAGCCAATGCTTTTACAGAGTTTTGGGAATTTGTTGCTTATGAATATCTAGAACTAGGGTTATCCAAAGAATACACTGAAATTCTGACTCAGGCTTTGATTCCATTGCCTCAAAACTCCAAGAATGATGCACCAAAATTCAATTTCAAGTGTGATGTGAACAAGTTAATCAGACTTGGTGTTGAGCCTTTTATTGCTAAAATTAAGGTGGCGCAAAACAACAAACCAGGTAAAGTTGTCAAGCAGAAGTCCAAGAAAAAATCTAAGAAAGCGCCAAAACGTCTTCCTAAAAACTATGATCCATCTCGCGTTCCTGATCCTGAAAGATGGCTACCGATGAAAGACAGAACCTCTGTTATGTTGAGAAAATCTGCAAGAAAACAGAGAAAGCTACTTGCTGAAGGGAAGACTACGCAAGGGGGAGGGTTGAACAACAAAAAATTGGCAAGAAAGTTGGATATTAGTAAGAAGAAAACTGCAACTCCTACACCTGCTTCTGGAAAGTCTAGCAAGTCCAGTAAAGCTAGCAAAGGCAAAAAAAAATCCGGCCGTAAATAAGCAAATTCAATATAGCGTGTAAACTATGCCTGCTCATTTAATATTGATACAGTGACAGAACTGTAAACTGCTTTCTCATCATATGAATGGTCAATGCTTCTTATAACATAACTACTGTACATTTTTTTGGGTAATTACTCTATGTAAAAAATATCTATCTTGTGAGAGAGTTCTAAGTGGAAATCTTCACCACCACTATGTGAACAGAGTATCTTCGTCTCTCAAGTATTCACCGATATCAGCCTGTCTGAATGCCACAATACCAGTTGGCTGCAGATCTCTTGATTCTGAAGTGGATTTGGAAGAAACCCCAAAACCCAGAGGAATATCATGCATGTTGAAAATAATCACCCCAGCATGTTCTGGAATATCTTCGCTCATTTTCCCCACATGAGCTTTCAAAACATGGTTCCCATATAGAAAAGGCATCTCCCCATTAGGTTTAATCCATATTTTGTATTTTGCGTGCTCGGCAAGAACTTGTAAAGCAGTGATATGTATTCTGAATTTCCCGGTTTTGGTGAATTTTCCTAGACAGATACCAATAGACATAAGATTTGTTCTGGCAACAGAAGTGGCAAATTTGGCCACTTCTTCGCTCACGTAGTACACTCTATCTTTCTGCAATCTGAAAACGTGTGTGTCATTCACCAAGTACTGAATGTTTCTCCCGACGTATCCTGCCAATTTCTCAAAAACAACTTTGGTTTCTTCTTCTGTTAACTGTCTCATTGTATGTCTAGTTTAGGTGGTGGTGGTGATGGTGGTGGGCGCTGGTTTTAATTTGATATTTTTAATACCAATGAAAGACAGTAGTGAGAAGATTGCATTAATTGAGATCAAAATGTTAGAGAGTTTCCAGAGCATCGCTTCTCTTAGGATAGTTTCCATTATTGGGTTCTTGGAAAAAAGAAATGTTTTGGAAAATCACAGAAAAACGTCGGAAAAAACCGACACGACGCGGACACATTATACGTCTGACACCCGATCTTTTTTCCGTCATCCTCAACAAAATTTTCATCTCATGCCGATGCGATGGAAGTTTTTGTTTTCGGAGTGAGCTTTTTTTTTTTTTGATTATTTAACTTTTGTTTTTGTTTATTTCTTTTTCCTGTTAGATTCATTGATGATCATCATTACAGAATAGCCGTTGATGATATTGTAAAGAGCTATGTTTTGTACATCCACTTCTTACTCGCAGGCTCTTCTTCGTAAGTGTTTGCTTTGCCGTGCTAAATGTCTTGAAAGCACAGTTCAGCTGCAAAAACCAAAGTCAATAGAACAACCCTTCCGGCAGATTACACAGACATGTCATTGTTTACCAAAATTGGTCAATTGGCTAAACAGCTTTTCGGTAAGCCAGCTCCTGCTGCAGAAACAACTACGAAAAGTATTGGAAACAAAAGAACGAGTTCAGAAGCTAATTTGGGAGATTCAAAAGATAAATCCAACAAGAAATTCAACAATAAAAACAACAGAAACAAGGCTAAACCAAAGAAGGAAAAATACAAAGGTAAAAAAACACCTTTCCAGGGACAAACCAGAGTGTATTCTCCTAAAGAGGGTACTGATCCTAATGCCCCAAGAGCTCCTAGACTACCTAAGAGAAAGGTTGCCGTTTTGTTCGGCTACTGTGGTGCAGGATACCACGGTTTGCAATACAACCCACCTAGTCACACCATTGAAGCTGAATTGTATAATGCGATGGTGAAAGCTGGTGCCGTTAGTGAAGACAATGCTGTTGATCCTAAGAAATCCTCCTTGCAAAGAGCCGCTAGAACAGATAAAGGTGTTCATGCAGGTGGGAACGTTATTTCTATGAAATTGATTATTGAAGACCCGGATATTAAAGATAAAATTAATGCTTGTTTGCCCGAAGGAGTTAGAATTTGGAACATTCAAAGAGTTTGTAATGGTTTTGATAGTAAAAACGCCTGTTCTTCAAGAATTTATGAATATCTGCTGCCTACGTATGCTTTATTGGGACCTAATCCAGATTCTCAATTATATGCTGATTTGCATGACAAGAGTAAAAATGGTGACCTTGAATACAAAGACGAAGAAAGTGATGAGTTTTTTGCCAAATATCAAAAAATGATTAGTGAAAATTTCAATGCAGAAGATTTGGAAAAAATTAAAAATTTTGAATTTATTAAACCGGAAGATTTTGACCAACAAGGTGCAGATGCTAAAGAGGTGTACCAATTAGTGAAAAAATACAAAAGTTTGGAAAACTCTTTTAGAAGAGATTACAGAGTTAGTACCAAAAGACTGAATTACTTGAGACAGGTGATGAGCCAGTATTTGGGTGCCCACAATTTCCACAACTTCACTCTGGGGAAAGACTTCAAAGATCCAAGTGCCATCAGATACATGAAAAACATCAAAGTCAGTGACCCATTTGTTATCAACAATACTGAGTGGGTTTCTATCAAAATTCACGGTCAGTCCTTCATGCTTCATCAAATCAGAAAAATGATCAGCATGGCAACTTTTATTGTTAGATGTGGTGCTTCCAAGACTTTGATCCACGAAGCATTTAAAGCAGACAAATTGAACATTCCAAAAGCACCAGCGTTGGGTCTTTTGTTGGAAAATCCAGTGTATTCAACTTTCAATGAGAGATTGAACAACTTGGGGTACGAATCGATTGATTTCACTCATTTTGAAAAACAAATGACAGATTTTAAAATGCATCATATTTACGACAAAATTTACGCTGAAGAAGTCAAAGAAAATGTGTTTTATGCATTTTTCGGATTTGTTGATGCTTTGAATAAAGTTGTAGATAGCAAGAGTCACGAAAACAGCGACAAAACCAGCTGTTTCCAATATTTTGTTACTGCCAAAAAGAGATCCGAAGACTCAGAAGATGATGTAATTTACACTGATGTGAAACAACTGAAAAAAAATGACGCTGCAATGGGAGCAAAAACTTCAAGAAAATCTGCCGATTAATCCATGTGGGCGTTCACTTTTTTTGTTTTTTTTTTTTTACTTTGATCTATTACAGCTTTCAAGTTGCTAACACTTGCAGCTAGTTGTTCTTTGCATGATAATTATGATAATAATAATATTAATAATAATGATTAAGTGTTGTACCTATACTTTTATATATTTTTTGATTCTTATACCCAACAGAATGTTTTGATAAAGTTTATAGCTTTTTAGAGTTTCAGAGCTTTTCTCGTCTTTGCAAGTTCAGTGGCCCAGAAACTAAAACAAACCCATAGGTGAAAAGACAACGTATTGCTCTTTGTGAACATAGTCATCTGGTAGTAGTGGACCGGCCGTTTCAAGCTCTGGGTATTTTTTGTACACATACTCTAGTGCGACAGATAGGGAATACTCTGTAAACTTTATAATCTTTGGTTTACCAAACGCTAAATGCGAAGTGTTTGAAGGGTTAATGGTTGATAATCCAGAGTCATGCGTACTGTTTGCTTCTCCAAAAATGCTTTTAAGCTCTGCAAAACAAATATTCAATAGTGAGAAGCACACAACAATGGTATAAGACACTGCTTTCATGATTCTGTCTTACGCCTTGGGGTTTTTTGATTGAACTCCCTAAGAAATTGAGTCAGTACATTTCCTTGCTGTGTCACTTTTATTACCTTCAGGAAACTTTATGAAACAAGATACATCAACTTTTCTAGCTTTCATACTTTATAAGATGGAATTGTTTACGCCGGCATCTACTTTTAATCAATTATTCAAGTATAGTTCACTCAATTGCGGCTTGAATAGTACACCCACACCTTTTGTTTAAGCAGCATGTAAAGGTCACATGATGTTAGGTCAAAAACCCAAGTTGTGTTTTTCCATTGCTTCACCTCGTCACATTACCGCTCCGAGCTTTAGAGAAAAAAAAACCAAAAAAAAAAATAATGGGCACAAAATTTTTCAATCAAAAGCTTAGCAATTAGATCTCGGCTAACATCTTGACAGACTCTCTACTCTCTGAACCCTAAGACAAGAGCTCCAAACGAAACCAACTTCTTTCTTTTAGCCAATTATGTTGAGACAGTCCTGCAGATCATTGCACAGTTCAGCTGCTATTAATGCCTCAACTGCATCAAAAGCATTTTCCAAGAAAGGTGGTTCCTATCAACCTAAAAAAAAGAGACTAACACCAAATTGTCTATACAAACCATTTGAACAAACAGCTTCCACTTCCAAGTTTAATTTGAAAGCTCCTAAATTGGATAATGAGGTATTTGCGCCGCAAAATGTCAAAAAATCAATCAATACAGTGACTGAATATGGGTCCGAGCATTTGAAAGTTCTTTACAATTTGGGTACTTTCAAACAAGGTCAACATAACGAGTTATTTAGATCCCCTATTTCTTTAATTAGAGAAACTAGTACTTTAGCTTTTTTGGAAAAACTCAAGAAAAACAATAAATTTGTCATTACCGGAGAACAAGGGATTGGTAAAACGACTCTACTAGCTCAAACCCAATCTGCTTTATCTGACACACACATTATCATCCATGTTTCCCATCCTGCCATGTTTTTGAACGGGCAAACAGATTTCCATTTTGACCAAAGTTTGAACGAATACACCAACCCTATGTTCATTCAAGATTTGTTCAGAAAAGTATTAAGATGCAATGAAAAAATGTTGAAAGACATCAAACTTTCAAATACGCATAAATTCCAAGTTTTAGATATTAAAAATGGGTCCAAGAGTACGAAAACTTTTGAAAAAGGGAAAAACTCGCTTTATGATTTGATTTCCATAAAAACTCCATCCGAATCAAAGGGGAAACTTTTCCAACAATTTATCCAGGAATTGCAAACACAAACAGAGTACCCAGTTGCGTTGACCATGGACAACTTCTCTAGATTGGTTACAACTTCATATACTTCGTACAGAGATACTGAAGCCCACCATATTCCGACTTTGAAATTTCAGCTTCCAAGAATGATTTTTGATATCATCTCTGGTGATATTTCTTTTGCTAACAAAAACAGCAAAGTTGTGTTGGCGCTAACTGGAGGTCACAGAAACAACAAAACTTTGCCAACCGCTTTGGGCACGTATGAACACAATCCATACTTGAGTCTGTATCAGTACAATGAAAAGTTTGCTGCTAAAATGAAAAAGGGCGGTTTGCAAGCCTTTGAAGTCCCAAGACTTTCCAACGACGAAGTGTCTATCTTGCTAGACTACTACAGAAAAGCTGGTGTTTCCAACCAAGACCACTCCGCCAAAGAAAAATATTTTGTGAGTGGTAACGGTAACCCGTTAGCTTTGATCAAAAGCATCACCATGAATTTTTACTGAATGATTCTTAGCGTGTCATCAACAAGCTTTTCAAGCCCTGTATATACTTCTATATAATTTTTTCCAAAAAAAAAAATATATGACTAATAGAATTCAAAGTCATTTAATTTTATGATCACTATAAGCCATCTTAGTAAAAGTGATTAAAAGTCATTTTCCATGTCATCAACAAACTTTGGTTTCTCATGTCTCGATTTCCATGCCTCCTTGATTTTTGGAGACACCGTTTCTAAATCCTCAATGGTGACGGCAGAGTTGATACTTTCCAAGACTTTTTGAACAACGCTGACATGATTACCATTAGATTTATCGTCTCTAAAACGTAACAACTTCCAATCTCCTGTTTCTTCATTTTTACTGCACTCCACAATACGGCCATTCAAAGGCTCATTCAAACTCTTTAACTTCTCCCATTCTTCGTCGCCGATTAATAATTCGGCAAACTTGGAGTAAGTATCAGCAAGAGCACGTAGTTCCTTTTCACCATAAGGCTCTTCAATTCTTTGTTTATAAGTATTATCTTCGCCGCCTTTCCAGACCCACAATTCAAACAGGGGTTTGGTGTCAAAATTGTAGTACCAGTTTCTTGAATTTTCAATTACTCTTGGAATGTTCAAAATTAGCTTGAAATCCACTGTGTTTTCATCTTCAGGCTTCCATTTCAGTAATGCGGAGTCTTTTGTCCCTATCACATAAGGTTTGTTGACCGGTGTGAAAATCAACCCATCACTAACGTGGGGCAAAGTAGGTAACATCTTGACTACTTTTGGTATATCGTAACTGAAAATCATTTGTTTCATGCTTAGTTTGAAAGGAAAGTTGACACACTCTTTTGGATATTTCATTCTCAAGTCCCTGTAAGGAGCGAAAAAATCATGCCCCAAATGGGCCAACCTTGAAGTGGTAGGCGACTGAGTCAAAGATCTTCCATTCACTGCTAAACAATCAAACATCAAATATCTCATTTCTTTTGCCTTGTTCTGTGGGTTTGTCTGAATAACAAGCTCCCCATCTATGATAGTTCCGTTCTGCAGGGACTCCAGCAAATAACGCTTGTCGGCCTGTAACTCAGGTTTCACCATGTTTTTCGCTAGTGGAAACTTAAACCCATTGGTCAAGAAATAGTTATTCTCTCTATCAATTAAGAAAACCCCTTGCTCTTGTGTAACAGGATTCACAATCACGAACATTAAAACACGCAAACCGTCTGTTTTTTCGCACACGTAATAATCATCTCCTAAAAGCTTCTCCTGAATGTCAGCCTCTTGAAAAGAAACAGGTTGTGATCCAGGGAACGCTTGCAAAGGTTTTTGGTGATTTAAGATGCGGGACACAATGCTTTTTAAATCAAACACAACATTTTGCGGCTGCACAATGCCGGGAATTTCAGGTGCCGCTCTATCGATTTCAACCATTCGTATTTCAGATTTCTCAAATTTGCGTTTGTTGTTTGAGTTGTTTTTCTTTCAAAGTTTTGGTTCTAGGATAAAGTTGTTTTTTTTTGAACAGTTTGCAAGAGCTTGTATTTCAAAAGCCAGATTTTAAGATTTCACCGGCTCGCATTTTTTCTTTTCAAATAATACGCGGTACTTACTATGCATCCTGTTTTGATATTTCATATTTTCTAAAACGTGTCACGCGCACTAGAACAAAGATATAAAGAAAGCACCAATAATGTGATAGTAAGAAGCACAAAACCTCAGAGACTCTGTAGCCTAATGATTATGATTCAAGTGTGATAATTTGTGTAAAATTTAGTTCATTACTGGCTTTAGTATGAATATCTTGGAAAAGCCCGCTTTAAAGAAACTACATGTTTAAACAACTTTGTAGTTAATATTTTAGTTGCAAACTCAAGAGAAACTGTTTTGACGAAGGCAAAAGATGGGATATGAGCTCTGAGAGTATTTGCTCGTAATGGCTCATACAGCAGTTAAAAGCGTGGTGAAGAGATTCAACACGCACTTTCTGGCAGTCAACGACAGGAAACTGGAAAAACTTCTGATAAAGAAAGAAAGGTCACAACACATGCAATTAGGTAAGTGTGGAGTAGACAAGATTCCGATGGGTTGCCACAACAAAGTGTGGCTTAAGCATGACTGTTCTTTCCATTATAGATTAGCTGGTCAATTAAATAAGCTTCTTTCAAAAACTTTAATTACTAGGTATGGCCGGAAAATAAGACAAACTGAACCAGTGCAATGCAGAAGTAACCATTCAAGTTGAAAAGAAAAGACAGTGAGAAATAAAGAGCAAGACTTTTGCAACTTTTCTCATTATCCAATGTGTGAAAAGTTGTTGCACATAAGCTTCTCTTTATAGTTTATCTTTCATCTGATACATCATTTGTGTGATTTTTTTTTTTTTTTTTTTTTCGTAATGTGACATTACTCGAACTGCGCCTTACAGCGCTTGCTTTTTTTCCTGATTTCGAATTTTTCACTATTTGTCTCATCTTGACCTAAGGAGGGTTTCATCATCTATTAGGTGAAATACTAGTTCGTTCCCATAATAATTGAATGGTGTGGCCTGTGTCGTAGATCGTCTTATTGAAAGTCGTGTATGAGCCTCTGTTCTATCACTAAACAGAGTTTGGTTGAATGGGTGCTTGCCTTTTTTTTTTTTCTTATTGGTGGAAAAACCCTGTCTTGTTTTCGTGATTAACAAGGAATTGATAGCTCATTTTAATTTTAAATTCTTTGGATCGTCTAGTGTGTGAATTTCACTTGTGCTTACTTGCAATCTTGATTATGTTCCACCTTTAACAAGCTTTTCCCTCTGCAAATTACTTTGAATTACAAGAAATATACTAAAAAACAAATTGATTACTCTGATTTTGGATTCAGCGTAACACAGGAGATGGTTGACGAGATTCAGCAACTACAGCCCTTTGATGCAGAACTCTTTTATGCTGGGAGAAGAAGCACAAAGAAGGTCAACTACAACGAGAAAAAAGTTGATGCTGAGCTAGAGCAAAGTTTGAAAGAATCTAAAAAGCAAAAAAAGTCGATGTCTCCGGCTTCGAGCTCTAACTCGAAGAAAAGTTTAGGATCTTCAGGTAACAATGGCTCTTCAAGAAAGTCTCAAAACGAGAATAAGGTCTCAAAACCTAAAACCTCTTCTACAAAGAGCTCGTCAACCAAAAAAAGTGCTCAAAATGGGAGCAAGTCTGGGGCATCCAACAAAGATGCCAAAAAAGTTACCGACAACTATGTAAATAAGATCATATCAGACAAAAGTGTTCAGTGGAATTTCATTCCATCGTTACCAGCAGCATACAGAAAGCAAAACAGGTTTTCAACTACATTACCTTTGGAAGATGCCATGGTTGATGTTGCCAAACAGATACTTTACATTC
The DNA here is from genome assembly GCA_000585475.3 of Hanseniaspora vineae. Classification (NCBI taxonomy): domain Eukaryota; kingdom Fungi; phylum Ascomycota; class Saccharomycetes; order Saccharomycodales; family Saccharomycodaceae; genus Hanseniaspora; species Hanseniaspora vineae. The sequence continues at coordinate 120,921 of JFAV03000013.1, forward strand.
CAGGAGGAAAAAACTACAAAATGGAGATATTGCTAAGCATAAATGAACACATATACATGGTTTCTGAGCCTCCTGGTGAGCCTTATTACGTGGGAAGAGTTGTCAGTTTTGTTCCCAAAAAAAACTATCACACTAGAATTAACAATTTCACAGGTACAAATATTTTTCCAGCAGCTTATTTCAACGTGAAGATGAACTGGTATTATAGACAGCGGGATATATCTGACAGCATTTACAAATCTGGGCCTAGAATCTTGTTTGGCTCACTGCATACTGATGTTTGCCCATTGCACTCGTTTAGAGGAAGATGCACTGTAATGCACAAAAATGAAGCTACAGAACAGTTTGGTTCTATAAGCGAGTACATTACTAAATCAAACTATTTCTACTTTGATCAAGTGTTTGATAGATACACCGGTGAGTATTATAATGTTCACTCCACCCAATCTTTACTAGAGACTTTAAAACCAAATCCAAGTTCAAAACAACAGTCCCATTATTTAAAACTTTTGGCAATGACATACCCGTATATTTATTGTGAGCCAAAATTCCCGCTACACAATTTTATTGAGAAATATCTTTTGAATCACCAAGTGGCTGACTCCAACAAGTATGACCAAATATGGGATCTGAGATGTGGAGAGTGTTGGGAATGGTGCCAAAACACTGGCCAGCATATACAATGTGAAGGCTGTGGCCAGCCCTATCATTTATACTGTTTGAATCCTCCATTGGAAAGAAAACCAAACAGGGACGTTGTTTGGGTGTGCAGCGATTGTATTTCCAAAGACAATTTTCACTTTGAAGAAGTCAATTCTGAGGGTAAAAGTCTTCCCCCATTCAAATCAAAAGTGCCATCTGGTGATTTGGAAGATTTTGCAAAGCAATTTATCAATTCTGTATCTTTGAAGAAGAAAAAACTGAACAAGGACAATTGGTGGTTTCAGTACTTTGGCACTTTTACTGTAAATAACTTAGAGAGCTGTGTTACCTTTGACTGTCCATATCCTTTCAAGACAAACAGATTAGGGGTGTCCAAATATCAATACAAGTTTCCAGAAGAATCATTTGCTGTTGGGAAAAATTTGGTGTCAAATGAAAGCACCGCCTTCTCAACGCTTTCCCAGGAAAAGAATGATGGTATTTTGGAAAGAGGGACAGATGAAACGGTTTCTGTATTATGGAGATGGAACGAAAACGATTTGGACGAAGGCACCTTAGACAAATACATGCTGAATTGCATTGCTACCTTTCCGAAAGATCGTAACTTTTCACCAACGGACTCAAATTTTAGAGATTTTCTATGCAAGGCTTTGATGGAAAACAACTTTGATGCAGCAAAAGCATATCAGCAGTGTGATGAACAATTGAGCAGAAAAAGGCTAGAAATTCCAACATTTACTGACCAGGAGCTGAGTGTTTTTGAACGTGAAGTTGCAAAGTACGGAAGCGAGTTGAAACCTGTTTGCAAAGCAATCGAGACGCAACCAATGGCAATGGTTGTGAAGTTTTTCTATCTTTGGAAAAAAACTGAGAGGGGATTGAAAGTAAGAAACAAATGGGAAAAAAAGCTCAAGGCAGCCAACTTGGAAAAGAACCCCAACCTTTCTAAAGAATGGAAGTATATTGATGACTCTTCTGTTGAATTGGACAGCCTGCCGAAAGAAACAGAAATCAGTTGCTCTTTTTGTTTGACTGACTTTTCGCCTATGTGGTACAAGATAACAGGATGCTCTACTAAGCCTGCCCAGAAGGAAAACTCAGAAACATTGCATTTGCAAAGTCTTTGTATTAGGTGTGCTAGATTATGGAGACGGTATGGTGTGAGATGGGAATCGCCAAGCAGCACTTTAAAGGCTGTGTACGGAGGTAACTCTTCAACATTTAAAGCAAATGTGGCGGAGCTTTTGAGCGACACCGCCGAGTTGCAGCACGATGTCAAAGTGACTGCTTCACTGGCATATCAAAAAAAAATTGAGTGGGAGTTGATTTTGGACTCAGAGTTGATTATCAAACAGAGAGAGTCCATATTTCTGGATCACAACAGGGCTGCTAAATACAAAAAAAACCTTTCAAACTTGCGGTCTACAATGTCTAAATCTTTAACACAATTAGTTGACAACTCTTTGACAAATGATGACTTCATGAGCAAAAAATTGGAAAAGTACTTGTGCAAATTTGAGAAAAAGAAAAACGAATCAAAGTCTGCATCAACAAAAGTGCAAGCTACAAATGGAAAACCAGCGTCTACATCGTCAAAACTGCAGGCTGCAAACGAAAAAGAAGCGACTGCATTACCAACGTCGCAAGCTACAAACAAAAAAGGACCATTTGTGCCAAATAAAAAGAATGCTGAAATTTCAGGAGTTTCCACAAAATCTGTTTCCAAGCCGGCCAAAAAAACACCAGCAAGGTTGGTTTCAAACGATTCTTTTGCAAATACAACAGGACTTTCCAACAAAAAATCAACCGTTTTAAAGGTAAATTGCACCTTGCCAAACAACGAAAATTGCGAACTTCTGATTGATCCAGACTTCAAGACAGTTAGTATAGCAAATTTTGCTCACTTGTTCAAAGATTATACCGAGAGAAAAACTGAGTCGGATTTGCTAAAGATTCCTGACACTTTGAAAGTCCAACGCTCATTTGATGACCTAGGTCTGCATTTCACCAACAAACTGGATGAAAATAATGTTCCTGTTCTTTTAAATGATTCCAAAGAGAAAATCTTGCAAGTTTTGCATCAGCATGCTTTGAAGGTTTTGGAGAAAGCTCAAGTTCCTGTCACTTCCCCAAAAAAAACACGGTCCAAAAAAGGTGGTTATAGACAAACTATTGCATCGAAATCAGCATCAAGCTCAATCAAACTAAGAGATTTCTGTTCAGTGTGCATGGGGCACATGTCTCCTGACGAACTACAAGCAGAAGAGATCATTTGTAACAACTGTGGAATGAACTGTCATTATTACTGTTATGGAAAATCTAAAGAGCTTGTTGGAAACACGTGGCTGTGTGATCCATGTTCAAATGACGTTCAGACAATAGCCAGTCAAGACTATCGGTGCTGCTTATGTGTGTCCAAAGAAATCGATTACGATGCTTGTAGAAAGCTTTTGGACGTGGCCATTCCGGACGCTTTGAAAAGAACCGACAACAACAAGTGGGCCCATGTTATCTGTGCTCTGTACCAGCCTGGAGTGTCTGTTGGACACCCATCTTTGCAGCCTTTGCAGCATATAAAGCACATTTGTAAGTCTCTCAAATGTTCTATATGTTCCAACACCTCTGGGTCCGTCATAAAATGTGAGTTTTGTGAGAACAGATTTCACGTCACTTGTGCTCAAGACGAAGAAACTTTTCAGTTAGGTTTTACATCAGAAGAAGCTTTGCAACCCGTATTAGTTTGTTCATTACATAGTGGTACAAGATTAAAACCGCTAGATTTCAAATTAGCAGATGGAAAAACTTTATGGAGAAAGTATTTGGAGTCGGTTGTACAAAGACACATTACATCCAGTGACGTTAAAAGTTTGAAAGAAGAGGAGTCACGTCAATGTCCAAAATGTGGTACCACAGAAAGCATATATTGGTACGCTGACAACGTATGCCGTGGGTGCTACATTGACGAATTGTACCCAGATGCAAGGCCAAAGATTTTATCTCCGGACTTTGCAGATTACGAAAACACTGAAATAAAAGAGCAAAAAGAGAATAAGGAAAAGTTTTTGGAAAATATTGATCTGACAAAATTTCAATCGCAGTTCATGCGGAATAAAATCAAAGCAAACAATAAGAGACTTTCGATGGAACATTCTGAACAAAAACAGTCAAAAAAAGTCAAACATTGACGATTGTTATTAGTGGTGAAACAAGTTTCATCCATCTTTAATCATACAGCGGTGATAGAACTTGGTGTAGGTCTGGCTCAAACACCTCCAGAAAGAAGCTTTTCGATTCTGTCCATTTCTCCAAGCGATGTTGCGTTTGCAAGTTGTTTTTGTAATTGCTCTTTGGTATGTTTGTCAAGCTTGGAGACCACATTTTTCATCAGGTTCAAACTTTTGTCTGCACCTGAAACGTGTAGGGTTTCATCATTCAAAGTCTTTTCAAATACTCCCAAGTCGAGCTGTCTGGCTTTTTCCCTTTCAGAGTCGCTGACTTTGTTGAAATCCAAAATTTTTAGGCGCGGAAAGGCTGCTATTATGTACAATCTGTAATCTGCCATGAAGCATATATCATTTCCTTGCAAGCATAGATTTGTCATATTTTTTGGGGCGTTGGATTTCCAGTTTCGCAATTGAGATAAGCTTGTGATTCGATTATGTGCCAGTTGCAAATTCTGAATATTTTTAGGAAGAGCAGCACAATCAACAAGAGATATTAGATTCCTGCTCAATAAAAGTGTTTCACAGTCAGAGTTTCCACTGAAATCAGGAACCTCATGAAAACTGTTGTTTGTCATATCGATGACCGAAGTCCCCGATGGTATAAGTTTGAGATTACTTGTCAATGTGATGTTGTCGTTTTCTAATTCCAAGTCTCGTAGAATAATGCATTTTTCGGTGTTTCTATGACTTTTGAGTCCCGTCAAATACAACGGTGCATCAATTATTGTACTGGGAGTGACTTTCATGATGTTGTGTGTGGATGTTTCGCATTTTTAAATGTGTTTGATTGATTGATCTTGTGAAGATTATTGTAAGAAACTTGGTTTAGATTTAAGTTTACAATTCCATAAGCCAGAAATATCACTTTAGACCGGGTACCGGATCCGTGCTAATTGCTCAAAAAAGTAATTAGAGCTTTCGAGCAACTTCGTAAAAATCTTTTGAGCTATGTACAGAAGAATATAAATAGTTGGCATTGTGGTTAACCCATTGGAAAGAGAAAGAATACTGGGAAAAATTTTAACTAATCAAAACAAATGGTTAGTTTTCGTAAGAGAGTTTAGTTTTTTCACTTGGCAACAAATTTGGATTGCTATCAATTTTTTCGTATTTAGCAATTGTGGCCTTTCTCATTTGATCTTCTTGTTCTTTTGTAAGTGGTTTCACGACTTCGTCTGCTGGGACAAATTTGAAGTTTCCAAAGGCAAAGTCTCTGTCGGACATTTTACTCAGCACGTAACACTGAGATCTGACATATCTGACCATAGCCTCCAGGTGAACTAAATCAACGTTTTTTCTACCACCAAACAAGTTTCTCCACAATGCTTCAGCTAAAGTCAAATCGTCGGTAGCAAAAGCCTCATCATACGCAAAAACCGCACCTCTCAACTGGGAGTTGAAATCTTTCAAGTACTGGTCTGTGATTCTTGTAGAATTCACGTTCATTTCTTCTTGTAATCTTCTCTCAATGTCACTGAAAGTTCTGTCAACCAGTTTTTGTTGATAATTTCTCCCATACTTAAAAGGCATAGCTCTCATTCTTGTAAAAAGAATCCATTCGTGTAAAATGGTAATTTGAAACCACTGAGAAAACGTCCTTGGAAGCTTCAAGTCTTTGTAAAAAAATTTAGCGCTGTCAGAAAGTTCTTCGTCCGCGTACTGCAAACCTTGCTTCTTGCATTCCCCGTAGTAATAAGATCCAGCAATAGGACCGGCTCTAATTTTGTCCATATCCATTTTAAATGTTTTGATGACAACTTCCGCTAAAGCTTCTTTCCATTTTGGCAATTCGTAATTAGGGTTCTCGTATTTGGAGTCAGACAAAAGCGTTCTTTTTGATTTATCAACTTTGGACGTGACTGGGGCGTTGTTACTTGGATCTAGTGGTTTCGAATGCAATTCAGAGTGCTTAACCAAGTCTTCTGGACTCTCAGATTGGTTTTTGTTACTGGAGTAAAAACGCAGCTGAGCTTGTAAGCTGCAGGTACTTAATGAGCCCAAGAGACTAATTTTCGTTATAGTGCGTATGCTTCTCGTAGCTAACATTGAGATTTGGTTTCTATGGGCAGCTTTGATTGTTGTTTCTGTAAACTTTGGGCCATTATACATTCACCTTGGTTATTACAAGTTTGTGAACTATACTTTGCCGAAAAAGTAACGACGTTCCAAGTGAAAGAAGAAAAAAAAAAAAAAAAAAAAAAAAAAAACTTTAGAATGAAGCATAGAAGAAGACGCACCATACTATAGAAAGGCGGAGCAAATAGAATATCCAAATGTAAGGGCTGACGCCTGATATAGATGCGATAAAAACTTTATCAATTAAGCTTACAAACATTACACAAATGCGCAGAGAACGTTTAAAAAATTGTGCAGCAAACTACAAAATAATAACATCGTGCTTTGGAACTTTTGAAAAAATGACGGACATTCTTTCTTCAGCCGTTGGCAAAGGCGGTTCTTCCTTCCCATTGTTGCTAGCTCCTTTCCAAAGAAATTTCCCATACTCTTTCAAAGCGACTTTGTTTTCCCAATTCGAGCAAGCTTCCATGCGTTCCGAATACCTATAATTGTGCAGCTCAGACAGCAGATCTTGAAGTTTTTCAATCTTCGGTTCCATAGCAGAACGAAACAGTTTGGCAAATTCGTTATTGCTTTTGGCAAAACCATCTGAGCTTCTGCTAGATGGCAAAGACGGGGATTTTTGTGATTCCTCAAGCAGTTGCAGCTGTTCTTTCATCAATTTATATTTTGCTGACTCCGAAGAAGAAAGCTCGTCTTGAGTTTCATGGGCATCGGAGGCAGAGTCTTCCACTGGCACAGTTTTTTGTACAACGTTATCCGAGTTTTGACCAGGTTCAGCCATTTTGGCTCTTCCATGTGTGTCTCCCTTGTTCTCTGTAGAGATATTTTCAACGCTGCTTATGTACTGCTTGATTAATTCTTCCTCTGATGAGTCAAACTGGTTTTTCTCAATTTCTTTCAAAAGCCTAGATTCTTCTTCACTGTCGCTGTTTTCAGCAGCTTGACGTCTTTTGAGTGATTCGGCGTAAAACTTTGAGATGGTTTCGGCATCAGCATCCAATGCTTTTTTCAATGGGGACTCTCTCAAGCCAAATTTGTTCAACCATGCATAAAAAGTCTCAAATGTTTCTTGGTCAGGGATCATTGCCCAGCATGTGTCATCATCCAACATACTATGTAAACCTTCTTCAACAACTTTTCTCTCCAAAGGCGTTATTTCAGAATAAACACTATTCGCTGTGCCCAAAGAATCAGCTAACTTTAAATTTTCTTCCATCTTCTTCAGCGATTTGCCCTCCTGATACTTGTATTTAAGTAACTTTTCCTTGTACTCTTTTTGAGACATATCAAAGTAGAATTGAATATCAAATTCATTTGGTCCTTGAACATATATCTTCCCAGTTTGATGAAAATCTTTACCGTCCTGACTGGAATAATCAATTCCATTTAATTCCAAGTACCAATATCTGTTACCAAACCGGTCAAATCCAAGTGGTTTCATTCTTTGCTTGCTGTTGGCATGCAACTGAAGTTCCCAGTAGTGTTTATCCGCCTCCAAATTCTTTTTGCTAATTTCCAATACTTCAAATTTTGCTTGGAGTTTTTCAAGTTCTGCGTTCAAAGAATCAATATCAGCTTCTTCCTTTTCTTTGCCTTTTTCGTCGCTAGTTATTGTTGTTGCTGTTGGTGTTGGTGTTGAGTCCGTGTTTGAGTTATCAACAGACGCCCCATTTTCTTGCTTCGCTGCTTCAATCTTCTTGGATAGTTCAATGTTCTTCAGTTTTTTTCTACGCTGTATCATTTGAATTTCTAACTCATGTTGTTTTTTCAAAGTAGCTTTATAATCTTTTGTGGTTTTGTACCGCTCTGACTTGATATTGGTAACCACTTCCGTAGAAATTTCAATATCAGATTTGATGTCCATCTGATAGCATGAGACTAGCTCAACAAGCACCCAAAGGCACTGGGTTTTCTCTTCTAGACTTAATTTCCACACAAAATTTCTCCAAAGTTGCCTATTCCAAGCATTTGAGCTTTTTCCCTTTGTGTCTGTGATCATAATTTTGGAAATAATGTTGATGATGATTGCTCTGTACCTTGGGAAATGGAGTGCGTCTTGGAAAATCCCGATCAAGCAAACAAGCCAAAATCCATTTTGGAACTGTCTTTTGCTGACTCTATCTGTCCAATTTATTTTTTTGTAGTCTACGATTTTATCAATAAAAGTTTGCAATTCTTGGCTTATTTGAGTTGGATCCGCCGAATTGCCATCAAGCCATGTTTCCTGAACAATGCATGACCAGTTCCCGGTCTCGTCTATAAAAAGCCTGATTAAAGCGCTAAACAACTCCACCAAAATCACAGTCCCGTTGTAGTCAATATCATCAATTAAAGTGTCCGCTATGGTTTGTGTTGGGTCATCTTGACTGATTATCACGTTGAAAAGTCCCTCTTTGTTATACTGTTTCATGATTTCTGTATCGTACTTGCTCACTCTTTGTCCATCGTTTATCGGTTCCTTTTCTGAGCCAATACTCTGTGGTGACAAAGCTAATCTCAAATGCACAGTTTCTCCTGCTAGTTCCTGAGGATTCGAGCACTTCAATGACGTTATCAAGTCGTCTAGAGATATAAGTGGGATTTTCAAAATCTTGTTAAAAGTGTTGATGAACTGGTAAACAATTAACAATTTCCCAACTTCTTTGAAAGTGCCCTGTTTCGTGTTTGTTATTGATACTTCGTTTAAATTTGCATCAAATTTGTGAAATTTGTTAAACGGAGATTTCTGGTTTGGATCAAACGGTATAGCCAAATCTTCTGTAATTGATGTGATCTTACTAACAGGTTTTTCTGGAACTTGACTTTCGGTTTCCCTTTTCAAATTCGTAGAGGAACCATTGGATCCCAATGCTGGTATAGGTGACCCAACTTCCACTTTTGTGTTGGACGCAATGCCGTTCCCATTAGTCTTTGCACGCTTATCAGCCGCACTTTTGTGCCCTTTCTGGTTTGAGCTTTTCGGTTCAAACATATCATCTATCTTACGTTTTTTTGGTCGACCCACTGGGTTTTTCGCAGGTTTTCCAGGTGCACTGGTGCTATTTGCCTCGTCTTCGTCGCTTACATCTATAAGCTCTTGTTTTCTTCTACTAGCATTGTTGCCATTAGCACTTGGTGATTTTCCGTCAATATTTAGTCCGTTATTGCTGTCGTCATCGACAAATGTCTCCTCATCATATACACCAGGCATGTATCCAGTGTTGACCTCCGATTCTTTAAAATGCAGAAACTCTTTTGGCCAATCCATGGTCAAGTTATAATAGTCCAAGTACTCCGGTTTCACACACCATGGACAGCCTTGTTTCTTGTAAGGTTTATACAGAGATATTTTGCAAAAAGATTTGATCAAATGTTTGGTAAAGCATGATCTGTCTCTGCATATACTGTCTTCATCCACGATTCTCGACTCGTTTGTCGTGAAATTGTAGATTTGGTACTTAGAGAAAGCTTGTCTTGTGGTTTCTCCTGTTTCTGTGTTTACTAATGCTGGGAAGAGAGCTTTTTCTTTAATGATCCATGGAGTGGCTTTTACCGCAGCAAGTTCATACTTCAAGTAAACCTGTTCACCTGGAAAATAATCGTGTTTGAATCTACTGTAGACTGACTCTACCAATGCTGCCAAATTAGTCGTTGGATTAAAATGCAGCATTTTAGCAATCGGTTCTCGCACTTTTAAGGGAAATTTCCGTTCCAAATTTTCAAATTCAACTTCTTCAGAGTTCATTGCTTGGAAAAAATTCAACTGTGACAATCCAGTGATTTCACAACTGAAATTATTCTCACTGTAATAGTCCATTCTTGTCAAGTAATCTTCATACTGAGTAAACCATTCTCCTGTTTCTGCAATAAGCCATACATTGATATTTAAATTTTCTGGAAGTAAAGGCGGATCGGGCAATACAATTGGATTTCTCTTGTACAACACCATATTGCTGAGAAAGTTTTGCCTTGTGACTTTTGTGTTTATCGATTTGGTGACTTTTTTGCTTTCGTGTAAACAAGGAGCGATAGCACGATAGTCACTTTTAAAAATTGAATCAGGAAGAAGGTAATGATGATGACCTGGCGAATTATACAACAAGTCACTACTGAACGTCTTAAAGTGGGTCAGAGCATAAGAAATTATGCAAATTATATATTCATCATAAATTTTTTTTTTTTTTGCTTATTTGTGTATCAAGATTGCATTATGTCTTTAAAGTAATTAGTCCTCCGATCATTTTTTTTTTTTAAAAATTTATTTGGTGTTTTCGTGAAATTCTTTTTCTTTTTTTTTTTTTTTTTATTTTTTTGTTTTTTTGTTTTTTTAGGTTTTTTTAGGTTTTTTTAGGTTGTTGTTTTTGTTTTTGTGTCTGTCTTTGTTCTTTATGTAAATTCGAACTTTCATTAATCTTTTTTTTTTTTTTTTTAGAAAATTTAATTTTTTGTGTGATTATATTTTATCATAAATCAGGATTTTCAAGAATTGAGCAGATTTTCTCGATCATCAAGAGATTATGATAGTACATGATGGAAACTTATCTTTTGTACAAAAAATTACCGCTAAAGAAACTCAATAAAAAATAACAGCCGCCAGACTCAAATCTATTGTTTAAACAATGCGTTTTCAGGAACATTTTCGCCTGGCAATGCATTTTTTGACACAGTATCGATTCTTTTCACAGTTGTTCATGAAAGAAAAAATAGACGTCCTCTAGACAATATCTAGCTTATCTTGATGCCGTCAAGTGTTACATCTAGATCACAAAAAAAAACGATGGAACCCTACATTACTTTAGCGCCTTCCTTTCCCCCCTCCCTTTGAAACCTTTTCCATTTTTTTTGTAACGGGCGAATTCGCAAAGTTCAACGAAAAAAAAAAAAAAAAAAAAAAAAAAAAGTCCGAATTAATGCTAGCACGTGACACATTATGGACTTTGTAAAATTTAAGACCGAAAAATAGAAAAAGTGTGTAAACTCGGCATCTCGGTCTCTGTGTTGTTTGTATGTCGTTTCTTTTTTCAACAAATCCAAATCAGTCTTGCAAAACACAACTCATCGATTTGGCAAACAAGATTTGATTAGCACTGTATATTGATTAAACAAGTTGATACTGAAACTTTTCTGGCAAAACCAAAAACCCAAAAATTCAAAAATCCTGCACAAATACTCTCAAGACACACTAAGATGGGTGCAGAGATCCAGCAGACTAACAGGGAGCATCGGAAGAAGAAAGATGACTCCAAAACGGCCAAGAAAAAATTACACACTCAGGGCCACAATGCAAAAGCTTTCGCTGTGAGTGCGCCTGGGAAGATGGCCAGACAGATGATGAGAACTGGGGATAAAAACGAGGACAGATTGCATGTTCCAATGGTGGACAGAACCCCTGAGGATGATCCTCCTCCAGTGATTATTTCCGTTTGTGGGCCCCCAGGAACAGGTAAAACCACACTTATCAAATCTTTGGTTAGAAGAATGACCAAGACATCTTTGAATGATATCAATGGGCCTGTTACCGTTGTTTCTGGTAAAAAAAGAAGAGTCACTTTTATTGAATGTCCTTCAAATGATTTGAATGCAATGATTGATCTTTCCAAGATTAGTGATTTGGTTCTGTTGATGATTGATGGGAATTTTGGTTTTGAAATGGAAACTATGGAATTGTTGAATCTATTACAACATCATGGTATGCCTAAAGTCTTGGGTGTTGCCACACATTTGGATCTTTTCAAAAAACAATCAACTCTTAGAGCAACAAAAAAAAAATTGAAACACAGATTCTGGACTGAAGTTTACCAAGGTGCAAAACTTTTCTATCTAAGCGGTGTCTTGAACGGGAGATACCCTGATAGAGAGATTTTGAATTTGCACAGATTCATTTCTGTTATGAAATTTAGACCCTTGAAATGGAGAAACGAACATCCATATATGTTGTGTGACAGAATGACAGATTTGACGCATCCTGAATTGATTGAAACCCAGGGGAAACAAATTGATAGAAAAGTCGCTTTGTATGGGTACTTGCATGGTACTTCTTTACCTAGTTTCAAAAATTTCAAAGTGCATATTGCCGGGGTTGGGGACTACAGTATTTCTTCTGTAGAAAAATTGCCAGATCCATGTCCAACACCTTTTTTCCAACAAAAAATGGATGAATACGAAAGAGAAAAAGCCAAGGAAAATCCAGAAACTGAAGGAACCACGCCAAAGAGAAGAAGAAGAAGATTGGACGATAACCAAAAATTGATTTATGCTCCAATGAGTGACGTTGGTGGGGTTTTGGTCGACAAAGATGCTGTTTACATTGATGTTGGTGGGGCCAGAGGCAAAAATCAAAAACAATCTTTTGTTGAAGGTGGAGAAGCCGGAGAAGGTGAAGAGATGGTTGTTGGCTTGCAAAAAGTTAACAAGACTCTCGGAGAACAATTTTCCGATGTAGGTTTGCAAATTTTCTCAAACTCAAACGAGCTGAAAGATGTCAACGATGAGTTATCTGACAATGGCGAAGATGAGCATGGAGCTGCAACTGAACTCGTCAACACAGGGAGAACAAAATTGAGAAATCCAAGACTATACGGGAAATCTATTCAAGACGAAGAAGAAGTTGAAGGAGAAGAATACGCAGACGATGATGACGAAATTGATGTTGATGTCGACACTGAAAATTTGGCTCCAAGACTAGTGGAAGTCGATTTCAATAGCAAAAATGAAAAAGTCGAAGCAGAAACTGATGACGAGTTTTCTTTATCTGATGATGATGATGATGATGATGATGATGATACACAAAGTTGGGAACTGTCTGCTGCGGGCAAACTAAAAGGTACCATCAATAAAAATAAGAAATGGGATATTTCAAAACTTATTTACATGGAAAACATCTCTCCTGAAGAATGTATCAAAAGATGGAAAAGTGACCCACGTCAAGACAAAAAGGAGGAAAACATTGAGGATGATAACGAAGATGACTCTTTTTTCACCAAAAAGGGTGAAAAACAAACCAAAGCTAAAGTGGACGATACGCAAGATGATGATTTGGAAAAATTTGAACCTTACTTTAGCACCATGGAAGAATTGATTAACAAATGGGACAACATTGATCCGATTAAAGGTAGATTTATTACGGCACCTAAACTTGATGGAGATGATGCGGACTCTGAAAATGGTGACAATGAAAGTGGTGCAGAAAGCGAAGAAGCTTTTGGAGATTTTGAAGATTTGGAAGATGAAGAAGATCAAACCGGTGTTGCCGGCTCATCCAAACATTCCAAAATTGCTGAAAAAGACTCAGATGAAGATGTTGGGGACGTTGAAGATGAAAATCAAGACGACTTTACGAATTTCGACAAAGAAATGGAAGAAACTGATGAAGAAGATGAACAAGAAGGAACTTCCAAAGAATTGACCGTGGAAGAAGAGAGAGAATTGAATGCTTCCAAAAAAGAAAAATTGAGACTACAATTTGAAATGGAAGAAGGTGACAATTTCAACGAGGATGATCCGGACAACGAGTACGATACCTGGTATGAATTGCAAAAAGCGAAAATGAGTAAGCAGCTGGACATCAATAATGCCATTTTGAACACTTTATCTGAGGATCAAAGAAAACACATTGAAGGTTACAAAGCCGGTTCATATGTTAGAATTGTTTTTGATAGCTTGCCTATGGAATTTGTCGAGAACTTTGATCCTAAAACTCCGGTGGTCATGGGTGGTCTTTTGCCAACGGAATTGAAATTTGGCATCATGAACGCCAGATTAAGAAGACACAGATGGCACAAGAAAATCTTGAAAACAAATGACCCCGTTGTTTTGTCCTTGGGTTGGAGAAGATTCCAAACTTTGCCTGTTTACACCACTAGTGATAGCAGAACAAGAACAAGAATGTTGAAGTATACTCCAGAGCATGCATACTGTCAAGCCAGTTTTTACGGGCCGTTATGTTCACCAAATACTTCGTTTTGTGGTGTTCAAGTTGTTGCCAACAGTGACACTACTGGAAGTTTCAGAATTTCTGTCACTGGTACCATTGAAGAAATTGATGCCAGTGTCGAAATTGTGAAAAAACTAAAATTGGTTGGTTACCCAACAAAAATCTTCAAAAATACCGCTTTTATCAAAGACATGTTTTCGAGCGCTATGGAAGTTGCAAGATTTGAAGGTGCACAAATTAAAACTGTAAGTGGTATCAGAGGTGAGATCAAGAGAGCTTTAAGCTCACCAGAAGGGAACTTCAGGGCCACTTTTGAAGATAAAATTTTGATGAGTGACACGGTGATCTTGAGATCCTGGTATCCAGTCAAAGTTAAAAAATTTTACAACCCAGTTACTTCAATGTTGTTGAAAGACAAGACTGAATGGAAAGGTATGAGACTGACTGGTAAGATTAGGTACGACCAAGGTTTGCTAACACCTGTGAACCATGACAGTACCTATAAAAAAATCGAGAGGGTTGACAGAAAATTCAGTGGTGTGAAAGTTCCAAAATCGTTGCAAAAAGATCTTCCATTTAAATCTCAAATCTCTCAAATGAAACCTCAAAACAAGAAAACCTATATGCAAAAGAGAGCCGTTGTATTGGGAGGGGAGGAAAAGAAAGCCAGAACTTTTATGCAAAAAATATTCACAGTGGCCAAGCAAAAGGATGAAAAGAAAAGAGCTAAACAAGAGGAATATCTGGAAAAGAAAGCAGAAAAACAACAAAAGGAAGCTTCTTTGAAGCAAGAAAAGGAGAGAGAAAGAAAAAGAAAGTATTTTTCCACCGCTGGTAAGTCAGCGTCAAGAGATGGCTCTGAATCAGCGACTAAAAGAAGAAAATGAACTTCTTGCTTGAGTTTTCATGTAATTTCAAAATAGCTTCTTCAATTGTTTTTCAAATAAGTGGTTATTTTTAAACTCGTACATAACTATCGATAATATAGATAATGCTATGTAAGCAATCTGCTAGGAAGATATTTTGAATGCCGGTTCAGGTTTGTATTTTGCACAAAAATTTGGAAATCAATGCAACGTTATACTTTGTTTTTGCCTTTGATTGCAGATATACGTCCAAGCACTTCTTTCTGAAATTTTCGCTGCCTCATTCCAATTGTCTGCTTAAATAAACTGAGACAACCATTCAAAGGCTTCAGTGTACCCGTTTTTCATGACAACGGAACACATAAAAACTTCAATTGGTCTTTGTCCTTCAACTCTTGAGCTACCAGTGGTACTCATCAATCCCAAGGCACTTCTTAGTTCAGTTTCAGGAACAGCGTTTGGAGAGTCAATTTTGTTACCCAAAACGACAAATGGAACGGTTTTCAATTCTGGAATTTGAACAAACCTTCCAATTCAACTCTAGCTTCGTCGAATCTTTGTGGGTCGGCGGCATCGACTAAAAAGACAATACCGTTGACTTCTGGGAAATAATCTTTCCACAATCTTCTGGCTTGGATATGGCCACCTAAATCGAAAGTGGTGAATTTGATATTACCGATAGAAAGTTCTTCTGAGGTTGGGTGCCAGGTTGGTTGCAATGTTGCCAATCTGTCGTTTTTCAACATGTGTAGCAAGGTAGTTTTACCAGCGTTATCTAAACCCAAGAAAAGTAATTTACCGTGTTTATTCCATAGACCCAAGGATGCTAAGACATCTCTAAACCAGTTAACAACGCCCCACATTTCGTTTGTCTGCTAGTTAATTTTTGTTGTATCTTTTGTTTGGGTTTTTTTTTTTTTTTGTTTTTTTTTGATATGGAATGTTTAAAAGTAACCAAAGATGGACGATTAAGCTAAGTATGAAGGCAAACGTCTGAAACATATGCTGTAAACTTTTGACAAGATTAAGATTTGGATTACATCAAAAGTCGTTTTTATCGTTTAGATCGAAATTTGGAGACAAAGACAAAGCAAACAAAGCACAAAAACTGAAAAAAAAAAAACTTGCAAAAAAAAAAACACGAAAAGAAGAGCAGAAACAACAAACTTCTTAAAAAGTTACCCTGGCTAATCGTTAGTAACGATAACACGAGTGACATTAAGCATGTTTGGCGAAAGGTTTCAATAAATAGCATTGTTTATATATATATATATATATATATATATATATACTTAAAGTGATACACTCATGCAGTCAATTGATGAGATTAACCATCTCGATCAACTTCATGTCATTGATAAGCAACCAGTTAAAATCGTTTCCTAAAGCAGGTGACGGTCCAGAGACGGATAAAGGGGAAGGTGTTGGCGTTGGTGTAGATGGTGGCACCTGAATAGTTGTTGCAGTGGCGACAGAGCTCATTGACGGGGACAAAACAAATTCCTTTGTATTGTTTGATATCGTTGAAAGAAGCAACTTCAAAAAATCTCGTTCTAGCAGTACAAGGCTTTTTTTTGTGACACCAGCTATCTTAGAGAAAAAGCTTGTTGAGTGTATGTTGTCTTCGATAAGTTTACTGCTAATCCTCAAAGTTGCCACTATCAACTTGTGGACGTGGTTTCCCGTTAATGGAAAAACCATTTGTAGCTTTGCAGGATTTGTTTTATGTTTTGCTACTTTGTTTTCAAAGGAATCACGTTCGTTCTCTGCGTCAGCATTTCCTTCTGAGTTACCAGGTGGTAGACTGTGGCAGCTGTAATTGGTCAAGAGATTCAACAAAAGATAGGCACTGTTCAAATATATCATTGAGGAATACTTGCATCTTGTTTGAATCCTGTTTTTCACAAACTTTTCGTACGAGAGAGACGCTGGGCCCTTCATTAAGAAAGAATCAAACGTCTCATTCATAGAGGAGCTTTGTTTGAGAACAGTCTTGGTTTGATCTTCAGAATTTGTTAATGTCAACAAGTAACCCAAAGTATTGATAAATAGTTCAATCGCGTCTTGTGTTTTATAATTACTCATCATAGTTGTGTCAAACTCTGCTGTATTCCACGGTTTAGTTGAAAAACTCGTTTCTTCAAAATTTAGGTCTTCATCTTTTTCGCCATTGGTTTTGCTACTGGCGTTGCCACTTTCTTCGCTATTTTGCAGAGACAGATTTTTGTTCAGCGGATAAGAAATCAAAAAACCATCTATTTTGTGTGGATTAGTGCTGGTGGTGGTGTTGTGAGGTGCAGTGGCATCTGGTGAAACAACGGCTGACAAAGAAGATGTAGATATAGTTGCAGTTTTGCAATCCCCAATCCTTGCGTGGCCGTCGCTGTTGGACGCTGGACTCAATGCAAAACTGGATATTTCGCTGCTTTCCCCAAAACTTTTCTGATCTTTTTTCTGAGGCTGCTGCTGAGACCGGTGATGATTATGATTGTGATGATAGCTACTTGAATCAGGGTTTCTTTGTTGGTTGGCAGCGAGTGAGCTGGTTGAAGGTTCCATACAAAAGCTTCTCATGCCACTGTGACCAATGTCTGCAAAATTGCCCAACCCTGAACAAGCACTTGTACACCGCTCGCTGTTTGCGTCCAACCCAACACCTCTGGTACTATTTCTTGTTGACTCATTTGTTGTGCTAGTTGTCAAATCTAATGAATGGTCCAAATACACGGATAAGTTTTGAGCATTGCTAATCAAATCCTCGATATGTGGTTTTCTGTGTCTGCCTGAACGGGATCCAACTGGAGACAAGTCATTCTGTTCAGAGCTTCCATAACCCCGTGTGCCTCGGTGACTCGTACTTGTGTTGTAATTGTTGCTCGTGCTGTTGATGCTGTTGTTGACCAATTTTTCACCAACGTTGTTGTTGTTTTTCATGTCCAGCACGCTTTGATTCAACTTGTAGTTGAAACTATAATCTCCGTGATGCTGTTGTTGCGGACTTGCAAACAAAGACGATTCAATGGACAGTGCCGATACAGGTCTGCTACCCAAATCGTAATCGTTTTCTGCAAAATTGTGTTCCATAAAGTGAACATTTTTGGATGCAGAAGTTGCGTAAGAGCGTGTTGGTAATTCAAAGTTGGAAGACTCGTTGAGAAACTGTTGGTTTCGCAGCGGAGAAGCTACTCGCGGCACAGGAGACAACAATAGGGTATCCTGACTCGTTCTTGCTGCTTCCACAAAATTATTCGCAAAGTTGTACGCTTGCTTGTTGCTTTTCTTTAATGGGAGTTTTTCCATGTACACATCCTGAAACCCATACTTGTCTTCTTTTACTGCTCTGTTTCGGCCATCATAAAACGCGTCCACGTCCATTTCGTTGTCGTCCTCGTCGTCTAAGGATAAAGCGTCTACATCAAATTGCCCTGGAAAGTCTTCTCTGCGTCCTAGATAGTTTTTGCCACCTGATAAGGCTTGCCGAAGTGAGAAGTCTCCACTGTGAGCAGTCTTGCTGTCTAAATTTTTCTCGTTTGAAGGAATATTTTCCAAATCAGGTTTTTCACCGAACCCCATTTTGAGATAATTGTCATATTCTCCTGTTCTTTCTTCTAAATCAACATCTGAAAAAAAACTGTTTCTGCTACAATTTTCGTTATTATCCAATAGTCGGCTGATTGTTGGAGGCAAAGTCATCTGTGTTTCCCCTTCTTGTGTTTTCATGTTTTTTCCGAGGTTCTTCTAACTTGACGGTTCGGTTTGTGTTCAAGTAAGAGATAAAAATAAGAAGCTCTGTTGACAATCAAATAAGTCAAGTTTCCAAGACATAAAAGCTGATTTAAATAAAAAGCAAAAAGATACATCTCCTTAGAGTACAAGCATTTGGACATAAGTGAGCTGTGTGTTTAAAAAATATTGATTTTCTAAATTCTTGAAAATCCCCTCTTCATGTGTTTATTTCAGTGGACAGCCAAAAAACCAGGGAGAAAAAAAAAAAAAATTGAAAAAAGTTGGTAT
Organism: Hanseniaspora vineae; assembly: GCA_000585475.3. NCBI lineage: Eukaryota > Fungi > Ascomycota > Saccharomycetes > Saccharomycodales > Saccharomycodaceae > Hanseniaspora > Hanseniaspora vineae. Next base: position 139,682 of record JFAV03000013.1, read on the forward strand.
CAATCTTATCGCCTTGAATCGTAATCTCTGTGTTTTTTTTGTGGGGTAAAACATTTATGTCACGTGGTGTTTACAAATATGTTTGCCAAAAAGGTTAATCACAAATTTGTGTCAGGTTTGATGAAGGCAACGAATAAGAAATCTTTAATCAAAAAAGATACACGTCTCCCGATTTAACGTGAGTACGTTTTTCCAGTTCTTGTTGATCAAGAAATTTGTTACGCTTTTTGGAATACTAATAAGTCACATTGATCACTTTGGTTAAAAGATAATGAAACAAACTTTTGTTATTTGTTTATTTTTTTTTGAAAGGGATAAACTTTGTTAAGGGAAACATCAATCCTTTGTTTTGAAAAGTAAACAAAAAACATTGCCAATTTTATTTGAGCCATTACGGGACTCTGAGAAAATCCAACCTCATCCTTGAAATTCACAACCTAAAGCAAAATTGCAAAAGAAAACCTAAATGTTAATACTATACATATAAACGATTATATACGTGATGAAATACTAACATCTTTTATATTGAAGATAAAAAGTTCTATAAACAGTATGAAATCTACAGACTTCTATAACACAGAACTATAATTTTTTAAAAACAAGCAGTTTGCTTAGTACAATCTGAAAGCTGGACCCATAGAAGATTTGATAACTAGGGAACCAACGTTTTGCCAGTTTTTCTTCAACAAGGAAACCAAAAAGTTGACAGACATCAAAATTTGGTTGACCAAAGTGTCTTCTTCCATTTCAACGTTACCAACGGCAACAGCCAAACACAAGACTTTTTTCAATTGAAATTTGATAGTGGATCTGACATCAGTGACTTTGGCGTACAAGTCATCGTTGTGAGAAACTGGGGTTGGAAATTTACCAGCTTTAGACAATTGAGGACCCAACAATCTTGGAACTTGTTTGATCAAAACATCGGAAGCAACGAAAGCAGCGTATTTTTTAGACAATTTTTTGATCAATTTTTTGTTTTTGTTCAATTTTTTCAAGTCATCAACAGACATGGCATCAACACCAATGGATTTAGCTCTGTCAACATCGAAAGCATCACCAAAGACACAGATAGACATGTTTGGTCTTGGACAGTTTGGCAATTTCAAAGTACCAGAGAAACGCTTGTCTCTTTGTGGGTCATAGTTTTTCAAACCGACTTGCAATTCGACAGTTTCCAAAAAGTTTCTTTGTTTGGTTTCAGTAGAGTATTTCAACAACTCTTTGACGTGTTCTCTGATTTGAGAGGAACTGATCTTGGACATGTTTGCTGGTGTGGTTCTATTTTTTTCTTGTTTTATTAATAAAATTGTCTTCCAAAAGATTTGGTGTTCCAAAGAGGGGCTTGCGACTGTAATAAAAGTAAGAAAAAGTTTCCTGGGGTTTGGCAATGGTCTTTTTGTATTAAAGGACAAATACCTTGAGAGGCCCGGAAGTGAAAAGACTCCGACTTGTCAGAAAATAATTAGGTAAAGAAGACCATTGGGTACCATAAAGTGCTGATCTTTCCACCAAATATCCTGACCACTAATAAATCGAAACATTTTCGACGTATTGTGAATTTCTTTTTCACTCTTGTGCGAAAAAAACCAAAACAACTCAAACCGTCAATAAGTTTGTGCGAGGCAAAAAAAAACAACAACAAAAAAAACAACATCTTTTACTCAAATAGGAAATAGAAAAGCTAAGTTTTGTTTCAAGTTTTTTCTTGCCAAAAAGAATAAAAATTAAAATAAAAAACATTTTGAAAAAATAAAGCTGTGACATTATTGAAACTACAAAAAACATAAACATAAACCCGTACATCCTCAAAGTTAAAACTTAGAGTCATGTGACGTTTTTTTTTAAGCAGATTGAATGTTTACCTCCAAAGTTGATACTAGATGCTTGTTTACAATTTGCAATAAATAGCTAAAACTTAACATATTCATGTTAATTTCTCGAGGTGTTCCGAATTAGCCTAGTTGATTTAAGCGTTTGCTGGATGAGAACTACAAATACTCCAAAAAAAAACACAGACTAAAATTCATAGTGATGAGCACACTTTTTATGCCCAGAGGTTTGATGACCCTGAGGCAGTCAACGTCAATTAGGTCAAAAAACGGTGTTTCTCTGTTCAATGTGATACAAAATATCAAATGTTTGAGTGCGATAAATTATAGAACACAGCTCATATCAAAAAACTTTGTGAGACTTAATTCGTCAGGAAAGTGGCTGGACAGACAACATTCAGATCAATACACATCTCAGGCAAAAGCACTAAAGTTAAGATCACGCGCAGCTTTTAAATTACTAGAAATTGATGACAAGTTCAAGCTTTTTTCCAAAAAAAATCCACAGAACGTGCTTGATCTTGGGTTTGCACCGGGAGCATGGTCTCAAGTGGCTAAAGGAAGATCGCACAAAGATTCAATTATATTAGGAATTGATATCTTGCCTTGCAAACCACCCAGGGGAGTGAATGCCATGCAAGCAAACATTCTATCCCGGAAGACACACAAGCTTATTAGGTTTTTTTTTTCCAGAAAAGTGGAACTTAATAGACATGATGACTTGCATGAAGAGCACGGATACTTTGAGCATTTCCAAGAAGAATCACAATTAGAGTCGCAAGACAGCCAAACATTAACAGAAAGCATCGTTCAACAACCAATTGACTTGATCATGAGCGACATGTATGTACCCTTTCCACAAACTGAAGGCTTTTGGAGCAACACTACTAATCTCCCCTATTTTAGGCTTGCTAATACATCAGGAATAGCTATCAAAGATCATTATTCTTCTATCGATTTATGCGATGCTGCATTAATTGCCGCATGTGATCTTTTGAAGCCCGGTGGCAATTTCATTTGTAAATTTTACACAGGTAAGGAAGACGCATTGTTAGAGAAAAGATTTAGAAAAGTTTTCCACAAAGTTCTTCGCTACAAACCTCAAGCTTGTAGAGATGAATCAAAAGAAACTTACATGATTGGTATGCGGAAAAGACAAAACGTTAATAAAGTTGATGTTTTCAGCTAATAAGTTTTCTGCCTATGTGACCTTTGTATCGTATAGGACCCTGTCTCAAAACAATAGCGCGCAAGACAAACATATTTGATGGTCAAATGTTTGATTCTTTTCTTTTTTCTTTTTTGATTATACACAGAGACATTATAGACAAAGGAGTAATTTTTTAAATTACTTCTCTTTTCAAAACGATACAACCTAAGGTTAGGTGAGATTTTTCTTTACCCATCTATTACTTCACTGATCAAAGTAAATCGTCTTGGTTTTCAGTTACGTTCACCTCTTGCTGCTCTTCTGGTTTTTCTTCTTCTTCTTCTTCTTCTTCTTCTTCTTCTTCTTCTTCTTGATGACTGACTTCACTTGCTTGAACTTGTTGTTCTTCAACCGTTTCAACAGGAGTTTCTTCTTGTTCAAGATCAATCAGATTTTCAGTTTTCTTGATCTGTGGTACAATAATTCTGTCTGCCAATTTCTGCTTACCTTCAGCATTCAACTTTTGCTTCCAAGCTTCAACAAAGCGTTCAACGTCACTGCCATAAGTGTACCCAAAAATTGCAGCCTCAGGAACTCTACCCACAGAAGCCAATAATGATTGAATGCAGGATATAGCTCCTGCACTCCAATAAGCGTTGAAAGCGACATTAAACTTCCCATCTTCTTCCGCCAATTTCCCCAACTCTATTAATTTTTCCTTCATGTTGAAAGAACTGTATATTAGGAACAAAGATTCCAAATCGTGAGCCTTAGAGTAACCTTCAATGGCAAGTTTGAAATTGAATTTTTTCAATGCAGCATCACCCAAAGTTCTCCATTTAGATTCACTTTCATCTTTTGAAAGAAGCTCAAACGCTTGCTCCAAGTATCCTAGCTTCAAAGCCAAAAAGAACTTTTGATCTGCGTCTGGAGCAACATCAAACGCTTCTTGGTACAGTTCTTGAGCTTCCAAAAATCTTGAAATTTTCATCAAGTTGTCTTTTCCTGAGACATTCGGCAAAATTTCCTCAAAAGCGGCATCAATTTCACCTCTTAATACCAAAGTTTGAAATTCTAGCACCGCAACGGAAATTGAATAGCTAGTAACAGTCATGTCCCTATCAGTGACATAAATTCTGCTGTCCTTTGGCAAATACCCGATAACGTAAGATGGTTTGTCAAAGTGAGCCAAAGTATAGCTTTTACCACCAACAAAGTAGTTCAATTTGTCTGAATGAGAAGTGTAAATGAAAACATCACCAACCCATTTCCCACTTCTAACAACATCGTTGAATTCATACAAAACATCTAAGCAGTCTTCAACACCTTCTTCAGACACGTTCCCGTTACTCAAGCTTTCGTCGTACATTTCTTTGTTGAACTCCAAAACGTATCCTGCAGTGTTTTCTGCTTCAGTGTCATTGCTTGCTTGTGTTGAGATCAAGATTAGCTCTTCATTGGCACTCCAAACAATCTGGTCAGCATCCACATCGATTCTTCTAACCAAAGAACCAGTTTCCCAATCAAACAAAGAGGTAAATCCATCGACGGTTTTAACACCCAAGAATGGACCTGTGAAAAGCTTTTCAATGGAGTCCGTGATTTCCACATCCAACACTTTAATGGACTTGAAGTTGTTGAAAAGTTGCAAGCCACCTTGTTGATCCAAAATGACGTATGAGTTCGAGTCTGGTGCCCATGCAAAATCTTGACATTTACCAAAAGCTTTGTTTCTCCAGGCTAAAGATGTATAAATAATGTACTCACCGTCTCCCAAAACAGCGACATTTCTACCGTTTGGTGAATGTTTGATGGCAGTTGGATAAACATCGACGTTGCCCAATTCTTTGACCTGTAGAGGAACTAATGAGCCGTCTTCCAAAGTTTCAGCTTGCTCTTCATCAACTGGTTTGATAAGACTGGTGAAAACATCAGAGGCACTTGTACCGATTTTACCACCGCACCAAACCAATTTACCCACAGGATCCATGGAAAAAATAGGATCATCGTTACCCATTGACAACAAAGAAAATCCGTCATCACACCCGGCAGCGACGTAGTTTCTTTTCCCGGCTGGATGCGCACTGATACACCATGATCTTTCTAGCCCCAAGTTTAAAGTTTTTTCCAATTTATAAGTCGTTGAGTTCCAGATTTTCAAAGTACTATCTTCAGAACCAGAAATAATGATTGGTAAAGTAGGATGGAAAATAGCATAAGAAACGTTGGTCAAATGTCCTTCCAAAGTGGCAACGCACGATTTAGTTTGATAATCCCAAACTTTGATAGTTCTGTCATCAGAACATGTAAGCAAATACGGTTTATCTTGTTGTGGGTAGTAATTAACGTAGTTGACACCTTCTGTTTCGTGTGTGTTGATGGAAAAATTTGGATCAGCATTGCCTAAAGACCAAATTTTAACAGTTCTGTCCAAGCACGCAGAAGCAAAAGTGTTTGGGTCTTTTGGATTGAACTCGACCCACATGACAAAATGCTCGTGCCCTTCAAAAGTCTGTTCAAGTGCCCAATTTTTTTCCCAATTCCATAACTTGATCGCGCTGTCATCACTGGATGTCAAAATGTATGGCAATGTTGGGTGAACTGCAACACATCTGATGTAATCTGGATGTGCTTCGAAATCAGCAACTTTTTCTCCTGTGTTGTGGTTATAGACTTTGATCTTGAAATCATCACAACCAACAACAATCCAATTCTGTCTGGCAATAAATCTTCCCGCTCTAACAGGAACATCTGTGATATTGATGGATCTGACCAATTGTTGTGTTTCGTAATTCCAAATTTCAGCTTTACCCGAGTATAGTGTACTTAGTAACCATGGTTGGGTTGGATGGAAGTCAATACCCTTGACTCTGTCCGATCTGCTGGAAAATGCTTTCTTGATGTTAAGTTTCATTTTGGTTTTTTTTTTAGTTTGTCTCAATTGCTTCTTTGTGAAATATTTGCTATAGTTTTGCCTGAAGATTAAAAAATGGGTTCTTGTTTGCAGAAACTTTTTGTTATAAATCAAAAAAAAAACCGACGAGATATGCAACAATCGATCACCGTGTGAGAAAGCAACTTCAATTGTAGATTCTTTTAATTTTTCTTTTTGTTAATGCTAGCAAGCTCTGAGGTCGATTTTCCTAAATAATTAAAAAACAGTAACGAATCGAACGTGTCCTTAATTCTTGTTTTGTGTTGATTTAAAAATAGGCTACACCTTGAAAGAAAAATTTTAAAATTTGTGGATTTCGTCACGTATCACTGAGTCTCATTGTTTACGGGTTTATTCTAAGGCTCTGGAAAACAAAACAAATCAGAATGCGGGCAGCTGCGTTCAGTATCACGTGATAGTTTGAGAATTTTTCTGTCAAAGTTGGTAAATTTTGTTCAAGATAATGATTAAAAATATATTGTGTCATTTTTACTTCAGAACACTTTTTGTACTTGAGTGTGATGTTTTTGAAAATTTAAATGATAAAAACTACCTTTACATTACATCTGAACAAGCAAATTCAAACAGAATATGGGAAAAAAAAATAAATTGCAAAGTCGAGTGTTGAGGTAAATGCATTTGAAAAAAGTGCATATCCGTTACTGTCAAGCACTTCTTTTTTTGTCAGTGTTGTTATTATTTTCTAATACTGGAATTGGAACGCCTATAACAACACCTCTTAGTCAATACATTGAGATCCAGGAGAAAGTGTGTACCGCCTCATATGCTGACGATCAAATCAGTTATAGAAAAGTACTTGCAAAGATATTTGGGCTTCCAGGGAGTGGTATGTTTGCTACACTTAAGCTTCCCAAAGAATATAGTGGGTTTAAGTTGATCAAAAAGCATTACATCAAAAATGGGTTTACCGGAATTTCGAGTCACATCAGCTTCAATTATTGCGAACAGGGAAAATTAGTGTGGAGTAGAGATTTTCCAATATCTCACACCCAACCGTACGATTTTGACTGGAATAATCCTATTTGCGTCTATAATTGTAGCTCACTGCCAGAAAAGGTTGTATTGAGTATGCTGGACCACAATTCGACCAGCGCAATCAAAATCAAAAAACAAAATAAAACCGAACAAGCTGAAACAATACTTGCTCAAACTAAAAAATCTATAAAAGAACAACTAAAAATCCATAGTCTGAACAAGCAAAAGTTTCCCTCGTTGAAATCAAAGGCATTGAGGGATCCAACAAACTTTGTTTGCTTCAAATACGCAAGAAGGAAAAAGTACGCAAACTCAGATCTTAATGTGTTTTTTCCTCAGCAATGGGTAGGAGGACTATTTTACTGCGACTTGAACGTTGAACAAAAAAAAGATCTTTTGGTGAGTAACATGGATGAAAACTTGAATCCCGTTAACCAAACATTAGCTTACAATACATGTAATTTTGCCAATGCTATACCAATTTTGCCAGTAGTAGCAGATCAATACAAAAACTACTGGACCGATTACGTTGGTTTTAAGAAAACAAATAACAGAAACAAAAAAGAACCTCATTTTGAAATGGTAAAAAATGTTCCCTACTTGTACACCCCGCAAATAACCGGCATACTAAATCTTAAAACAAAAACTACGTTGAGATCTAATGAATCTTTAGATAACAAACAGGAGATTCCTGAACAGTTCTCACTGCCACTGTTCTCACCAAATTGGAAATTTAGAGCTTTGGATTTTTTCCGCAAAACATCATTCATGTCGCAGGCAGAGAAATGGTTCAATAAAATTAGCGTCACCGAAAAATACGACTATAATCAAAGTGAAATGAACAGCTTGGAAAGATTAGCACAACTCACATTGACAAAATTGCAACAAATGGCCAAGGCTGAAAACTTTGACGGGAGCACGTTGTGGAGTATGGACAAAGACCATTTGTCTAAGAGCAAAATGTTAAAGTTGCACAAGTTTGCAATCTCAAAATATCTTTCAATGGAGGATTTTTTAGTCGGTTTGATTGGCTCGAAATTATTTAGTGAAGACGCCGAAGAGCTCCAAGTTGCTGTGGAAAAACTTCAGATCGAAGACCAAAAAACTTTTGATTATTGCAATCCATAAAAAAACATTACACATATACACGTATCATATATATTAAAACAAAAAAGTAAAAGTATTGACATATTAATAGATTTTTGAAACTAAAGCCTATTTACAACGTCGGCAGTTCCCTGGGCTTCCTGATTGTAAAACGAATCCGAGCTGGCTTCTCTATTAAGTGTTTGAGGGTATTTTGCTGAGTCTGCCAGATTGTCGGCACTATGTGCAGACTTCATGAGACCAGTTTTTGATTCTGAAGCAGTACGCTCATGAGGTTTGTTTGAAGACATTTGAGAAGGTGCCGCGAACATTTCCGATGTTGGATCGTGAGTAGGTCTCTTCGATAAAGAAGCGAAAGACACAGATGAATCCATGGTTGGATTTCTTTTGAGTTTGGTGGTGAAAGATTTTAATCTACTTTTCAAGCCAGGGTGTGCTTCATTGGTTGCTGCGTTTTCAAGTTTTTCGTTGGACTCAGTCGAAGTGGTTGATTCTCCCACAAGGTCTGCGTAACTTCCGTTTGCTTTTGTTTGAAATAGTTGCGTTGAAGCGTTGTACTCTTCATTTTGCATCACTTGTTTTTGCTCTTGTAGTTGATCTTCCCAATTGGTGTCGTGTTGTTTGACAGCGGTACCCAAAGAAAGCAACTCTTTGGTCACTTTGTCATCTAAAGCACCAACGTAGCTGTCACCTTTTTGAAATGAAAATCTGTCATCCCTGGCGGGTTTGAAGTTAACATCTGGGTTTTTGAAACCACGTAGCACGATACCTGTGTAAACCAAAATCATCATTAATAAAATCAAAGAGAAAGCAGCATTCATGATAAAAAAAACCCAAGCCATGATGGAAGCAACAGCAGCGGGCTGGCCAAACAAATCACTGAAAAACATAAACAAAAATGAGTTGACCAAATTGACCGTTTGGATCAAGATGTTTAATACGTTTGTTCTTTTGTCAAGGTATGGTTGAAAGTAAATCAATGCGCTGAAATAGATTAACTCCAAAATAAAAATGGCTAGAGCTTGAGTCATTCCACTGTTTTGTGCAAGAGCCACAAAGAGAGCTTTCACGAAACTGTAGGACAAGACTATGCCGCCCCACCAATAAAATTGGGCGTTAAACATAGAGTAAAACCAACCAAATTTGGTGAAAACTCTTTCGTCTCCATACAAAAGAGCTGCTGGATTTTGGTAAGCAAGCGTGGATTGTCTACCAAAATACCAAGTTCTGTACGCTGACCATACCATCAGTCCTAAAATAACAATGATGTAAATCACAGCAAGAACAATCACAGCCGGAGAGTCTCTTTCAAAAAATTCCCACATACCTAAGATGGCAACTTGTGTGAAACCAATACAAAAATACTTCAACAATGCCCCTTTAATGACTCTAGTCCAATTTTTTCTGAAGTATATCAGTCTCGAATTCTTCATCCATCCCCGTTTGATAAACAGTTCAATCAAAAATTTACTCGTGATAATAATACCAGCTAGTAAATATCCACACAAAATGAAAAACGTGAAGCCAGTTGGAACAATGCTAGTATTTTCAATATGCATTCTGTAACCGACTCTTTTCATACCCCTGAAAATCTTCACGTTACTATTCCCGTATATAACAGGCTGCTTTGCTCTTTTCACTAACGGTTTGATGTAGTCTAAAGCTCTTTTCCGCAATTTTTGTGGAAGAACAGAGTAAGTGGTTGAAGTTAAATATAAAGCTGGGGTCCCACCTGTTGCTTCAACGTACCATCTGAAAATTTTCTGCATAAAACTGATTCTAATCAAGCCCATAGACCAGACTAAATTTTCAGCCCATGACGAAGCAATCGGTGGGAAGTATTCCACATGAAGCATGGAGATAATTGCAACGTTTTGGAAATACAGGAAAAGAGACATGGCGTTGGCCCCAATGTGGGTTGCGGCCACAGAGTTACCAAAAGCTGCTAGTAGTGCAGAGGTCAACAAACCAATACCAGCAACAACAGCAGTGGCCCATTTGACACCTGTTTGTGCTACTGTCTTCCCATTGGTGAAATATGCTTGGATGCAGGCCAAAACTTGGCCGTCAAGATCGTCCGATTTGACAATTTTAAGTCTTGCTACAGCATCAATATCAGGGACTTGGTACGCGATTCCCGGAATCATTTTCGTGTACTCTTCACTGATGTATTGAATACTCTCCACGTTGATTGTCCCAGGAGAAATAGGACAAAACTGTTTCCATCCAATATCACAGACATCAATGGTTCTGGTGATGATTTTGAAACCGTAGGCATAGACTTCCACAAATGCTGTTATATCACCTGAAATTTCTGTGTTGATATCTAAACTATAGTGCAAGGCACTTGAATCTGGGTCAAAATAAACATCAAAGGACTTGGCAACCAACTGCGAGTTTTCCATACAGGAAACCAAGGAACTTGCACTAAGTGTCCTTCTTGCTTGCACCAGAGTGACAGGCACTAGAAGAAAACTAGCCAGTATGTATGCTAGGAATATGTGTTGCAGTTTTTTGATAAAGATCATTTTTTTTTGTATTTGCTTCTTTGTAAACTGTTTTTTTCTGATTAGATATTTGAAAAAAAAATCAATCTGAAACCTTTGCCAAGATCAGTCACTAAACTTGTCTCTACTATATCTGTAATTTGCACAAAAGTGTGAAAAAATTTGAAAAAAGCTTGAAAAATGAATGTGCAAAAAGCTTTGTGTTTGAGCAATCGTGTTTTCTTTGAAATTGAATAAAAGACTGACTACCCTAGATATGTGTATGCTAGCCTCTTCTGTTCGTTTCTTTTTCGTCCTTTTGGTCCTTCGTGTCTGAAATATTCAAACACTGGTTATAAACTCGCCAACAACGTTCCAAGGCAAAAAAACAAAAGGTCTTGTGAGTTTTTTCGTGTTTTTACCTTGCATTTTCCACCAACAGTTTGCGATTTAAAGGTAATGGTAGTTGAGACTTAGCGATAGATCAAGAAATCAAAAAAAGATCCATACTACATCTTCAATAATCAAAGAAAAATACAACACTGCGAATTTCTTCACAATCTGGTTCAAGAAACATCTTATTGAGCAAAGGAAGTTGTGTTATTTATAGATGTCACCAACTCCTAATCACCTACTGTTAGAAACCACCGTACCGGAGCACTTCATAAAAGCGATTCTCCCATTTTTTTTTTTTTTTTTGTTTATTCGTTTTTTTTTCTTTTTTTCTGTCTTTTGTTTTCCGGGTTCTGCTCAGGTTTTTTTGTGTTCTTTTTTTTTTTTCGATTTTTGTACGTTTCGTGAGTGTTTCAGTCACGTGACAGTGGTGTAAGAAAGTATGCTGTTGTTCACACTGGGCTGGGTTGGAAGTCCAGGGTCCAAGATTATTTAATTAAAGTTATTCAAAAGTTGAGTTGATAAATAAAAGTTCATAATGAAATGTAGTAAAAGTGTAAAATATATTATAGCATCGAGGGAATCAAGTGCTGTGGTAGTTTCCCGTTTGTTTGAGAATTGTATGGAGCCGTTGGATTTTCTTCCCAAATCAACGTAATTGCATCGTGAATTGTTGACACATAATATAGTTGCAGTCCAAGTTCCTTCTCAATTACAGGAAGCTCTCCGTGGTCATCTTTTGAAAGGTTGTAGAGCTCAGCGGAGCTCCATGCGTTATCCACACAAAAATTTCGTAAGTCCCCTTTGTTTTGCAAAGGCACCAAAACAGTCTTCATACCGTTCATAGCTGCTCCATACAGTTTCTCTCTTAAACCCCCAATAGGTAGAATATTGCCTTGCAATGTGATTTCTCCAGTCATACAGAATGTTTTCGGCACAGGCTTGTTCAATGCGTATGAAAGTAATGCCACAGTAATGGCCATCCCAGCACTAGGACCATCTTTGCTTACAGCACCCTCTGGAACGTGCAGATGATACTCTGATTTCAAAAAATCTGCATTCTTATCAATAGCTCCAAAAAGCATCAAATTTTTAACAATGCTGCATCCAATGGTTATAGACTCTAGCAAGACGTTTCCAAGATTACCTGTAGTGTGAGTGATCAGTGGTCCGGTTTCGGTGCTTATCTCTCCAATCTTTATAATCTCAAACGTGAGAACCGAGCCTGTGCCGTTGGAGTTATAAGATAAGCCACAAACTATACCAAGTTTGTCATTTTGCAACGGTTGCTCTCCAACTTGGCTATCATAATCTTGGGTTTCACCAAATAATTTCAGCAAATACTTTTTGTCAATCGTTATTGTACCGGAAGTCTTCAAATCATTGTACTGAGCTTGTTGGATGACACAGCTTCTCACAATAGCTCCCAGTAGCCGATTCAATCCTCTAACCCCGGCTTCGTGTGTGTAATTCCAAATCAACGATTCCCATGCCTGTTCGGTGATATCTAATTTTTGAAAATTCTCCAACCGGTCTAAACCGTTTAACCTGACTTGCATTGGCAAAAGGTGCCTCAAGGCAATCTGCTTTTTTTCGTCAAACAAGTAACCTGACAGCTGTATAACCTCCATTCTATCCATCAAGGGCGCTGGGATATTTTGACAATCATTGGACGTGCAAATGAAAACCACTTGGGATAGGTCAACAGGGAATCCCACATAGTGGTCCGTGAAAGTCGAATTCTGTTGCGGATCCAACACTTCAAGTAAAGCAGCAGACGGATTCCCGTTATTACTTGAAACCATGTTGCCATTAACTCCCGTAAACATTTTATCTAGCTCGTCCAACAAAATCACCGGATTCATGCTCTGTGCTTTCTTCAGTGCATTGATAATTGCCCCGTTCATCGAGCCAACATAGGTCCTTCTATGACCTCTGATATCACTTTCATTGTAGATACCACCCAGAGAGATCCTTTGAAAACTCCTCTGCAAAACTTTGGCAATCGATTTTGCAATCGATGTTTTACCAACACCAGGTGGCCCGTCTAGCAACAAAATCGTAGGACTAGCATTTTGTATTTCCATATCTCTCCCCTTTTGACCAAAGTTCTTATTTAGTAATATGTTGTGAATGCACAAGTATTCCATCAAACGTGTTTTAACCTTTGTTAATCCATAATGATCCTCGTCCAAAACGGCTTTGGCCTTTGCTAAATCAAACTCTGAATGAGCTGGTAACTCGTCATAACGGCTAAAGGGAATATCCATGACGTTGTCAAAATAGTTTCGCAGTTGTTGGTATTCTGCTGATTGTGGATTCATTTTGACAAGTCTTTTGAAATCGCGTTCCAAAAGCTGCTGTCCCTCAAAGTGTACGTTTAGCTCAGGCATCTTCTTCAAAAAAACACGGATGTCATCCAACTCCCCAGAGTCTTCATTCTCTTCAGACAAAAGTGGTCCATTACCGTAGTTTGCGTTCTCAGTTTTCTTTGACCCAGGAAGCAACTTCAGATCTTCTAAGCAAATTTTCAAAGACTTTAATTGTGCAGCAATTACCGTTGCCTTCTCGGACTGGGTCAATGCAAGATAATTAGACTTGGTGTACTCGTTTAGCTCATTCAAACTTTCAAGCAAAAAATTGAAATTCTTTTGCATCAAACGCACGCAAAAGTCCAGTTTTTCTTCTAGCAAAAATTTTTGCAAAAATGTCAGTTTCTGGGATCGCGGTGTTGGAAGAATGCTTATCAAAATATCAGGTGAAGCATAAACCTCATATTTGTTTGAGTTATTCACTAACTTTAAAGCAGCAGCCCAGGCACTTTTGAAAAAGAGTTTTGTAAAATAAACGTACAAAATATTGTTTAGTGGGGATAGCAAATAGAAATTGTTGCTGTTAGTTGATTTGACAGATTTTTCATAGTTTTCTACAAAAACCTTTATTAGTCTATCAGTTTCTTTCACAGTATTTGTAAGCTTTGATTTCCATTTGTCTACACCAACCCTTTTTTCACTAGTAATTTGCTCCTCAAAAATAACATCGTTAAGGATAAACAAGCTGTCAGTTTTTTTAACTTCAAAATTCAAGGAAACACGGCCTTTGATACGGGCCATTGATTTGAATGTCAAAAGCACATGTTTCTCATCGGACTGCACAACACACGATTGGATTTTTACCACAGTACCGTACAGCCAGTCATTTGGTTTATTTCCCTGTTTATGCGTTATAAGAGCAATATATAGCGGGTTTTCTTGTGAAATCATTTTTTCAGGGTTTGGGTCCTGATGAGAAACCACTGGATCAAATTTCGTAAGGTTGCCGGATATGCTTTTATGAAAGTTTTGCACTGTTTGGAAACAGTCATTATCTATGGGCGTTCCATCACTCCCTAAAACTCCCAAGTTTTTGATTACAAAATTGGATTTGAAAAGGTTCGAAGCTTTGCATGGTGCAAATACTTTCTCCAGTACAAAATCTTTTGGAAGCTTGTATTTGTAGGTTGTTCCTGGGAGATTTATTGATTCATTGTACGCCAGCAATGAAACTGCTGGAAACCTCGATTTGTTTTGTCTTACCAACGCATTTGTCATTATTTATCTAGAGTACTAAAGTTGTTGATTTTGCTCAAATTGAATTTTTTCTGTTGTTGTAGGTGTTGCTGCACGTTTGATTTTCTATACTTCAACAAGATTGAGTCTGTACCTAAAATGCTTCAAGACAAAAGTAACCCAAGCCGTGTGTGTTTTTTCGAGTGTGGAACAACTCCACTGATAAGCGCTATCGTGCGTTTGTTTCACCACAGTTTGCTGTGACGGTAGAACAATTACACGTGACAGCCCAAGTGAGGGTTATTCAAAGACGTTCAAGTTTTGCAAGATGTGGGTATGGCATTATTGTGCATCGAAAGTGTTGGTGATAGTGAGCATCAAGTCATCGAAGTTACAGTTTATATATTGCAACAGCTGAACAAGAAAGTTTGCAAATTAGAGTACTGATAAACAGTTAGAATAGGTTTCACAAAATGAGACAGTCAAAAAAAAATGTTTTCATAGCACTCTACAAAATAAACGTTTATTGCATAGAGAAAACACCTTACCAGTTGCTGTCGTCGTTGTTGCTAGAGCCGTAGGAGTCGTTGTTGCTAGACCCGTAAGAATCGTTGTTGCTAGAGTTCTTTTTGCTTGAACCGTAAGAATCGTTGTTGCTTGAGCCATAAGAGTCGCTATTGTTAGACCCGTAAGAATCGTTGTTGCTAGATCCATAGGAATCGTTGTTGCTAGAATCGTAAGAGTCTTTTTTGTGTTTGTGGTGTTTTTTTTCAGAACCGTAGGAGTCATTGTTGCTGTTGCTAGAACCATAGGAGTCGTTGTTGTTAGATCCATAGGAGTCGTTGTTGTTAGATCCATAGGAGTCGTTGTTGTTAGAACCGTAAGAGTCGTTGTTGCTAGAGTTCTTTTTGCTAGACCCATAGGAGTCGTTGTTGTTAGATCCATAGGAATCGTTGTTGCTAGAACCGTATGAGTCGTTGTTGCTAGAACCGTAGGAATCTTTCTTACTAGAGTTCTTTTTACTTGAACCGTAAGAGTCGTTGTTGCTAGAACCGTAGGAATCGTTGTTGCTAGAACCGTAAGAATCGTTGTTGTTAGATCCGTAAGAATCGTTGTTGCTAGAACCGTAAGAATCGTTGTTGTTAGATCCGTAAGAATCTTTGTTGTTAGACCCATAGGAATCGTTGTTGCTAGAACCGTAGGAATCGTTGTTGTTAGATCCGTAGGAATCGTTGTTGTTGTTGTTGTTGTTACCATAGGAATCGTTGTTGTTGTTTCCGTAAGAGTTACTGTTGTTGTTGTTCCCGTAAGAATCGTTGTTGTTGTTGTTCAAATTGTTTTGAGCAAATTCTTTAGCTTTGTCAAATAGACCCATTGTGTATTACTTTTTGTGTTGTTTGCGTTTGTTGTTTTTATTGGTGATTCTTTCTTATGCTTTTGGAAATCTCACAGAATCATGTACCAATTAAAGTAAGATTTTTTGAGTCAAAACTAAATCAAAAATAACTCTCTTTATATAAGGAAAAAGTAAATTGTAATCGATTCAGCTAACCCTTTTTTTTTCCCATTGAGCAAATTGAAAGTAATACATATAACACACAATTTTGAAAGTTCCCCTTTAGTCGTTTATTTTTTTTTTGGATCAAAGGTGACGTTCGAAACACAGGATTTGACTCGCAAATTACAATCAAAAATCACTGTGTAAGTCTTTTATTGTAAAGTGCAAGATAAACGTGGCACTGCCCCATTTTTACCTTAGACATGTGGTGTTGATTTGATCCTGAGGTAAAGCACAAATCTGAAAGTTTCTACAGCATTTGATTGGAAAATATGGCGACAAGTCCAACAATACACACATGTCCTCTAAGTTGAAGAGGCTTGGCTGACGTGGCTTGTATTGTGTTTCTAAAATTGTTTCTCCAAACAAAATAAACGAGCAGGAGCAAAACAAGGGAAAACACGGCGGAGAGTTACCTTGAATTGAGATTTATTGTTGATTCGACGCATTAGAACAAACATAAATACATCATTGTCATGGTGTATTATTCATGTTTCAAATTTATTTCATGACAAATATCTAACAAATTCTTCTAGAAGATTTTTCAATTATAAATTGTTCCTTTGTTTTCATATGTTCTATTGTATAGAATTAAAAAAAAAGAAAAAAACAAAAAACATTGCAAAATGGTGGAAGCCAGGAAAAATTCAAGGGAAAAAAGGTACTAAGATCGCAAAAGAAAACAAAACAAAACAAATTTGCGCGAAAAAAACACGCAGATGTAGAATCCACGGAAAAGTCGTTTTGCTAAAAGTTGTATCTGAATCAATCAAACACACACACACAAAAATTCACGCAAATTAATAAATGAAACATGATTTTAGATTTACGGTGTAAATATAGTACACCCATTAAATGAAATCACCACCCCTAAGCGCAATCTTAACTGTGATGTTCTAAATATGGGAACAGCAAGTTGCCAATTATTAATTGTACGCGGTTCACCGAATTTTGAACCAGCTTGACACTACTACGTCAAATTATTGGATCATTTTTTTTTTTTTTTTTTTTTTTTTTTTTTTTCGACAGCATAAAGAGAACAAGCCAAGAACAAAAGTCTGGTGAAAAGAATGCAGTAGTTGGGTTTGATGTTCAACTATCAAATAATTTCACCAGTTTTCAAGAAAAATTGGACAGTTGTTTTCGTCAAATTATGTCAAAATAATCATTCATAGATCAAAATATGAAACATGTTTTGGGAAATACTTCTTAATTTTCAACAATTTAATCATACGTTCCTTTCACCAGAATGTTATTAACAGAATTACAATGCTTGCACTGCCCATTGTCAAAATGTTTTATGCAAAGAATTTCATTTCGAGGAACGAAATATTTAAAATGACAAATCTAGTACAAACACCTTTCTTATACAAAGCCTACACAATAGAGCCAATATTTCATCAACTAGCTTTTCAAATACCAGCAAGAGACTCTTGCAGCCACCCTATGGTCCGCAGCTTTTGCTTCCCATCCTTGTCTGCATAAATCCTCTTTTTCTCTAACAAATCTATCATATCTTCTGCAGTTTTCCCCTCCTTCATCCCATTCACGATAAACTTGTAAATTCTTTTTCTTCTACTAAAAGTCTTCCCGTTTTGATGCCTTCTCCATTTGGAGCCATACGTGTTTTCCAAATACATGATTGACGGGTTCCCATTACACCCATGAATGTACTCTTCCCAAATGATTTGCACGCTTTCCGGAGATTTCACCATGGTGTAGTCGATCTCTTTAGATATAGACTCTTTATTCTTCTTTTCAAACTCGTCAAGGTTGATTTTTCTTTTTTTACCGCCCAAATTGTTGCTCACAACTCCAGTAGATTTTTTTCTTCTTCTCTTTGTCTTCAAATGCAGCGCATCTTCCTCTCCATCAGCCAAATTAGACGAGGTATTAACACTCACATTTGACTGCTCTTCATTTGCAGGTTGGCTGGCTCCAACATTGTTTCGTTGATCCGTCTGTGAATCCTGTACTTCGTGATTGGTTCCGCTTGGATTATGGACTGTGCCTGAAACATGGGCTAAAGAGTGAGAATTGTGATTTTTCAAAGTCATATTAGCATTCAGGTTATTTTCCGTTGCAGCATTCTTGTCAACCGTGTTGGATGTGTGAGAAGTTGGAATGCCCGCTTGGAAAGCAGTTAGTGCCGGTGATCTAGAAGAGGAAATCATGTTTGTTGTGCTCAATGGGATGTCATATGATGGAGTTAGAAACTGCTGGCCAAGAATAGCTCCAAAAGAAGGTGGCATTGAAGTGGAAGGTATGCCATTGTTCCCATTAGTAATAGAATTGTCTTGCAAGGCATTAGAAAAAGAGACAGTAGTTGGGGAAACAGTTTTCCGTTGAGCCAACTTTATCTCATTTGACGCATGTGATTGTTGATCAGAAGGTGAGGCAGTTTGGTTATGAACTTGCATGTTGGGCAAAGAAGCACTGGCCAACATGTTGCTGACTAGTTGTGGCTCTTTCAAACCTTGCTCTTCAAGCAGCTTTTGCTGTTGCATTAATTGGTGCTTTTTTTTCTTTTCTTGTTTTGCTTTACGTTTTCTGTTCAAAACATTTGCGTTTAATTTGAAAGGTTGGCGACCAAGAGGGTTCATGTGCAACCCGCTCGCAGAGTGATTATTTATGATATTCGAATTGTTGTGCGAATTTAGCAGAGAGGGATCTGTTGCGTGATTAGCACCATCATTGTTGATACCGTTGTTTGGTGCATGAGAATTCATAGGAACCAGCGTGTTGATTGGTTGTGTCATCAAATTTGTTTGACTCGACATACTTGCGCCACCATCGGTTGAAAAGGAAAGTTGACGATTAATAGCAGACTGGTTAAACATTTGAGAATCTTTCATCATTTGTGTTTGAATTGTATACAAATCCCCAATTTTTTTTTCCAAATAAGTCAGCCGTTTAGAAACATCCGAGACTCTTTGCAAAATTTGCATTGTAGTTGTTGTGGAAGAAGATGGAGATGGATTTGAGTGTGACTGGGAATTTGAAGTTGGTGATTGATTTTGTGTTATATTTGCGCTGTTTGCCGAATTTGGAGAAAGAGCGTTTGCAGCAGCATTTAACATCTTGGTGTCAATGCTCAAGTTGCTGTCAATAGTGGGTCTTGTTGGTTGCGCCATATGGGAGACGCTAGCATCGATAACATCATTTTGAGCAAATGATCCGTCGTTGGTAAACGCATCGTGGAGATGGGTGCTGTGTGACATCGTTGGCGAAACAAGATTGCTACCAGGGTTAGTGGTCATTTGCACATTTAACTGAGAGTTCAAGGAATTGCGCTTGATTTGAGAATTGTTTGGCAGATAAGTTCCGTTTGGAACATAAGAGTGCCTTCTTGTCAAAGATGCATTAGATGATGTCTTCTGCGAGTGAGCCACAGAAGAGGCATGCGAACAACTGTTCGTATGGCCAATTTGTGCAGGATCAGCAGTGCTGCCATTCGCAGCTCCTCTGCCGTCATGAGTAAGGTTGTCTGCATTAGTTGCATCGCCAAATGAAACACTGTTCAAACCGTTGGTCAAATTTTCATGTGTGGCTGTATTCGCACCGTGTGGTGATAGAGTTGTGCTATGGGTTGATGTTGGTGCTGGGATATTTTGAGTTTCCGAATAGTTGGTGATTAGCAGAGGGTGTTGTTCTAAATCTCGCTGTCCGTTTGCTTGAGTACTTGGAACATTCAAAAGTGAAGAATGTGCAGGATGGTCTCTCGAAGGATTCTGGCTCAAACTGTTGAGACTTGCTTGAGACTTGCTTGTACTTTGGTGGTTTTTGTTTCGATTCACTTGGTTAGCCTCATTAATGATATTTGCAGTATTGCTTTCCCCAATTTCATGGTTGTTAATCTTCAAAGAGTTATCTGCTGTTGCATGTGCTCTATTATTTGACAGATGTGAGTTTGTCATTACGTTATTTAAGCGAGACTCTTTGTACGCATTTTTCGTATTCTTTCCATCGAGCACACCCATTAGTGGAGCATCCATTGATACATTGTTCGTGGCACTCAAAGCATCACCTTCTGCGGAATGCAAAATTGACGAAGAAACTTTTTGCAAAGGATGCGCACGATGATTGTAGTTTGACATACTGAAAGAGGAGTGTGCTGTTGAAGGTGAATGAGACATATTTGAACCCATTCCATTTCCATCAGAAGAGAGTGGTCTCGAATTTGTTAGTGGATTTCCATTGTTCATTGAAGCATTATTGAGAGATGTATTTTTAAAGCTACTTGTTGTGTTCATCTGAGCGTCCTCATTAGTCATTGATTCAACAGTATTGGCAAATCCAATATTTCCTATATTTCCTATGTTATCCACCCCGTTCAATGTCTGTAAAGGTGTATTTGATCTTGAATCTAAAACGACTGGATTCCCGAAAACATTATTTCCCTCGGCATCCACGGCAACTTGAGATGCAAATTTAATTAGTTTTTCAGTAGTTGGTGTATGAATCATAGGCTGTTTCCCAAACGTTTCCTGAGCAAGATGCTGCATTGCTGGATTGTGCAATGTTGTTTGGTGAAGAGATGTAGCTGAAACAGGAGCAGGAACAGGGGCCGCAGGTTGAGCAGTCATAACGTTGGAATTCTGCTCTTGAGAAGTAAAATTTGTGTGTGGATACGACTCGTTAATCAGTAGTGGATTGCTCATGTTGAATGACTGGTTGTCTTGTAAGTTTGATGTTTGTTGGGTGGGCAATGGTTGAGATAGATTTTCTTGACTTTGTGATTGTTTTTTGTCCATTGGTAGCGAGAGCTGCTCCGGTACAGCCGGTATATTAGAGACTGTTTGGTTTTTTAATATTTGGTGATCTTGAAGCTGGTCGCTTTGCGAATCCAGTGATTCGTGATGAGCATTAGTGCTAGCCGTAGTGTTGGCCATTGTGCGCTTTGATTTCTTTTCTTTCTTTTACTTGCTTATCCTGTAAAAAATGAAAACTGTTTAGTGTGAAGTGTCTGTTTTCTTTTTGTTTTTTTTCGAATTGTAAAGCTGATTTTGGAGACTAGCTTTTTTTTGAAATAAGGTTTAATGTTCGGAGGAACTGGCTTTTAGAGCGATTATTTTTGGATGACCTTTTAAAGTTCGTTCATATCTATTCTTTAAAAGATAGACAGAAACGGATGTGCCAATTCCTAAAAACAAGAGCAACCATTATTAAACAACTAGTAGTTACAAAAAACGATTATATCGTAACGTGGAGGAATGAATACTCACTTTGTACTGAATGTTGTCAACTTAAACGCGATACAGGTTACACCATATTTGGTGGACCTTGAGTTCAAGATATGAAATTATTATTTTTTTATTTTTTTTTTTCTCCTTCTCGTTGTAGATTTTTTTTCCAACGCGCTTTTGGAACTACGAAAAATTATTAGATACCATGCAATTTCTAGTAAAAAGTATAAAATGGGTTGATACTGCAGTTGGGTTATAAAAGTCATATCGTAGGCACCTACTGTAAACAAACAAAATACCAGGGTATAAGCAAAGATAGTTAAGAAGACAACATAACGAAAGAAGCACTTCAAACAAAACAGGCAAAAGCTCAACTGGAAAAAAATAACGCAAATCTTTCTGATTTCATGTGATCAACGAAAAAGTCGACAATAGCATAGATAGAAAGTGGGAATGAACGCACTTGTTACTAAGAAGTTACATCACAAATATTCCGCAGCAAATCTTCTTCTTTTGATGTTTTGCCTCTATTTTGAATATTTCTTAGTAGATTGGCCTGTTTGAATGAGTTGGTTATTCAATTATGCAACATTTAACAAATTTTTGTAGCATAGACCATGTGCGTGGTGAGCTATCAAAAACGTGATTATTCATATTCCTAGGAAGTACAGATTTGAGACTGAGCCGTTAATGGCTGTATCATAGGTGTCAAATAAATTTTTTTTTTGCTCTCTGGTCTAATTTCAAACTACGGTGTTGATCAGCAATGTTTGCTTGTTTATTTTTTCTGTTTCTATTGGTTTTTTTTTTTTCTGCAAAATGTTGCTCAGAAAAAGCTCAAGAAAGTAACAATGACTTATGGCAAAATGACGTCACTGGATACAACATCTAAGATCTCGAGATCTTGAAAAAAAACACAATAACCGAATACATATTAAAAACCATGTCCGAACAAAAGTATTTTCGCTAAACCGAATAATTCTGGAAACTTGTTTTAATTCATAAAGGTCACGTGAAGCAAGTTACGGGAAGGAAGGGCTTCATGTGGGAGCTAAAAAAAACCGGAGAAAAAGCGAAAATAATCATTTCAAGGCTCCCTTATTTCTCGAGAAATGTTGATTGTTAGAGCATATTACTAAGCTCCAAACTTTTATTGATTACAAGCAAAGCCACTTAGAATGCAAAAAGGTGCATTAAAATCTGAAGCAAGAAGTTTTATAGCTGGCCAGAGATCTGTCAGTCGGAACCAATCTCTATAGCATCTAATATAATTAAACTGCATGGTTTGAACTTGACTTCAGCCAACATCAAGCTTAGTTAAACAAGGTAACACGAAACACCAACAACTTTAATGGATCACAAAATGAGCAAACAGTTTGGTATTGTGCGGAACATAAACTGCTTTGGGAAAAATGCCAATTTAAAAGTGTCTTCTTCGTTCATTGAAAAGTTGACTGCCGATGAGCTGCTTCCTTCTGCGTCCGTGGCATCGGCCTTGTTGAGTGACGAAAAGTACGGATCTTCTTCAGCTTCCCCTTCGAATTCAAAGTTTGCTAGTGAAAAACAGAAATTGGAGATTGATGAAATTATGCATACACCAAGAATAATCAGTAGCGGTGCCCATTTTGCGTATTGTGTGCCGGAGAATAGAAGAAACTACAAGACCTTGTTCAAGTCAACAAAAGCGTATCAGGACTTGCAGCTTCCTCTTGAAAGCACCTCAGATCAGTTCTCTGATTCAGAGACTTATGAGAATGCTAAAAGCACTGAAAAGATCATGAATGGACAAAACTTGGTGGTCACGGACAAGATATTTCCCTATAGTATGGCTTATGCGGGGTTCCAGTTTGGGACTTTCGCCGGCCAGTTGGGAGACGGAAGAGTTGTGAATTTGTTTGAATTGAATGGGAACACTGTTCAATTGAAAGGTTCTGGGTTGACGCCGTTTAGTCGATTTGCTGATGGGAAAGCTGTTTTGCGGTCCAGTATTCGTGAGTTTTTAATCTCGGAAACTTTGAATGCCATTGGGATTCCAAGTTCGCGTGCATTACAACTAACGTTGTTACCTGGGACTAGAGCACAAAGAGGTGAAGGATTTGAGCCATGTGCTCAAGTTACCAGATTCGCACCATCTTGGGTGAGAATTGGGAATTTTGATTTGCAAAGATGGAGACAAAATGCACAGGGGTTAATTAGATTGACTGATTACTGCATTGACGAAGTGATGCCAAAGAATATAAAAATGTTACCACTACGCGTTTTTGCACCAGCTGCTAAAGGAGATGTAAAGGAATCCAAAAAAGATACTCAAACACCAATACCTGATATGGAATCTGATAGAAAACAACAGGAAGAAAAAGAAGAAGAAGAAGAAGAAGAAAAATCAGCTCCATTCAATCCAGAAAAATTGACCAAATACGATGAATTTTTCAGAAAAGTCATTATTCTCAATGCTAAAACAGTTGGATACTGGCAAACGTATGGGTTCTTGAATGGTGTCTTAAACACAGACAACACTTCGATTTTGGGGCTGAGTATTGATTTTGGGCCTTTTAACTTTATGGACAGATTTGATCCTCGTTATACTCCAAATCATGATGATGTTCAATTGAGATATTGCTTGCAGGAGCAGCCAAGTGTTATTTGGTGGAACTTGCAGAAATTAGCACAAAGTTTGGTGGTCTTGCTTGGAAGCGGGCCCCAGTACATTGATGTTTTTTTGCAAGAACCAGGGAAAATCACGGAAGAGATGGCTAAGCATATGACTGAAAGGGTGCAAAATATGATGGAATACGTGGGTAATGAGTACAAGTTTTGGGTTGCTTTTTATACTAGCAAAATCATGTCAGAAAGACTTGGATTGAAACTGTTTCCTGAGGGAGATTCGTTCAGCGAAACGGAGTATGCAAAGTACCAGGATACTATAAATAAAGTCAACACCGAATTATTGGAGCCGCTATGGGAGTTTTTGTATTTGACCAAAATAGATTACAACAATTTTTTCATTGAATTTCAAAACTACAATGACTATCAATTTTTCATTGAAGAAAATGGCAAGAAGAAATTTAAACAAGATTTTGTCAAACAAATTCTAAACACTAACAACAATAAAGAGCTTTCACTGGCCTTGGTGGAGTATTTGGCTACAGGTGAATTTTCCAAGGACAATGAACCTGATATTGATACAAAAACAGATTATCGCGAAATTGAAGAAAAACTGCGCATCTGGACCGAGAAATACACGGAAATGTACGAAAAGTACAACACTAATCAAGGACAAGTCTCTTTGAAATTGAAAAAAGAAATTGCATCCAAAGTCAATCCACTTTTCACCCCTAGAAGCTTCATGTTTGATGAAGTTATTGATGATTACGTGGAAAGACAAAGAGACGCATTGCACGATCCCGAAGCCAAAATTGATAACTCTTTGCTTGAGAAATTGTTTTTAATGAGCACAAACCCATATGATTCGTCTAAATGGAACGATTCTTTGCATCCTGAAACTGCCAAGAAGTGGATGTCCGGTGTCTCTGAAGAAGATAACGTCATGCAACAATGTGGTTGCTCAAGTTGAAGAAAAATTGAGGCAAAAAAAAAACTCTGCTTTTTATATAATTGCTAAAAAAATACCGTTTTTTTTTATGTACTCCTGGCGCTTTCCGTTAGTATTAAGATGACAAAAAAAGTCAACAAAGGGTATAAGTTTTTGCCGCCTAACTCTTTGCCAAGCTTTATTTTTTTTTAAGCAATATATTGATGACATTTGGATAAGAGTAAAATCAGCGTTTTATTAATATATAAAAAGAAGTAAAAAAAAAGTTACCAAACCGTGTAAAGCATGGAATTTATCATAATAGTTGAGCATTATGTTCACACAAAGACAAGCAAGCTGAAAGATAAAAACAAAGCACAACAACGTATCAGCTCTTTTTTTTTTTTTAATGATCCAATGATCGATTGGGAAACTCGACTTGCCACTGTTTCCTTGAGTGATGCCTCCTCAGAAGAAAACTGCCTGAGTGACGCCTCCTCAGAAGAAAACTGCCTGAGTGACGCCTCCAGCATCCAAAAGCAAACTCAATATATGAGGGCACGTGAGTTTTTTAAGCGAAAAGTCCAACAGGCAAAAGAGGAGTATCTGTACCAGAGTAGTGGTGATAGGCTGGACAGTGTTACCAAAGACGTGGTGGCACAAGATGAAAATACTGAATTGAACAATGATAAACAGATCAACAGTGACAGTGATGACCAATTTGATCTATCGTCAATTCTTGACTGTTATAGTGGAAAGAGCATGAGTAGTTCAGGAAAAACCTCTCGGCGAGTATCACGCGCATTTGAATATCAAGATGCCGAATACGTTATCTTTCCTGAGTCAGATGGAGGGAACTCAGGACAGGACTTGCGCTGTTTGACAAATGAAAATGACAACCACAGTGCAACCACTGCGCAGGCGGAGCTGCAAACCGTATTTTTGGAAAGTCAAAATGGCGTTTGTACAAAAGAAAGAACTTGCAGGCAGTCATCGCCTGTCTTTTGCTCATCTAGTCTGAAGGAAGATTCAAAAATTAGTTTAAACTTTCCGGTAGGCAA
Source organism: Hanseniaspora vineae (assembly GCA_000585475.3). NCBI lineage: Eukaryota > Fungi > Ascomycota > Saccharomycetes > Saccharomycodales > Saccharomycodaceae > Hanseniaspora > Hanseniaspora vineae. The sequence goes on from JFAV03000013.1 coordinate 165,466, forward strand.
TTTCACAACTCAATCAAACACAAATTTCACACTGAATTTGCACAAAAATGTGCCTATGGTATCCAATATTGTAAACAATTCACAAACTTTTTCTATTATAGATAAAACAGACTCATCCATTTATGATACAGATTCCGATATAAGTTCTGTATCACCCAATGCAGCTTTCCGTCAACAACACTGTATCAATCAAACACAACCAATAAATGAAAGTGAATACATTCGATATAGATTTCCTACTGGGGAAGGCAGATTATACAGCACCTATTATGATGAAGATAGTAATTCAAATAAAAATGACTGTCATGCAACTCAGCATGTGAATATGGCACCGCTTTCCAAATTACCTTCACCAATGTCTTATGCAAACACTTCAGAGGAATTTGAAAGCAATATATTTGACAACGAGTATCATAACAAGAGTAACGACACTACAAACACAACGACACCCAGCATGGATGACAAGTCTTGTTCAACAAACAACGACAAACTAGTGTGTAGAAAAAACATTTTCAAAACCAAACACAAAAATTTGATTGCGCTCAACAATCCAGATAATGTTTTTCATTATCAAGCAATCAAACAATACACAAAGGATGATGATGATGATGATGACTATGATAGAAGCTTTGGTATGGAACAAAAAAAATCAACGAGATTTGCGCATAGGTTAAAACAAGCATTTAGCCGAAAGTCAGCCGCTAGAATTTAAGGAATGACTATAAAATAAGTTTTTAAGCAAGAGACAACTTGCAAAATGGAAAAAAGAACTTCTATAAATAGAAAACTATCAGGTCGCAACCGTGCTCTCTTCTGCACTCCTTCAATTAAGCACAATTTATAGCACGTTATGCATGATACAAACGAGCAAATCAAACTTTTATGGTTGTGGTGCAGTTCCCTTGTTCGAGACCATTGAGTAAATGTAATGACCCGATGACTTTGTTCTGTTTTTTTTTTCTTGTTTTTTTTTTTTGGCTCTCTCGGACGGTAAACTGAGATACACGCACCCCCTTAACTATGCTCTGCTGGAAAGTATCAACGGGATGTCATTTTTCCGTGTCTGGGGTAACTAAAAATAATTCAAGACACACTAACTGACACATTTTTAATTTTTGTTGACTATGCGTTTGTTGTATTTTAGGGTCACTCAGTAATTATCATCTTTTTACATACTGAATACTGCACAAACATCACAATAAAAAGAACTATATTTCCAATAGAACATCTAGCCCTTAGAGTTTGTATTAAGCATAGTATTATGGCAAAGGCTTTGATGATGCACTGTAAAATTTAAGGCATCTTTTGTTCGAGTTTTCAATAAAGGTTCAGTGAGTGACAAATTCAGGAACAAGAAGCCAATGTTTAAGGGGTGAAGGATGAAGGGCTAAAATAACCCAAACTTTCATACTTCCAATATTCTTTTACAATGGCTTCCTTTCGATATAACCATCTGTCAAATGATTGTTTTTTCGCGCTAAAAATGTATCAGAAGTAATTCCAGGTGATGCAAATAAAGGGCAGATTTGCCAGTGGTTACTTGACATTCTCCCTTGAAAAAAAAATGCCATATCTCAAAGGATCACTTCAGGTCCCAGATACAATGGATTCAACAATCAAGAGTGTTCGAACCCTAAACTCAGAAAGCTGGTGATTCAAGAGTTGATTGTCTTGCAAATTTGGACATTAAGGGGTTTCCCCTTTAATTTGTGCACATAGTAAGTAGTACTTTTTTATTTTTTTTGTTGATATTTGTGTCACTTTGAGCAATTGTTGTTTTGCAATTCATTTGTTTATTGCAACAATCTTCTATAATCGGTATAATATTTTTTAGGGATAAAAAGCCCAAAATTCAACAAAAATACAACATGTTTTCCCTTAATTTGCACACTCCTCTATGATGTCCTTTCAACAAAAAACTTTTTTGCTTAATGAACAAAATTGCAATTCAAAAAAAAAAACTTGACGGTGATGCAAAATAACGAACATGTCTCGAGCTTCCAAAAACTATATAAACGCTACAAGTTTTGTAATATCTTGGTTGGATTTTATTCTCAGTTCTATACAACATCAAGTGATTTTCTATATTTGTTAAGAAATATGTAAATGACTAACTCTACATATATATTATCCACATGTCCAATTTTTTTCATAAATTAACAGATAAAATAACAGGAGAACACCACGAAGAACACAACAAAAATCTACAACAACAATCATCAACAATGCAATCCAACCAACAATCTCAACAACAAGGTCGCAACATGGGTCAAAGAAGCTCCGACCAACAAAAAAACCAAGGTTTGAACACTGAACAATTTGAATCCGGTTACACTTCTCAAAACCCATCAGGATACTCTGCCACTAGAACAACAAAAACCACCACCTATGGTGAAGAACCAATGGAAGGTACTCAACAATGGGGGTCTTCTGGGTCCGGAGATGACACAACTGAATTCGGCAGCAACACTGGCAGAACTGGAGGCAGTGGTGCCGGTCGTGCAACCAGAAGCAGCAAGATGGGTGGTGGTGGCTACGACGAGTTGGAAGAAGCTGGAGACGATGACGAGTTTGGTGATTACTCCACGGGAAGAGAAAACAGACCATTAAAAGGGTCTTCTCAGTACCAAGAGGGCACCTACGGTGGGCAATCTGAGTCGGGACATACCCAAAGACACCAAAGAGGTGCTTTCCAAGGCACTACTGCTGGTAACGATGCTGACCAATACGGCAGAAGTTACGATGACGAAGACAATGGTGGTGGCAACAGAGAAGGAACTGAAAAAAAGAAGAACATTGTTCAAAAAGGTGCCGACAAGGCCAAAGACATGCTTGAACGTCTATGAGTAATGAGTAATGTGCTCTTCATAGATCATCACATTACAATATCTACATAATGACGGGTGCCAAATTTGAAATGGAAAAAAAAAAAAAGATTTAGCTAACAAATACGAAAAAATAGAAGCATCCTGTAGATACAATGGTGTGTTTTGCTCTGCATTTTTTATTTTCTTTTTACGACAATAATGATAGTTTATTCAGATCTCACTTTTTTTTTATCACCATGCGTATGGCTTCAAAAAGTGGCAAGCTGAATGGTCTCCTGAATCAAGATCAGTTTTTATATTAAAAAGGTTTTTTACAAGAACAAAAATGAAAAAAAAAAAAAAAAAAAATATTATATACTTAGTTTTTTATAATCTACAGTCTCAACTTGGGCCTTATATACCTTTAAATTAAAAAATAACCTTAAATTGCAGATTATACAATAAACCTTGGCAATTTAAAATTCAAACAACTCTTCATGATTACATTTAACGTTATTGGTGTCGCGTCGCATCAAAATTGACACAAACCTCACTTTTTTTTTTTTTTTTTTTCTTTTTCCGGATTTCCGCTTCATTGTGTGAGATTATACAATTTCTCAATTTTTTTTTTTTTTTTTGTAAATATGATTTGAACATGTGAGCAAAAAAGAATGAGGTAAAATGAAATAGAAAAATGTAAGCGATAATTGATTCTTGGTAACAAATTTTTCCTAGAATTATTTCCAAATGATTGATCAGGTTGTTCTTACACAGGAAACTTGCTAAACCAAATTGTTAAACCTACTCTTGAAACATAGCTTTGCTTTGATTGTGGGGTGTTTATATATTTTTCATTCATAAAATCAATAGAAAATAGACACCCAATAATAGTCAAAAATCAATCAGCGGCCAGAAAAGAAACTCCATCAAAAGACTTTTCGCATTCACGAAAACTTTTTATTGAAGATTTAGAGGCATAATCAACAGCTTTCTAAACCTTTTATTCTAATTTCTGTCCAAAAAAAGACGCACGAAACGAGTGATTGTGATCATATGAGCTGTTTTTACAAAGTTTTTACAACCTCATTTTTCAAGATATGAACCCTATAGATAATCATAATAATCAGTCCTATACACATCCACACATATATAGCATGACAGCAGATAATTCAAGCGCCACTTTTACTAAGCATCCACCGCAGCCCAACACTTTTTTACCACAACAAACCAAAAAACCATTCCCAGAAGCCCCTTCCAAACCAAACAGTTCTTTGCCTCAAAATGGAAGATCTCGGTATCTGTCCATTCATGAACTTACAAACGATGGAGCTGAACCGTCACGCGTGGAAAATAGTTTAACCTACAACGTAAAAACAATTGTGAACCAAAGCACTGAAACGCCGATACGTGAAAAGGGAACCTATATACCCAAAGGTACAAACACACACAAACCAGAGAACTGGAAGAACCCTGTGTCCACAGACCCCCAGATACCAATACTTTCGGCACATGATCAAAAGACAATTCCAAAAGATAAAACCAACTCTCCAGTCGAGTTTTCCATGCTCGCTCGGTCAGAACCACTAACAAAAACAATATACAGCCAGCCCAAAACCAAAAGATATAAAACACAACTGCATCCATACAAAATGGCTATGGCACAACAAACAGGTTTTTACAGGTGCTCTTCCTCCAAAAGCGTGCTTTTGCCCATTGGAATGCAGAGTATAAACAAGTGCTCTCCGCGGCTTGAAAACGTTTATGACGCGTTCTCAACTTCAAACGCACAAAAGGTACAAAAACTGATAGATTCAAAAACAGGTCTCACTTATATGCTTAAAGAAGGTTACGTACCCTTTTTTGAATTGGACGAAGATTCCAAATACATTGAAAATCCAATTCTCTTTTATGAAGACATCAGACATTTGGGTATCAAATATGGAGCAATTCAAGTGAAAACGAAAAACAGCATTTTGAAAAATAACATTGTGGTAAACAATATCAACGAACAGTTCAAAATAGACTTAGACTCTTTCCAGTTCAAAGCAAGGCATTCGATTTATAACGATCCCCAAGTTCAAATCGAAATTGTTTCAGATTTTTATGAAAAATTATATGAATACTACAAAACCAAGGGGATTGAGGAGAATTTCAACAAATTTCCGACTGTCGATAAAAAACCTTTGGATTTGTGGAGATTATGGTGTTGTGTGCAGATCCATGGTGGTTTTGAAGGTGTATGTTACAGTAAAATGTGGCTTCAAATAGGAAGAGAATTGGGTTACTCAGGGAAAATTATGCAATCCTTGGCGACCACTTTGAGATCAAACTACTTGAAAATTTTTGGCGATTTCACATATACTTACCATAGAACTGAACAAACAAATCACACACCAACGACAACTAACTCTGCCTCAAATTCTTTACAAAACACAAAGTTATGCACAATCAATACGCAGCACAAGCAAAATTTGCTAAAAGATTTGAAAATTCTTGAAAGCTATGAAAGTGAAATGGTAACACCTAATCCTTATAAGAAGCGGAAGTTTGCCACTGATTTCAATAAAAAGGATTTTGAGAGTTACTATTGGCACGAAGGTGCTGAAGAGTACGCCGATGACTACTATATTAATTCTGGGTTTACACCACTCTACACAATAAGAGAAATGGTTCTGAAAAACCACATTTTCTCAGAGTTTTTACAAAAAAACTTTGGAATAGATTTTCAGGTAAACATGAGCGCTGACGATTTAAATGCAGTTTTCCAATCCTTGTTGGTCAACCCAAAGTTTTTTTACGGAGTTAATACGGGTTATCAAGTTCCCAGCAAGTTTAAACATCGTTCTTCAACAGGGTTCTGGAATATTAAGAAATTGGAAACTGCAGAGCAAAATTTACAAAGACTACAGCCCGTTGACTTCAACAATACTCATGGGTCGAAATATGATATCACAATGATGCTTTCCTATGACGATTGGTCTTGCAAAAACTCTGGGTTCCCAACCATAGATTATCTAGAATATGGTGCTTCGAAAGTGTGGCATGTAATTCCACAATCTGAGACGGGGAAACTCGAGAAGTTTCAAGCCTCGGCGACCATAAGTGAAACAATGGAACATGTATCTGCGAGTCACAATGACCCGAGCAATAAATACTCCTACGATGAGAAAACGGAGGCTTTGCATAATTTCTCTGTCTGGTCAAAACCATATTTTGAAAATTGCATTTCGAGAGAATACATATCGCCTAACAAATTGAATCAACTGGGCATCAAAAATTTTCAAATCGTACAAACTCCTGGAACCTGCGTTTTCACATTTGACCATGCAATGACGTCCAAAATTGCATCTGGATTCTCATTTTCTGAAACTATTTCCTTTGCAACGGAAAGCTTCTTTGATCAACAGCAATCGGTTGATCCTCTGTTTATGATGAACGTTTTTTGGAACGGAAATTTTCAACAAATGGAATGGGCGAAACACGCGTTGAGTATGGACAGTCAAACAAGCTTTTCGAAAGTTTCCAACTTGAACGGTGTTCATATTACTCCTCAAACTATCCAGAAATTTTACTATGACATAGATTTTTTCAAAAATATGTCGCTAGCTGATCTCTCGAAAGGCGATGTCAATTCGCACTATGAAATTGGACAAATGCTTTCTGCCAAGCCTTATCTTTCCGAAGATGACCTCAAACTTATTCTTTCTCAGTTTTGCAGAAACAGTAAAAACACAAGAGACTGGCAAAAAATCAGCAAGTTCTTTTCGCAAGATTTGCCCATGCTGAAACGTAAGGCGCTAAAATTTTCTAATGGTTTGCGGCCAATAACTTTTGTTTTCAAATGGGGTCGGAAACTTTTTTTACAATACGGCAATGTTGAGCCCGTTTGTTTTGCAGAACTTCAAAACGCAGTCCAGTATTTGAGAAATTGTCCTGTTAAATGCTTAGAAATCCAAAAAATATATGACACATATAACTCTCTTTTAGAGAGCATGAAGGCTTTAAATCAAATGTGCAATTCTCCGAAACAAGATGTGGACCTTGCGAAATACCACCATATGCTTACTAGGTGTTTAGCACATGGTGTGAAATACGATAACATGCAGCAGCATTGTCAGTTTTACCAAAAAATAATGTGGTTTGAATCTTATAAAAAATTGATGAATTCAAAGGCAGGCACATATTCATGCGAACAAATTTATGAACTTTTAGAATATGGGGCCTATTATGATGTCGAAAGCGAACATTTGTCAAGTTTGTCTGATCTGATTCGAAAAAGTTGCAAAATCAACGAGAGAATTGATCATCTATTCAAGAAAAAACATACAAGCTGTATGCAAGTTAGCATCGATGAAATTGAGCATTGGTTAAAAATGATCAACAACGAAAAAGTTCCCGTTGATCAGTTATTGGTAGATTTGTTTGAAGTCATTTTGGACAGCGTGCAATCATCAAGATCGCTGTACCAACCTTTAGTTAGCAAAATGGAGTTGGGCTCGAGGCATATTGATGGCTTCACCAGAATGATAAATAACATGGAGTGGGATCAACGTGTAGTCAATAATTTTCTCAAAGACGAACAGAGGTATACAATAGAACAGGTTAAAAAAGTTTTGACAGACCCCAGTTTCGGTGAATCAAAAGCCTCAAATGTTTTGATGACGATAAAAGACCTTTTTTTTAAAGAAATACAAAAATCTGAAAAATGGCTTGAGCAAGCCCTTCAATTTTTCAAGAGTACGGAACATTTGAATGATCTCATCAATACCGCAGCACAGAGTTATGCAATTGAGCATTTTGAGCAGCTGCAGTTTGCTTTCGGAAAGGCAACGGAAACTGCCAAAACCAACTTCTCAAAAGTTGAGCATAACTTAGATGAAACTGTTGACAAAAAACAGTTAGAGGCATCTACTCATGAACTCGAGTTCGGGATGCAACAAAACGATCTTGATGTCAAGAGAGAAAATATCTCGACTAATGCAATTTCTCCGGAAGTTTATTGTTACTGCAGGAAAGGTGACAACGGTTCCACAATGGTTGCATGCGAGATTTGTCAAGAATGGTATCATGTTGATTGCGTTACAAATGTGAATCCGGCCAATCAGGCCAACGATCCTGATCCTGTTAACAACTTGTTTCTTTGCTCTATGTGTTTTGGTGGTGGGGTCAATTTTAAAACTTATGATGGAATTCAGTTTCCCGAATTTCAGAAACTGATGATTCTTTATGGTGAATTGAAAATAGTTCCTAATGAAACATTATTTGTTTCACATCTATTTCGGTTTTATCAAATGGCATTAGACTACCGGAACAGAATGGTGACCCATTTGTTTGACCTTTCCGCTCGACCGGATTCAAATTCTTCAACAGCATCTGAAACATCATCTTTGTTGGCTCCTAATGCTACAAAGTTCATACTGAAAGCTGATGTGAAGGTTGAACAATGCAAATATTTTCTGAGGAAAGCGATGGGTGGACATTGTTATTTTTTAGCTGAAATCAAATCGATCAGAAAATTCCTCAGAAAAACTGACCTGAACGCTGTTAATAGGTTGAAGAGAAAAAAAATTGACATTGTTACTGGATATCCTTTGTCAGAGCAACCTTTTAAAGATAACTTGCATTTTCTTGGTTTAGACGAGGATTACGAGTGACAATTTTTTGGACATGCCCTCTACTTCTATTTTCTAAATACAATATATAAAGCTAATCATATTATCTTTGTTCAGTGTTGGTTTTTTGGAACGCTTTAACTTTTCATGTCATAATTAATATATAAACACTAAAAAGAAGTTCTTGCATGCCTAGAAAGCAAAACAATCATGATGAGTACGCACGAGCCCAAAAACAGTCGTGCTTTTATGGCCCTCTTATAAATGTTAAAAAAAACAACTTGATTCCAGGAAAGATTGTTTAATTTGTGAGTTAGAGCTTCAAATTCATGAGCTCTTTTAGTAAGATTGATAAAACTTGCTTAACAAAATAAACAATGCTATTACACCTTACGCGACACAAAATTTCAAATACTATTTTTGTCAGCTTCACGTGACATAATTTACTCTGTGTGTGTGTGTGTGTCTTTATTTTGACGCACCTAAAAACAATCGCTCCACTTTTTTTTTTTGCTTTGTCTTTTCAGGCAAGAGACGCCCTTCTTTTCTCCCAGTGTAACAGCAGCCTACAGCCGTTCTGCCTATTTGTCAGCAAAGCAAAGCCGGAACATAGCGAGTACAATACGATAATGATGGTTTGATTGACAAATTGAAAATTGTTGTATTGGTTTGCAACGCGTCAGTCCCGATGTTTAAACGGTTGGGGAAACTCATTCGCAATAATTTGCACCTGAAAGTTTTTCAGTACGGTTCATTTAAGCTATCTTTGTATTTCTTACTTTTACCTACCTTCTTGTCAGCCTTTCATGATCTTTTCAACGAAGAGAGCGAAACAAATCATACAGCAAGAAAGAAGTCAAGGCTACCATCAAAGAAAGAAGTAGGCATTGGCTCATCGGGACCCCTATTACCTTACACACTATAATGATCAAACAAAGCCTGAAATTAAACACAAAAGCAAGCTTTCAGCTAAACGTCAGGGTCGGTGGGTCTTTGACTGTTTCCACTAAACAGTCGATACCTTTCGCAATTAAATCGCGATTTTGTGACTATCCTTTGCTGGTTGCTAATGCCACACGTACAAGAACTTTTGTCTCGTCAAGGCGGTTAGCCAAAGAGCTTACACCAGAGCAAGTTGAACAATGGAAAAAAGACATGGCAAAGTTGGAAAATCAGCATATACACATGAGAGAGTCTGAAACAGAACAAAACGATTCGTACAAGCTAGGCTCAATGCTCACGAGACCTGACCCACATGAACACCACGGCCACACGCATGCCAGAACAGAAGAAAGCGACACACTTATGAAGGGACTACTCGACAAGAAAGAGATCAAGAAAAACGCAGGTGTCAGAATTACTTGGATTGGATTGTTGGTGAATGTCGGGTTGGCTCTGGGGAAGTTTGCCGGGGGGGTTGTTTTCCATTCGCAAGCATTGATAGCTGATTCCGTGCACGCGTTGAGTGATTTGGTTTCTGATTTCTTAACTTTATTCAGTGTGAAATTGGCTAAGAAACCTGCAAACCAAGACTATCCCTTTGGTTACGGCAAAGTGGAAACAGTCGGTGCATTGGCTGTTTCGTCTATTCTAACGTTTGCCGGTGTGAGCATTGGATGGAGCTCGCTTTTGTTGGTTTGTGGGCCTTATTTACCGCAAATGATTTTGGAGTTTATGCATATACACAGTCATGCCCATGCCATTCCAGCTGATATAGGAGCTGCATGGATTGCAGGGGGATCAATTGTTGTCAAGGAATGGTTATTCCAAGCAACGAAAAAAATTGCAGAAAGAGACAATTCCAATGTGTTATTAGCAAACGCATGGCATCATAGAGTGGACTCGTTAACATCCTTGGTAGCCTTGGTGACAATTTCTGGTGGATATTTTTTCGGAATTTCTTCTTTAGATGCAATTGGTGGGCTGATGGTTTCGGGACTAGTGATTAAAGCAGGGTATTCCGGGATGAAATCTGCATGCGAAGAATTAGTGGATAAAGCTATTCCAAAAGCCGATGCCAGATACATGAATATCGAGTCTGTGATCAAAGACAGCCTTGATAAATTGGTGTCAAACAACAATGCCAAGAAGAGCTATACTTTGAAAGATTTAACAGTGATGGCAGCGGGCCCAAACTTGCATGCACACGCTTTGCTAGTGGTTCCTTTACAAAGATGGGAAAACGTACTAGGTATCAACGAATTTGAAATTGTCACAGACCATTTAAGAACTGTTGTTTACAAAAACATTCCTCACGTCAAACAGTTGCATATTGAATATATCGAAGAGAGACCTGAGTTGAGTAATGCTGAAAAAAAAGAGATTGAAAGACAGAAACAAATAGGAACAGCACCTGTTCCAGAAGCTGCCTTAAAATGTACGGAATCAGGACACTCGCATACACATTTTGGAGGTCTATTTGGGGAAGAAAACAAAGACGACAGTCATCATCGCCATAATCATCGCCATTGATTTCCATGGGTTCACAATCAATAAAAAGTTTCATGAATTTATAATAAATATACAAAATATACAGAGTAAGGAGCAGTCAAACTTGTTTGCTGCATATGGAAGATAACATTACTGATGCTAAGCTTTCACTATTATTTTTTTTTACAGATCCAGTCGTTCAATCCGTGTCTGTTTCTTGCAATTTCAAAAGCGTAGAATTGCAATCTGAAAGAGAAAATGGTTGAGTCTTGGCCGTATTCAGCAGTCGAGTCGGTTCTCAACAAAGTACCAAAGTTGAAATCAGCGATTTTTTCTTCGAAAAGTTTGGTCCAGTTTCTCCATTTTTCTTTGGCTTCTTTGGTTTTCAATTCATCTTCGGTGAACTTCTTGACTCTTTCAACGTCTTGATATTCAGGGAACAACACGATAAAAGAGTTGTAGATTTCATCATCAAATTTGGTCAATTTTAGCTTGGAACCTGGAATAGAGTTCAATAGGTTCCAGTATGTTTCGGCTTGTTCAACTGCAACAACGGCGAATTGCTTTTCAATATCTTCCAAGTTGTCGGCATTTTCAGCATCAAATTTAGTAGCGGACATGTTTGTGTTTTATGTTAGGGAGCTTGTTATCTTGTTTGTTGGTCTCTTGCTGTAACTTTCTTCACAACGTTGAATCAATTAATCACAGAATGCTAAATCTTATATACGTTTGAATTGAAATAGATAACTTCATTGCACCTTGCATTTATAACGAGAACTCATCTTATGCAATTGTATTTCTTCTGACTATTTCCAGAAGCATCGAGAATAACCTCGAGCACTACGTCAGAATTTAGGCCAGAAGAAAAAATTGACAAGGCCGAAATAAAATTAGTCCGAAAGAGTCAAAGAAACTCCAGATCTCGGGTACTGTTTTATCCGAAAGAGTCAAAGAAACTCCAGATCTCGGGTACTGTTTTATCCGAAAGTTGTATGATCTTCTTGATTCCTTAATTTTGAAAACCGGAACAATGCGCAGTGTTGTAAAATCTCATTAGACGTTTTACAGCATAGCCCTTCCTATCTCATGGACTACATCTCCTATATCGCATAGAAGCAGAAAAAGAGGAAATGTTGAGAGCAGCAACACAACAAGCTAGACTTTTATCGAAAACCACAAGAAAAATGGCAGAACAATCATTGAACCCACCAATTAACGCAGCCTGTTTGATCATTGGGGACGAGGTTTTGAATGGTAAAATCAACGACACAAACTCCAAGTATTTTGCCAGATACTGTTTTGATCTGGGTATCCACTTGACCGAGATTTGTGTTATTGGGGATGAAGAAGAGCAGATCATTGAAACTGCTACAAGACTGGCCAAGAAAAACAAGTTTATCATTACTTCCGGTGGGATTGGGCCTACCCACGACGATATTACCTACGAAAGTTTGGCCAAAGTGTACCCTGATACCCCAAACCTTTTGTCTCAAGAGTGTGTGGACAAGATGGAGAAAATCCATGGTTCTTCGAAGAAGATGTCGGGAGAAGCTTTGAAAAACCACTACAGAATGGCCACTTTACCTTCTGGACCAAAATGTAAGCACTATTATTTAGACGACAAAATGTGGGTTCCTGTTGTTTCGATCTACGACCAGTTTTATATTTTGCCTGGGATTCCACAATTGTTCGAAAAGCTTTTGCAACTGTTGAAACCAAAGGTTAAAGAAATATACGGCTTGAAAGAAATGAAATATGTCAGATACTTTGTCAAGACTCCATACGGTGAGTCCGCCATGTCTGAATTTTTAAGAAACTTGCAAGAAAAAGCCAACAAGAAATCCACCGAAATTAAAATTGGCTCATATCCTCACTGGGGATTGGGTTTCAACACCATCAGTATTTTGGGTACAGACGCACAAGACGATTTTTTGCAAAAACTTAGAGACGAGTGTATTGCTGAACTACAGGGAACCGAAATCAGTGCTGAGGATGAAGAAAAAGTCTCAGATACGAGAAAGGACCCATCCGACGATGGTAACTATAAACTGCTATTAAAGAAATAGAGTATGTCACCTGCTCTACGTACAACTACGAAATTTTTATTGTCATAATGAAGTGACTTTACTGTCTATTTTTTGTATACAAAAAGTTTATGTCAGGTATTTAAAAAAAATAATGTACATATTTGTGCTCAGACTTTGCTCAAGCCTTCTTTGGCTCTTCTTCGTCGTCGTCGTCGTCTTCGTCTTCATCGTCAGTGTTCACTGGTTTTGGAGTACCCTTTGGACTGGACAACCATTCGATGTATCTCAAACGTCTACGTTCAGCTTGCAATTTCTTTTCATTTCTTGTCATCTTCTTCTTTCTTCTTTTCACCTTCAAGTTGCTCAAGAAGTTGTCGTCATCATCGGCTGGTTTGGTGACATTTAGACCGTGAGCATTTTCGTTACCACCGTCTTCAAATTTACTTTGATCGACTTGGGCAATACCCTTTTGGACCAATTTCCCATCAGCAACGTGCCATTGTTCAGGACACAAAGCACCAACAAACTCAGAATTATGTGAAATCATCACAACACCACCGCTCCATTCTCTAATAGCCACGGCCAATGCCCCTAAACTGTCTCTGTCCAAATAATTGGTAGGTTCATCCAAGACCAACAAATGTGGGTTGTTCCACATGGCCCCGGCAATAACAACTTTGACCAATTGACCACCGGAAAGAGATCCCAATGGTGTGTGATTAGTGATTTCAGAGTCCAAACCAACATCTTCAAAATGTTTTGTGATCACACTTGGAACCAATTCTCTGTAACCCAAACCTTCTCTGGAAGCTTCGAAATCGTCGAATTTTTGAACCAATTTACCAAAACCTTCCTTTTCCAAGTATTCTTTGGAACACCAAGAGTTGTATTTTGGTTTATAATATTTCCATTTAATTTCGTACTTGAACGATTTTTTGAATTTTTGTCTCCCAACAATAGCTTCGATTTCTCTTTCCCCAAAACCATCACCGTTATCAATTTTTTTCAACATCACCTCTTTTTCGTCTTCAGACAATTTTCTACTCTCTTTCATAACAACTTCTCTGTCTTCCCCGAATTGGTATCTCCATTGCAAATATTGGTTTGCAGTTTTCTCTTTGTGTTCATTAACATGTTGCAAAGCGTGTTGAGCAATGTACCCAAATCTCAAATTTGGATGTTTTTCCACTTTACCCGATTGTGGAACCAGTTCCCCTGTTAACAATTTAATCAAAGTAGATTTACCTGCCCCATTTGGACCCAAAACAGCGACTCTTGAAGATAGAGACAACGAAGCAGAAACGTGTTCCAATGAGATTTTCGACGAGTTTGGATAAGAAAACGAGACATCGGTCATTTTGCAAACACTTCTTGTGTTGGATTTCACACCGGTCAAGATCCCTGGTGGAGGGAATCTCATTGATGCGTTCGAGTCGGTCAAAGTGTAGTAAGCTTTTGCTTCTGGTTTTTGCACAACAAATGCGTGCAGGTTACCCTTGTAGTAGGCCAATTTTTTGTTTTCATAATGGATGATATCGGTACAAACCGCGTCTAGGAAACCTGTGTCGTGTGAAACAATCAAAGAAGTAATTTCTGTGTGTTCCAACAAGTAGTTTTTCAACCATTGCACGTTGGCAACGTCCAAATGATTCGTCGGTTCATCCAACAACAAAACGTCTGCTTGCAACAGCATTGCTCTAGCCAATTCCAGTTTCATTTTCCAACCACCAGACAGAGACCCGACAGTTTGCAATCTTCTTTCCTCATTGAATCCGACTTTTTCCAAAGCGTCCGCGATTTCCTCTTTGGAACTGCCAGCCAATTCTGGATCTGATGCAATGAAGGCAACCAAGTCCATGTCTGCTTCACTTTCTTGAATTTTGTGTTCAACAAAACAAGTTTTGACTTGGTCTGCAGTAGGGAACCCTTCTAGTTGACCTTTGGAAATCGATCTCATCAAAGTGGATTTCCCACACCCATTTCTCCCACACAAACCGTATCTGTGACCTTTTAGCAATCTCAAGTTTGTTTTGTTCAAAAGCATTCTGGAACCATAGGCAAGAGAAAAATCAGCGTTGACGATTTCCACTGCACCTTCTTCGTCGTCTTCATTTGAAACTCCTCTTTTATCATCAAAAGTTTTTCTAATGGTTTTAACAAAGTGTTCCACTTTTTGAGAGTCATTGATGAATAACGAAAAATAAGTTTTCAAATTTTTCCAGTCGTTGACGTTTGCATCCATCATAACCAAATTGGTCAAGTATTTTTGTAAAACAACATTGTCTTTGTTTTCCAATTTTGATTTAAAATCTCCCAAATCTGCATTTGTAATAAATTCTTTAGCTTGTTCCGCAGTGATTCTACCTGGGAATTTCCCGTTTTTCAATTCTGTATCATCTTTTAAAACACTTAGTGCTTTTGAAGCCAATTCTCTAACTTCTGGTAATGCAGCAGTATCAACAACTTTTTGAACACCTGGTTCCAATTGTGGAATATAACTTTCAATTTCAATATGGTTATTAACCAATCTTGTTAAATTTTCCACAACAATAACAGTTTGTCTCAATTGTTCTTGTGATGAGGACCCAATAGTTTTCAAAGATCTGTTCAAGATTGGAACCAAAAGAGATAGGACTGGTTCAGTGACTTCAGCAACAAAAGTAACACTACTCAATGCTTTAATACAATCTGGCACTTTTGTTGGATCTTGCAAAGTTTTCACAATAAGTTCCAATCTTGGTTGTAAATCCAAGTTGTCCAAAATGGAAACAAATTGGAATAAAGTTTTGTAACCTTGTTTGTTTAGTTCTGGTTTGAAATCTGTAGACATATCAATCAAAACAGGAATTGTATTTTTAAAAGACAATTCCAACATATCATTTGAACATTCTTCTCTTAATTTGTCAATAGTTTTCAAAGCTTGAACTTTAGATTGCCATTTTGCACTTGAATCTTGTAAAAAATCACAAATAGTTGGCAAAAATTGTGCAACCAATCCTTCTTGTGGGAAACACCCATAAATCGAATCCAATGCATGTTGAGCTTCTCTTTTAACGGAATCCAATTTATCAGATAACGAATCAAGAGCTAATGAAACCAGTTCCAATAAGTAGCATTCAAAAGGATATTGTCCGCTAACCAGCTGTGATGCCAATAATGAAATGAACAAATTGGAACTTTCTCTAACAAGGCCAGAGTTTTTCGGTTTGCTCAATTTGGAAATCATTCCAGCAACGTTCCATTGTGAAATCAATGAACCTGGATCTTTTGGATTTTCTTGTTTCATAATGTCAATACATTCCAACAATTTTTTCTTACAATCTTGGATAGTGGCTTGTGTGGACAAATCGTTTAGCAAATCAGTGATTGGAGTATCGTCTTTGATTTCCAATTTGCTCATGTTACTACTCAAACTGGCACTGGAAGAAACTTTGTGAAATTCCTTTGGAGTGATAGACCCTTCTCTGTCATTTGGATTGTATGCAGAGATATTGGTGTTACTAGAGCTGTTGGTGTTGGTGTTGGTGTTGGTGAAAGGTTGATAGCCGTTGTTGTTGGCTCTGTACGGTTGGTATCCTGCTTGACTACTGTTGTTGATGTATGGTTGGTATCCGGTATTGTTAGTGTTATTAATGTACGGTTGGTACCCTTTGTTAGTGTTATTATTGTTGTTAATGGTATTATTATTACTATTAATGAATGGTTGATATCCATTCTTGTTGTTGTTGTGTTGTTGTAGTTATTCACAGTATTCCCATTATAAGCCTGGTATCCTTGTTTATTGTAGTTATTTTTATTGTAGGTGTTATTATTATTATTACCGTAATTACCTGCTTGACCTTGTGGTTTATTGAAATATCCACCAAATTGATTTTTAACTTTATTTGGATCTTCTGGTTGATTATCCAAATAATCGTTCAATGGAATAAACTTCTTTGGAGGCATACTTGTTTGTGTGAAAAGTGAGATGCAGATGATGGTTTTATTGATTTTTTTTTTTTTTTTTTTTTTTTGTTTCTTTTCTGATAGATAGGAGAAACTTACTATTAGAGTGTACACTGATAGATATAGATGAAAGAGTTTAAGAAACCAAAAAGAACACTTAATATATATCAAATGCACCTTCCTTTATTAAATAATACTAACCTCGTTCATTAATAACATCTCTTAAAAGACAACCATCATCTTATTAAAAGACAACCATCATCTTATTAAAATACAATTCACCTCATCTTTTTTTTTTTTTATTTTTATTTTTATTTTTATTTTTTGGCTTTCTCTAATATGTCAGAGATCATCATTGTTTCTACTGTTTCTACTGTTTCTACTGTTTGTAGCAGATCAAATAATAACAATAATAATAATAATAATAATAATAATAATAAAATACAGTAGCAGTCTCAGCACTAAAGATGCAGCCATAGTAACGAAATGAAAAGAAAAAAAAAAAAACAAAAAAACAAAAAAACAAAAAAAACAAAAAAAGAAAAGAAAAGCAAAAGCAAAAACAAAATAAATGATAAAAAAAAAGAAAAGACTGAGAAATCTACGACGAGAAATCTACAACGAGAAATCTACGACGAGAAAAATAAATAAGTCATGTGATTTGTTAAAGGAGTCTAGTTTAGTCATGTGATTTTTTTAACACAGTTTATTTATTGCCCAGCCCAAATACAGCAGCAATGAAATTGTTTTTTTTGGTTTTTTTGGTTTTTTTTTTAGCCAGCTTGGTTTAACTGGAAATTAATTGGAAACAATGAGTGGCAACAGGGTAAGTTTCAGTTTTTTATGGCAATTATACCCAGTATGATACACTACAACACACTACAAAACAATACAAAACAAAACAAAACAATACAGCACACGTAAAACTACTATGCCTTAAAAGAGTGGAAAGAAAGAAAAAAAACGCGATAACACGTAAATAATACTACAACATATGCGAAAAAAGGTACATATCGCCAGGATATTTCAATTTTTTTACGTGTTTGTTAAATAATAGGTTTTCTATATGGGACTCTTGGAAAAGTTGATACTGTACTAGGATGTATATAAATATCTTTACCATGATAAATGATTCAGGCAATTCTTAATACTGAAATTGGTTAAACCATTGATTAATGTATATATATATATATATATATATACATATGCCAGAGAGTTTCAGAGACAGTACAAAAAATAAATAAGCAACACATAGAATTCACAGAAAATGGACGGAACACGCACACGCATTGAAAAACTAATATTAAAAGTGCTGTATACTGTGGATAATGAATCGTCAGCTTATTTGTCAAGAAGCACGTTTCCGGTGCCAGTAAAGATAGTGGAGTTCACTCAAGAAATGCAGCAGTCCAATGCATTATTACCATCTTCAATTGGCGTTGCATATCTGTATGATGCATTAAATCAGGTTTATAGTAACTCTCCAGATTTATTTGATACAAACACTTTTGATACGAATGAGGAGAGTGAAGTTAACGAAGTAACTGCCAATAACAAGAGCAATATAAACAACAATCCTAATGAAATAGACTTTTCTAAAAACGCATCCCATACCAAATGTAGAGCCCGCAAAAGTCAGAAAAGTGACTGCTCAAAAAACATGGGTCTTCCCGATTTCAATGTCTACTACAAGGACATTACTGAGGATAACGAACCGTTTGTTAGTCTTGGACTGTTGTCAAACTTACAAAGTGTGAAAACACCTATTGACGATCCTGTAGCGAATTCCACTACAAAATACTATAATGAAATATTTCAAGATCCAAATTGCCCCCTCGTATTTGGAAGAATATGCACCAATTTCTCCTCGTTTATTAGAGCTAATGGGAATGCATCCGGGAACGCATACACTAATGATATACTAGAAATAAAATTACGGTTCTCAAGGGCACAGGGAACTCTAGGAAAGGGACATATCTCCAATTACAATGCTTCACATCCAACAGCTTACAGCACAAACACTGCCCCAATCAAAACCACCTCTACAACGCGCAGAAACAGCAGTAATGCGGTGAAGCCTGTGCCCGTAAGGAAAACGAAAAGAGTGACCAATCCAAGACCAGCACCAAAGGCAACAAAGACACAATCACTTCCGATTTGGAATAATTCAATGATGAATCCTGCAATGACAAATTCTGCAAATAACACTAATAGTACTGGGTATAGTACTGGGAATAGTACTGGGAATGGTGTAGCACAGAGGAGAATGCTGCCTTCAACCTCAATTATTAAAAAAATACAACAAGGAGATCAAAGAAATATGGGTGAACTGAATAATGGCGAGATGCAGAGTTCACCAAATTATCAGGATTCGGTGATGACAAATTACACAGGGAGTAACTTTGTAACAGCAGATTCCACACCTGTTGCAGTAGATGTATCGAAACGATTTGAGTTTGCATCAAAATTGAAATCAAGTAATAACAGCAATGGAAATAGTGCAGTGAAACTCTACGGTAACACCAGTAGTAGTAGTCCTTTAAGTAATGCGACTATGCCAAGAAAAAAGAAAACAATAGTAAAAGATTCATCTTCAACCTCGAAGAAAAAAAAGAAGAGAACTATTAAAAATGCACAAGTTAAACCCTCTCCAAGCACACAACAGGTTAACTTGGATTTCAGCACAACAGATTTCTTCCCTACAGAGAATACACACGCAAACAATTTCAACAAAATCATGATGCTCGAGAAAGAGGACGAAGAAAATGCAGAAGAAGAAGAAGAAGAAGAGATGGACATCAAAACCAATATCATTGACAACCCAGAAAGCAAAGACCACTATTCACCAACTTACAGGAACTTCACAGAAAACGCTGATGTGAAAATGATTAATACAGTGCTGGACGGGTTGCCTATTTTGGAAGAAGAAAACCATCAGGACATCTTGGATATGGATATGAATTTGTTGAAACAGCACACTGATCACGTCATGTCACAGGGCAAAAAACAAACAAAGAAAAGAACCCTGGCAAATGCCTCTGCAAACAATAAAAAAAGACAGAGACTGAACAGTGCAGAACCAATGCCTACAATGCACGAGCTTGTGGTAATGGATAAAGAAAATATCATTCCTATGGAAAACAACCAGCCAATAACAACAACTACAGGACTGGTGCTCCCAGATATAACCATTGACGACTTCTTTTCAAATCATCTATACCCAACACTACCACAACAAGATGAGCCAAAAACCGGAAACCACAATATTAACACTTCAACTCATCCAAACCACCAAGAAGTGCTGGACATTGCACTTGACGACGAGGACGAGGAAGAGGACGAGGACGAGGACGATGAGGAAGAAGAAGAAGAAGGGAATGAAAACGGCGCAGCCTCCAAAGTGCAACAAGAACAATGGTTTAATGACTTTTTGCATGCAGAGTACGCTTCCGGAAACGCAGTGCCAGAGTACGACCACGACCACACAACAAACGAAAACGACAACACTCCGAAAATTCCAACTCCTTCCACCACCACAAATCAAGCACAAAGAGACGAAGACTCCAAAAACCCTCAAGAGTTGTACTCCTCGCTTTCTTCCTCCTCGCTGTCCCACGACTACATGGACGACTACACAAGCACAACAAGCACCACAAACGCAGACGCACTTGTTGCAGAAAACTTGTGCTCAAACACACCGCTGCAGCAATTTGCCACAGCAACGAACATCAAAGCCCCTGGCAGCTCGAAGAAATTTGGCAAACCGCTGGACGGATACGCGCTCCCATCAAGAATATCAACAAACAAACACACAAAAATCATGCCATCGTCACCACCAACAGCTTCAAACAAAAACGATGACCACAGTGATGGAGAAGAGGCGTTCCATAGAGATAGAGGGGCACTGATGGCATCTGCGTCTTCCACCCCGGGACATTTGAACACCACAGAGGCGATTCATTGGTGATTGTATTTTTCTGTTTCAACTGTGTAACTAATATAGGATATAGTGTCAACGGAAGCTTCAACCAACATACTAAGTCTACCGGTAAAAACACATACTCTAATACTTAGCCCAAATTGTACATAAATCACGTGGCTCAAGTGACACGTAAAACGCAGCATTTTGCGGTTGAAACTTGAAAAAAAGCGAGATAGCAGGAAACTTTCCTATAAACAATGAAAAAGGCGACGTGGAAAAAAAAAAAAAAAAAATAAATAAAAATGATGACAAGATTAGTAGTATAGTATTAATTGATTATTTTAAACAGGCGTTTTGGCTTAACCGACAATTGTTCCTTAACAATCAGGTGAGCCAGCAGTAGCAAAAGAAGAACCTCGCCACGCAAAACGTCAACCTTGCAGATGACGAACAGAACAGCAATTGCAACGGTTGCCATAACAACGCTAGTGGCACTCTTGGCGTCCGTATATACTCTGGTCTACCTATTCTCCAATCAACCACGTCCAGTAGAACCAAGTGAACAGGTGTCCAGCTACTATGACCACGATTCCAAGACTATCAAAAAGGCGCAATTGCCCCAAACACCACTGCACAAATCAGAATTGAAATTCAGTATTGTTGTGCCAAGTTATAACGAAACAGAAAGAATATATGTGATGTTGCGTGAAGCACTTGAGTATTTTGCGCAAAATAAAGACTACTCGAAAAAGGGCTCAGCAGACGCATACGAAATTTTGATTGTTGATGACGGCTCACAGGATGGCACTTTCCAGTACGTTTTGGATCTGTGTCGTCAAGATGAGTTTTTTGCCAAAGTTTTGAGCACCACAAATGGTGTGATCAGATGTATTCAATTGAGCAAGAACAGAGGAAAGGGCGGTGCAGTAAGACACGGAATGTTGCATGCCCGTGGAGAATATATTTTGTTTGCCGATGCTGATGGTGCCTCCAAATTTGCAGACTCTGGGAAATTGATCACCAGCATTCAAAACAAAACAGAAACTGGGAAACCAGCAATCGCCATTGGTTCAAGAGCACACATGGTGAACACAGATGCTGTTGTGAAAAGATCGCTTATTAGAAACATTTTGATGTATGGACTACACACACTTGTGTTTATCTTCGGAATCAGATCAATCAAGGACACGCAATGTGGGTTCAAACTGTTCAATCGTAAAAGCATGCTCTTGATCTTTCCCTTTTTACACACAGAAAGATGGATTTTTGATGTGGAGATACTTATTTTAGGACTAAGGAAAAACATTGATATACATGAAGTTGCCATTAGCTGGCATGAAGTGGGTGGCTCAAAAGTTGATTTGGCAAGAGACAGTATCAACATGGCCATTGATTTGGTTGTGATTAGATTAGCCTACCTGTTTGGAATTTACAAAGACAATTGATAAATTGAAAAAGTTACAAAAACTATGAATTTTAGATGTATAAGTAAAGTCAATGCGGCTATAGTTTTTTTTTACCTTCGTAAATCTCTGCACTCAATTGTGACATCTTTCTTCTGACCAAAGTCCCGTTGTTCAAATACGATCTAATTAAACTAGCGTATTTGGTGGAGTCCGTGGAAATGTGATCAAACGCCTTCAACAACATGGGTGTGTTGATTTCCAACTCCACTTCATACGTGTTGGTAATGTTTTTCGCTTGTTCATCATTTGCAGTCAAGGAGCTTTTGCTTATGCTGTTCATGTTTTTGTTGATCACATGGGTCAAGTCAAACCGTGTGAAGGAATTGTTGTGAATAAAAGAAATTCTGTCTTTGTTTCTTAAGTGAATTGGTGTTTCACGCTCGAATTTTTCTGGCGGTTCATCGTTCATGTTTAACGGTAATTCCAAGTTTATAGAAATTTTCATGTCGTACGAGTCTTTTGGAGAATATATTAGCAATTGAGCAATGGATTTTTTTTCCACAAATTGAGCTATTCTTCCGGTATCATAATCTTTACTCAACCTTAAAAATCTCGGTCTTCTGTGATTGTAAAAATCGTTCAATCTGTACACAGAGTCAATAGTATGGCTTTCGATAACATTGAACGACGTTTTCTTGTCTCCGGTTGCAGTCGCTTGTTGCTGCTGGTTGTTGAAATACTTGGTCAATGCCTCAAACACAGTAGAGTCAACGTTTGGCTGCAAATGACCGTCTATATCGGTGTAGATCGATTGGGTCGATATCGGTGGATTAATTCTATCCACTTGGTTTTCCCCAGTCAATTTCCCAAACTTCATTTCCAGTTCCAAAAACGGTCTCTCTTCTTCAGATATACTCACAACCGTAGCATAAATCCATTCTTGCACGGATTTGGTCAAATCATCATCAGGTATGACGTTCGTAAATGAGGGCAAGAAAACAGGGAACCCGTTTACAGTGTCTTCAAGCGAAACGTCGTTCCCCGTTTCTGATGTGCTGTTGTTGGCTGTGTTCGTATTGCCCTTGGCTTTCACCTGCCATTTTCTCGCCCATATAGGCGTGATATTGTACTTTACTGGTTTTGAAACATTCGCTAAATTAGACAATTTCGCAATATCTTCTTTCACTGTTGTCTTGGAAACTTCTTTATTCTGAAAATCTTCAATAATCGTGGACGATGTCGCTTGCGTTTTCCGCAATTTTTTGTCTTGGTTGATATTGCTTTCAGTAGCTTTCTCATTTGGTGAGTGTGGTCTTTTGGCGCCTATACCAATAGCTTTATCCCCATTCAAAACTGCGGTGCTTTCTTGCGGTTCTTCTTTAATTGCCTGTTCTGCCCCCTGTGTCGTGTCATTATTGCCATCTTTTAGTTCGTTTTCCAGATCTTTTTCAAACTCTTCGTCATCAGAATCCATGTCTTCATCTTGGTCATCTTCATGAGAAGGCTCCCCCGCTTTTTTGCCTTGTTCCTCATCTTCATCTTCATCGCTATCATCATTTTCGTATTCAAAATCAAACTTACCAAAAGTCACTCCGCCACCATTGTTTTCTTGTGCTGGTAAAGCTTCGTTCTTTGGATCCGAATTTGTATTGGTGCTGTCCACGGGAGCACTGCTTTTCACTTGCTCGCTCACAATGCTGGGTTTATGTTCATCTTCGTCTTCGTGATTGATCAAATTGTTCAAAGATAACCTGTTGCTACTAGACATAACTGATTGGTGGTGCCTGGGGCGCTTATTTGCTATCCTTCAGCGTGTGCTCTGAAAATTTCACCAGACCCAAGATATCATTTTTTCGTCAAACCTTTGAAAAAACCTTGAACATTTAGGTTATTTCACCTCAGCATTAACAACAAAAACAAGTATGCGTTACCCGCGTTCAATTACACATGCGCACGTGATTACGCAACGAGCCACGTCGACCGAGCGAGATCGTGAGATTGAGATTTTCTTGTGTTGTTTGTTCGGCGCTTCACTGCTCCACGAGACCTGGCGCTTTATTTTAGTCAAGTGGGCAAGCAATTTAGAGCATGATAATGAGGCAAAACCAAATAATGAAGGTCTTGAAATACGTGAAACAAATGGCGTTGATAACTTTCACTTTTTTGAGTTGAAAAACATTAACAATTCCGTTCTGATTATAGAGCAATTAAGGGTAAAAAGGATTCTAGAGTAGGTTTAATAGCTGGCACCATAAGCTTGATTTTTCCTCAGGTGAGAAAGCTCAACAATTCCATGTATTTGGCGATGTGTTTGAAACGAGCGAAGAGCAGTCTAAATTGCGTAGAAGAGCTCGTCTAAATTATCTTATTATTTGTATGTTGAAAAACCCTCCCGCATTATTAGTCATTACGGTTGAGCAGAAAGAGTTTACTGCCAGCGGATAACTATTAGAAATCTAATATATTGCTCCATTTTGCGTCATTCTGGACCATTTAAAAAAAAAATGGTTGCACGATACGCTTCAAATTCCATCAGTTGGGTGACATCAACATTTTCAATTCTGAGGATGGAACAAATACAATTGACTGAATGTAAGTGTAATCTCAGCCAAGCTAACTAAAATCAATCACAAAAATATAAATCAAAAAATACGTAATTATGTTAAAATACTCTATACAGTGGATATATATATATGAAGACAAAGATAGCAATTAGTGCAAGATTGCAAACCTCAACTAATTGGATATCATGGCTAAAAAAAATGAAATAATTAAAATCTTGGCTGAACAAAATCCATCAAGAAAACACATCTCTAATCAATGGATTAAAATCAATCAACATCTTCCATTTCTTCAACTTCTTCACCTTCAGCTGCAGCAGCTTCTGGAGCTGGTTCAGCAGCAGTTTCTTCTTCTTCTTCATCTTCGTCGATGTTCAAACCTAGGGAAATCAATCTGTTGATTCTGTGAGCAAAAGAAGATGGTTCTTCCAAAGTGAAACCAGAAGTCAACAAGGCAGTTTCGTACAACAAGTTAGTCAAGTCTTTGACGGTTCTGTCTTCAGCACCACCTTCTTCAGCTCTCTTTTTCAATTCAGCAATAATTGGAGATTTTGGAGAGATTTCAAAGATTTTCTTGGAAGACATGTAAGAAGACATAGCGTTGTCTCTCAAAGTTTGAGCTTTCATGATTCTTTCCATGTTAGCGGACCAACCGAATTGGGCAGTTCTGATAGCAGCTGGAGCGTCAACTAGTTTTTGAGAAACGACAACTTTTTCGACTTGGTCACCCAAAATTTCTTTCAAAACTTTGGTCAAGTTTTCGTATTCTTTAGCTTCTTCTTCTCTTTTAGCTTTTTCTTCTTCGGTTTCTTCCAGTTCGAAATCTTTGGTGATATCAACCAATTTTTTGCTGTCAAATTCTTTCATTTGGGTGAAGGCGTATTCGTCAATTGGGTCAACCAAAAACAAAACTTCAAAGTTTTTAGCTTTCAAAGCATCCAAGAATGGAGATTTTTCAACGGCTTTCAAAGATTCACCGGTAATGTAGTAGATGTTTTTTTGGTGTTCTGGCATTCTGGTGACGTAATCGGTCAAAGAGGTTTGTTCATCAACAGATTTGGTGGAGTTGTATCTCAACAATTTAGCCAAAGCGTTTCTGTTTTGAGAATCTTCGTGGATACCCAATTTGATGTTTTTAGAGAACGCTTCGTAAAAAGTTTTGAATTGTTCACTGTCTTCAGCAATTTCGTTGAAAGTTTCAATCAATTTTTTGACAATGTTTTTTCTAATAACTTTGATGATTTTGTTTTGTTGTAGCAATTCTCTGGACAAGTTCAATGGCAAATCTTCAGAGTCAACAACCCCTTTGACGAACCCTAACCATTCTGGAATCAAGTCTTCAGCTTCATCAGTAATGAAAACTCTTCTAACATACAATTTGATGTTGTTTTTCTTTTTTTTAGATTCAAACAAATCGAATGGAGCTCTTTTTGGAATGAACAAGATGGCTTTGAATTCCAATTGACCTTCAACAGAAAAGTGTTTGACAGCCAATGGGTCTTCCCAATCGTTGGAGATGGATTTGTAGAAAGCGTTGTATTCATCTTGAGTGACTTCAGATGGGTTTCTAGTCCACAATGGTTTAGTTTTGTTCAAAACTTCCAATTCTTTGACAGTTTCTTTAACTTTTTCAGTGGCTGGTTCTTCTTTTTTAGCATCATCTTCATCTTCGATTTCTTCAATCTTTGGTTTACCATCTTCGGTTTTTTCTTCTTCTTTTTCTTCTTCTCCTTCTTTTTTCTCTTCTTCAGATTCTTTCTTTTCAGCAGGAACTTCTTTTTCGATTTCTTTGGTAACAACTAGTTGAATTGGGTAAGCAACAAATTCAGAGTGTCTTTTGACAACTTCTTTGATTCTTTTTTCTTCCAAGTATTCCAATTGGTCATCTTTCAAAAACAGTCTTAAAACGGTACCTCTACCAATTTTTTCGTTTTGTTCATCCAAAGTGATGTTGAAAGAACCACCGGCGTTGGATTCCCAGATGTATTGTTCATCGTCGTTATGTTTGGAAATAACTTGGACTCTGTCAGCAACCAAAAACAAAGAGTAGAAACCAACACCAAATTGACCAATCATGGAAACATCAGCACCAGCAGATAGAGCTTCCATAAAAGCTTTGGTACCGGATTTGGCAATTGTACCCAAGTTGTTGATCAATTCGGCTTTGGTCATACCAATACCGGAATCTCTGATTTCCAAGACTTTTTCTTCTGGTCTTGGAGTGATTCTGATAAATAGTTCTGGTTCAGTTTCCAAAACTTTTGGATCAGCCAAAGATTGGTATCTGATTTTGTCCAAAGCATCGGAGGCGTTGGAAATCAATTCTCTCAAGAAAATTTCTTTGTTAGAGTAAACAGTGTTGATGATCAAACTCATCAATTGAGTGATCTCAGCTTGAAATTCATAAGTTTCAGAAGCCATGGTTATGAATGTGTTATGAAGTGGAGGTTGTTTTTTTTTTGATGGTTTTTTTGCCTAATTTTTCCTCAAAATAGTGAACCGAAATTGCATTAAATATTAGAACCACTTGATGACAATGGAAAACTTATCTTAAACACATCAATTCCTTATATACTTGAATAATTCATTAGCAACAAAGACAATTTTTATCTTCATTCATTCATTCATCAATTTAATTAATTAATCAAAATCATGTAAATTGCGGTGTATTGCTGTCGTTGTCCATCAACAAAAACATGAAAAAACAAAAAAAAAAAAAAAGGACAGAGTGTGTGATGAGAAGAAAGGTTTTAGTACAGAAACAAATGCAGAGAAATCCCCAAAACGTCAGGAAATCGAAAAAAAAAAATTCTGGAAAATTCTATAAACTTCTAACCCTGCTTTTGTTTGTATGTGGGGGGTGAAGGGAAGAGGAGGTGTCTGTGCGTTTATGTGTGTTTATGTGTAAATATAATCAGAGATAGAATTTCATGGAATCACAAAGAACAAAAAGTAGAACCTAGGGATAAACTAAAAAGACATTTGAGGCAACTAATTGATAAACGAGTCACGTGAGTAATATTTTTTTATTTTTTTTCAATATACAGGCACGTTAATTAGGAAAGTTCATGGTTAGCACTAAAATAACATAAGCAAGCCGATATTAGCAAACAAACTAATTGATCAAAGATGAAGGGAGGTTATGCTTTACACACTTTTGTAAATATATTGTAAGCAGCTTTAATGCAGTATCCAAGTCCTCTCTATTGGACAATTTTCAAAGAACTGATTAAAGAGTCGTCAAACTCTCTCACGGTAAGAGACTCTTTAACCAAATCATCAATGAGTTTGATTAATTGATCAATGAGCTCACAGGTTAAGAAATCAGATTCTTGTTGTCTTGTATAATGCAACAAATTCATCAATCTGGATCCATTGTACTGTGCTGGAATTCTTTCAAACCCAGAATTGTATAACAGATCGTGTATGATGTGAATGGCACTACGTCTCATCAACTTTGATGTATCTTCTTTTCCCAGCTCTGTTTTCGTTTTGTTCTTGGATTCTTCCCCAGTTTCTCTCTTGGGTCTAACAGAATTGAGTGTCTGCCCCCTTTCAAAATTCAAAATACCAAACGAACAATCCAATATATCATTAATCTCACTATCCAGTAAACTTGCTGCATTTGTTTGTAATATCATACCCAATATAGACATGGAAGACATTCTTAGTCTGTTGTCTTGTATGCTGTTTTGCTGATTGCCCCTGTTACTAGAAAGACCACTCAAATTGATTTTCTGCAAACAAACTTTGATCAAGAGATGCAACAAATCACTTTGGAAAAGCTCGTTTGTTAACTGGACATAGTTTATCAACACTTCACCGATTTTCAAAACTTCGTCTAATAAAGTTTTGTGATTTTCATTGTGGTACAGCGTTATCAAATGTCTTAGTGACTCGGGGTCAAATTCGCATAAAGAGGTCAACCCTTTAATGACATTCAAGTAAATAAAAGGATCTTTATCTTGCAATTGTGTTAAATGTAACTCCAACACAAACTTACAATCAACAACACTTGATTTCTTTAACAATAATTCACGCAACATAACCAATCCCTGTGCTCTGATTGGAACTAGCGGATCATTTATACTGAATATGGCTCTTTTCAAAACTTTCCGGTCTTCAGCTATAAGTTCTTCATTTATCTGTTCTTGGGTTTTCACTCCATTTGAGGTATTGCCCTCATTTTCCAATCTGTGCAACACTTCTTCATCAATTCTCTGAACAATCGTTTGACATTGTAAATTATTTGGATACAATGTATTTAAGTTTTTCTGAATCGAGATCAAAACCGTTGAGAATTTGGAAAGATTCTCTACTGTGGTGATCATGGTGGATAACAATTGCAAAATGATACTTAAAACGTTGGATCCAGATTGCTCTTCCTCTTCCTCTTCCTCTTCATCATCACTGTCGGTGTCATGGGTCTGCGTAACCTCAGGTTCATTCGAAGCTGACTGCAAATCTTTCACTTTCAAAAGGTTATCAATAAACTCTAAAATCTCTCCGGGTTCATTCACCAATTCGGATTTAAACTCATTATTAAACTTCTCTAAAAGTTTGAGATCACTCAACATCAACAAATTATCGTGGCCTTCATTTGGTGTCGTTTCCGCATATTCAGCCCCTTGATTAGAGTTTTCTCCTTCTTTTCCTTGGTTTTGCTCTTCTGTTTTCAATCTACACCATCTGTTCATAACACTCAAAAACAGTTTCTTTGTGACATCTTCATTGCTTACAGTTTTCAAATACTCAATCAAAAGCGTGATATTAAAGTCTTGTAAAACCAAAGCTTGTTGTAATGCTGTAATGCTTGTCAACTCACTCGGTTGCTTGCCGCGTGTGTTCAATAAGCTATCTTTGACATTTTCTTCCACAGAAATTCTCGCCAATTGGGTTTCCATATCAATAATCAACTTGCCCCATTCCTCATCTTTGTTGGTGTTGAAATTCAGTATAATGTAGTTCAAAACATAATACTTATCACCAAGTTCCATAAACGTTTTCAATAAGGATAATAAAATCTTGTAGTAATCGTTGTCTAATTTGAGTTTTTCTGCATTCATGTAAACGAACAAACAATATCTCCAAATTGCAAAGAAAAAATCATATTCGTTGCAATTTTCAATCAATGCTGCAAGAACATCTGTGGAAGATTGCTTCGAGAAACCAATCAGAATGTTGAAAAGATCATTGGTCTGCTTTACCGAGTAGTTTTGGTGTTTGGTATTGAAGAGCTTTATGTATATCTGTTTGAACAAAAAATCCATCACGATTCTTTTGTTTTTGAAATAAAACTCTGCAATAATATTATTGACGGCAGTGATAACTGCATCGTTATTCAAATGCTCACTAAAAATTCTCATCATTTGCTTAAAAATGCTGATGTAGTATTTTACATTAGATAAGCCCTTTGGTTTATTGCAAACAACCTCGTTGACCTTGTTGAACTTGGAAATGTCAAGCTCGTTGTCAACTGTTTCTCTCAATCCTAAAACAAATTCAATCAATGAAAAAAGTCCATCCTCTTCCCTTCTGGTAGTTAAAGTGCTCAATTTTTCTAAAACAATCTGCTTAAACAAAGTATGTGTCCCACTTTGATAGAAAGTTGTGTACATTTCAAAAAGACCGTAAGTGGATTGTAAAGACTCCATTGCTTCATACTTTTGATTGTAGTTAGCGTCTTTTAATGATAAGTACAT
This sequence comes from Hanseniaspora vineae, assembly GCA_000585475.3. NCBI lineage: Eukaryota > Fungi > Ascomycota > Saccharomycetes > Saccharomycodales > Saccharomycodaceae > Hanseniaspora > Hanseniaspora vineae. Next base: position 195,878 of record JFAV03000013.1, read on the forward strand.
AAATCCAAGCAACATGTCCGAAAAGCCACTCCCTTTCAAAAACATCTCGAAAACTACCGTTCGATTTTGATTTTTATGAGCTTTCGGATAGAAAATGTTATCCACCATTTTGAAAAGTACTTGTTGCAGCACTTTTTTGTCGGCAGATTTGTTTATACTAATGGTATTATCTGCTTTGTTTTGTTTTTTCGACAAATTTCTCTGGTCTAAGGGGATACCAAATCCAGAAGGCAAATATCTGTATATGGAGTGTATGATGAACAAGTTGGTCAAAGACTCCAATAGTCTCATATCGTTTAGTGAAATAGGTATCAACGCTCTGTTGCCACTAGTAGCTTCATTTGGATTAGCCCCGGCGGTTTGCTGCTGCTGCTGCTGCTGCTGCTGTAACAAAATCATGTTCAAGTGAATGATCTTATCCACCAAATAGATTGCAAAATCATCTTGGCTTTTGCACCCAACTGTTTTGTAAATATCGCAATCGCTCACATCATTCTGTTTCGACAACAATTCGGTGTCAAGGTCTTGGAAAAACCTATCTATGGCTGTGTCATTAACAAATTCTGGGCCTTTGTCAAAAATATCTTGAACTTTTGTTGGCTTCCCAGGGCTGGTTAGTTGTTCCAGTTTGTCATTGTCTTGATTCATTGGTTTGCTTGAAGATTTGACCGTTGACATTGGAACAAGTTCTTGTGTTTGTTATTTGTGAATTACGAAGATTTGGCTCACAAAGTAGCACCCGTGTGAAGAGCCTCATCTCGCGTTTCATTCTCCTTCATGCTTATTGTCCCACCATATCAAGCAAATAAATCACGTGATACAGTACCAAATCAAAGCTATTATTTCAAGCTTCATGCCGGAAGCTGGAATTGCTCAACGTCGTTGACGGATAAAATTACCGCACGCCACAAATTGCAGGCTTTTAAAAATTGAGTGCCTATCAATAATCGCAAGACTCTCTACCAATTTTTAAGTTTGCTTATTTTTGTGTGTTAATATTATGCTTTTCAAACCATAAAGGTTATCTAGACAAGCTTTATATTTAAACATGCAAAAGTAAACAAATAGTTGATATTAACCACGTGACCGTAAATTGTAATGCTTTGTCATTTCTTTTTTCAATATTTTTGCTTTGCATTTGGTTTGAAGGACTCGTAAATGCATCGGTTCATTCAAAGCTTCACAATGCGCAGTGTTGATTTTTCTCAGACTTATACCACTCAGCTCAGCACAACGATACACTAAGAAACAAGCAAAACAAAACAAACTAGAAGCCTTGGCATAAACACTAATCAACCATGTCCAGCACCACCGAAACCCCAGCCAATGTGTTCGAGTCACCTCTAGACCAAGAAGATCAAGATGCTATTATCTTGGATGCCCGTGCAGGCGACCTTGAGTCTTTGAAGGAAATCTTTGAAACTATGGTGCACCCAAAGCTACTTTTCACCTGCTTTCAATCATACTCAAAATCAACCCCTCTACATATGGCCTCCGCCAATGGGCATTTAGATGTTGTGCAATACTTGTACACTTTGGCTAAAGATAATCTAAGCAGCAAGGATGAAAGCGGTAAAGCCGAAGAACTGAAAAAGTGGGTCAATCTGAAAAACGACAGTGGGAACACTGCTCTTCATTGGGCTTGCCTGAACGGGCAACTTGATGTTGTGAAGTATTTGTGTGATGAATGTGATGCTGATCCGTTTGTGAAAAACAGTGCCGACCATGATGCGATTTTTGAAGCCGAAAATAACGGGAAAGAAGAAATTGAAACATATTTTTTGAAAAAATACGATGTTGAACCGGAAGAAAAAGATACTCAGGAACATGAGCAAGTGGGTGAGGGAGCAGGAAAAAATCCTGATGAGACCTCTGATAAATCAGGTTCTGATGACATGCTCCACAGTGTGAAAGTTACCGAAGGTACGGAAATTGCCAATGTTACCATAGAAGCCAATGAAGCTATGGCTAAAATGAAGTTGGAAGATTAGGTTTTTTCAAAAAAATGATGAAAAGTGACCTAATGCTACAAGAGCTCTTGGAAATACACAACTCAATGTTGTGCATTGAATCCATCTCGTTTGTATAATGTACTAATTGTGATTCATGGACTGTTGAATTAGTAGATGAAGAGACGTGACTGTTACACCAAGTGGACATCTTTATAAGAAACGTCCAAAGTCACGTGAATATATATAGCACTGTACGTTGAACAACAACGTGTCGCCTCAGACGACATATAGATTTTTTTGCTGTGCGAGTTGTTACAGATGGCAGCGCGAAAAGAACATCTCGTTGTCGCAGTGAAAGAAAAAGAAAGAAAAACGAAAAATTTTAAAAAACTTCAATGAGTTTTCGTCCTTGCAATATTCATTCTTGCCATACGCCATCTTGACCTTTATTGTAGTGAATATTTTTGAAGGTGGCAATGAAATAAAACCAAACAACCAGCATAAAACCACCAACTAATAAATACTAGCGAAAATGTCTGATTTAGCAGCACAACTAGGCTTGGATCCATCCATGAAAAAAAAGAAGACCAAGAAAACTGTTTCTATCGACGCGTTCGATGCTGCCGTTGGTGAAACACCAGCTGCATCCACTGACGATGCCATGTTTGCTGGGTTGAAGAAAAAAAAGAAGAAGGCCGTTCCAGCCAGCTTGACTGCTGAACTATCCAGCGGCTCCAAAAAAGAAGGCAGCGCCGGTTCAGCTGTTTCTTCTGAAAGTTCAGAATCTAAAACAGCTTCCATTGACGACCTGTCAAGTGTTTTGGGTGACATGACTTTGAAAAAAAAGAAAAAGAAGAAGCAAGCAGCTCAGTTGGATGATTTCGAACAGCAACTAGCCAAAGCAGGTGTTGACACCAGCAAAGTAGATAACGGAGCCGCCACCACGGGGGAAAATGGCCAAACCATAGAAAGAGATAGCGCCGCACAAAAAAACGTTGGATTGCCATATGCTCAATTGTTGAGCAGATTTTTCGATATTCTAAGAGAAAACAACCCAGAATTGGCTGGTGAAAGAAGCGGAGCCAAATTCAGAATTCCACCACCAGTTGTTCAAAGAGACGGTAAAAAATCCATTTTTGTCAACATTCAGGACATTTCAGAAAAACTACAAAGAAACCCAGAACATTTGATTCAATATTTGTTTGCAGAGTTGGGTACTTCTGGTTCTGTTGACGGTCAAAAAAGATTGGTTATTAAAGGTAAATTCCAAAGCAAACAAATGGAAGGTGTTTTGAGAAGATATATTATTGAATACGTTACATGTAAGACATGTAAATCCATCAACACCGAATTGAGAAAAGAACAATCAAACAGATTGTTTTTCTTGGTTTGTAAGAGTTGTGGTTCGACCAGATCCGTTTCTTCCATTAAAAGTGGTTTCCAAGCTACCGTTAAGAGAATTAGAAAATGAACATACTGTTTGTCGGGAAAAACCAGGTTTTCATTTCATTGTGAACTCACAGCAGACGGTGTCTTTTCACGAAAAAAAAATATCATATTTTTTAATCAGGTTTGTATAGATGTCGCAATATCACTTATGTACACTTAATCATATCATTTTAGTTTAAAGGTTTAATGATGTTTCTTATGTATGCTTATATAAAGTGCACCTCTCAGAATTCTCCAATTTAGAGATACACAAATTTTCGAAATGAGTTTTTTTTCATTTTTTGTTCTCAAGTAATTTCCTGAAAGCTGGCAACCAGCTGGAAATCATCGGTTCGGATATAACCCACTTGTTCATTGCATTCGCTCTGTGTACGCCGGCTGGCATAGCACAAATATGTGCTATGACTGTTCTATAATGCTCGTTCTGTAAAATAGTTGAAGTGTTTTTTTCCAATTTCTGCTTGTAGTATTGAAACTCCTGTAGTGATAGCTTGGTGTTGTCAACATCCGATAGGGAGTGTAAAAGCTCAGCTATGATTTCAAAACTCGAGTCTTTTTCAGCTTGTTCCGAGACCTGCTCATCGGATGTGTTGTTTTCTTGAGCAGCCTTGGAGTTACTACTAGATGCTGCAGATGTTGCTTTTTCATCGGAAGAATTGCTGCATGAATCTAGAGAGCTACCCGTAGTTTTTCTTTTCAACCCAATAGGAGGTGGAGGCAGAACTGTCTGCTGTTTTGCTGAAGCATAAACATCGCTACCATTGGTGCTAACAATTTTGTCTTTGCCAGGTGCTTTTTTGGAGACATCAAACAAAAAGATGGGACAATCGTTGTAACCTGGAACATCCGTTTCTCTGCAGTTCTGATAAGATTTTGTTCTATCTAAGTTTGGCGCAGTTGTTGCTGTGCTTCCGGAGGACGAATTCATTTTGAAGTGTTTGTTCTAAGATGGGGTTTTTTGTGCCTTTTTAAGAGAAGGTAAGACCTGATCACAAGGCTATTCAAAAGATATTTCTAATTGAGAACGTGTTTTTTTTTTGTTCGTTAAAATTCCTAGCCCAAGAAATCCTTCAACTGAGAAATCGTAGAAATTAATCAAATTTCAAACCTGCTTCGACTATTAAGCTTTTTTCCCATAGCGTATAGAACAATCGAGGGAACATTCTTCATGGAAACGTGTTAAAAACAGATGCTTCCTTTTTTGTTGGGAAAGCGATGCAAAGAAAAAGAGCATGAAACGCAGATGAGAAATGCTCGCACAAAGTTTAATTTCGCCGACCCAAGACAAAGGAACAATTACGGTCTGTGGAAAACCGCGTCACATGATATCAGTACGAAAGCTTTATCCCAGGCATATGCCATTGGTGATTCAAAAAGGAGGAAGATACAACTCAATATGCCGGAGGAACTGCCACTTGCAAAGCATTTCTCTCAATTTCGTCTAGGCTCTGGGTCAAATCTTTCAAGGTGAATCTTTCATGTGGATCAACTTTTAGGCAGTTTTTGATCAAGCTATTCCAGAAATGTTGCGCCTTAGGAAGGGAACCATCGCCAGTTGTTCCTTCTTCATTTTGCTGTTCCAAAATCTCGCCCGTGTTACTGTAGGTGGGCGGGTCTCCTGGAAAACTGTAATCTCCGCGCTTAATAAAATCTTCCAAGGGAGAACCTCCTACAAGCTGCTCTTGTCTCTCAAATGGATTCAAACCATACAAAATGCAGTATACCAAACAACCAAATGACCAGATATCGTTTGCAAATCCATCAATCGACGGATTTTCGGTGCTCAGGGAGTAAGTGCTACCGTCGGGTGAAGAAAACCCATTTTTTGAAAACCTGTCCTTTTTTTTGCTTTTCAAACTCACGACCTCAGGACTGCTGTAAGATAGGTTTAACTCATTCATGTATTCAAAGTATTTGGAATTCCATTCAAACGGTTGTTTGACAATAAGACTTAGATCAGAAAGCCGCACAGATTTCGCCAGGTCTGCGTGCATCGTGGTAGAATCATGCGCCATGGTCACTGTGTTTGTATTCAAATTGTTGTAGCTGTAACCCTTTTCTTGCAATATTGACAATCCGGCCGCTATATCTCTGAGTATCTTCAAAATGTTTTCATTTGTAAAAAAGAAGGTGCTTGGTGCGAGTATGTTTTTGTTGATTAGATCTTGTAAAGTGCAGCTATAAGGAAAGACAATATCAGTAAAGCTCATTGACGTTAGCAAAGGCGCCTTGGCTTTGGAAGCAAATAAAGATCCAAAAGTTTTCTGCCAGATCCAAGGAGAAGTTGATGAGGAAGAAGGAACAGACAAAGTCGGTATTCTCTCATAGTGGACCTGGTATGTCAATACGTCTACAATATACTTTTCGTCTGTGAAAAGTTGGCATCCTTTAATCTCATTGATGGCATAGTCGCTTAACTCTTTGTCACTGTCTTGGTCCAAATGTGTTTCTTCTTCTTCTTCTTCTTCGTATTGACTAAAATTGAACTGGTCATAACGCACTCTTTTCAATGTGTATAAGTTGGAGAAATCATTTATATCGGTAACACCTATTGTTTGGTAAAGTGTTCCCTGGTTCAATCTGACCAAATATACGGTGTAGCTCGGGCATTCATTCAAAATTGTGACAATTGTAAAAGACTTGTCCTGGACATGGATTGTACCTCCATTGTGCAAATTAAGCATAGAAGAGCAGCTCGAACAGCAATAATTGCATCCGCACATTTTGGCTCTAGGATATGTGTTTCCTGCTTTAGACTAATTTTTTTTTTTTTTTTTTGAATCAAAACCTAAATGCTCAATACAAATACTTTGTTAACTTGTGGTGTAGCATGCTGTGGGTGTGATTTGTAAAACTGTGAAAACGCGTCAAATATTGGCCAAACGTTTGACACATGTCAAAAAGTCTTGTTCTAAAATAAGGTTCTCCTGCCCGGACAAACTATCTAAATATTCAGAGTTGCCCAACACTCAAAAACATCCACCAAATGCAAAAAAAGAAAGCATGCGGGTTGAAGATGGTAAAAAGCAATCCTTTATACAAATGATGCTTCCAAGGCTTGAAAAAGGCAAACCAGACAAGCAATCACAAGCTCCACAAAAAGCAGCAACAAAATGTCTATTCAAACACTATCGAACAATGACGTTTCTTCGAATCAATCTCTCGCCTTGATTGCAGCACACTCACACATCACCGGTTTAGGCTTAGATCCGGAAACTTTGCAACCTAAAGAATCTTCTCAGGGTATGGTTGGGCAGATCCAAGCCAGAAAAGCTATGGGAGTTGTTTACAAAATGATCAAAATGGGGAAAATTGCAGGGAAATGTGTTCTTGTTGCTGGTCCACCAAGCAGTGGTAAAACCGCGCTTGCCAAAGGTTTAGCACAAGAATTGTCTAATGCCAACAACGACATTGTTGACTTGAGCAATGGTGCGAATAACGGGTCCAATAGCGGCGATAACAACAAAAACAAAGTGCCATTCACTGCCATTGCGGGAAGTGAGATTTTTTCATTAGAGTTGAGTAAAACTGAAGCATTGACACAAGTGTTTAGAAAATCCATTGGGATTAGAATTAAAGAAGAGACTGAATTGATTTGCGGTGAAGTGGTTGAAATTCAAATTGACAGAAGCATCACGGGGGGCCATAAACAGGGGAAGTTGACCATCAAAACAACCGATATGGAAACGATTTACGAGTTGGGTAACAAGATGATTGATGGATTGACCAAAGAAAAAGTGATTGCTGGTGACGTTATCACCATTGACAAAGCCAGTGGGAAAATCACCAAGCTTGGCAGATCTTTTGCCAGAAGTAGAGACTATGACGCCATGGGTAGTGAAACCAGATTTGTTGCCTGTCCTGAAGGCGAGTTGCAAAAAAGGGAGACAGTTGTGCATACCGTTTCTTTGCACGATATTGACGTTATCAACTCCAGAACACAAGGTGTTTTGGCACTATTCAGTGGTGACACCGGTGAAATCAGCAGCGAAGTCAGAGACCAAATTAACACGAAAGTTGCAGAATGGAAAGAAGAAGGGAAAGCGGAAATTGTTCCAGGTGTGTTGTTTATTGATGAAGTTCATATGCTAGATATCGAGTGTTTTTCTTTTATAAATAGAGCATTGGAAGACGAATTTGCTCCTATTGTTATTATGGCCACCAACAGAGGGGTATCAAGAACAAGAGGAACCAACTACAAATCTCCACACGGGGTTCCATTAGATTTACTAGACAGATCTATCATTGTTGCCACAACTTTGTACGACGAAAAAGAAATCCAGACCATATTGAAAATCAGAGCTCAAGAAGAAGAAGTGGAGTTGGATGATGATGCTTTGGCTTTATTGACCAAAATTGGGTCTGAAACCAGTTTGAGATATGCTTCCAACTTGATCTCTGTCTCCAACCAAATAGCATTGAAAAGAAAACAAAACAGTGTTGAAGTGAAAGATGTGGAAAGGGCATATTTGTTGTTTTTAGACTCGGCCAGATCTGTTCAATTTGTGACATCTAACAAAGACCAGTATATCGATGACCAAGGAAACGTTGATATCTCCACCGAAGACAAGATGGATATTTCAGCTTAATGAGCTGGTTGAGAACGTGTATGTAATATAAATGAACTAATAATTTTTTTTTCATCAATTTTTGAGTAGATTTCTTATCATTCGCATTGTTTATAAAAAAAATATAAAGACATTATCTTGTACCATATTTCATTGAAATAGTATATAGTTTACATGTTGTGATTCTTCCTCGTGTGCACTTGCTGAAATAATTGCAATCAATTGCCGGAACCTCTGGTGTTCAAGATCAAGGCAATAATCATCCCATATAGACCCAAGACTTCAGCGAAAATCAAAATCAAAACGATCCCAACAAATAATCTTGGTTGGTGCATGAATTTTCTAACCCCAACGTCTCCAACAATCCCAATGGCGTATCCACTACTCAAACATGCAAAACCAACACATAACCCACAGCTCATGTGCATAAACCCGTTAAATAAAGTGTAAGTTTCCACTGGATTCAATCCCCCAGCAATTAAAACTGCAACAACCAACCCATAAATGGCCAAAATACCACTCATGACCACTGGAATCAAGGATTTCATGATCAATTCAGGTTTGAAAGTTGCGATACCTGCAATACCGATACCACTTTTAGCTGTTCCAACTGCTGCACCAAAACAACTTAAACACATTGCGAAAAAACAACCGGAAAACCCAATCATTGGTGCGTAATCCGGAGCGTAGTTGACTGCTTCCACTATACTGGACATTTTTAATTTTTCTATGTTGATGTTATGTTTAGTTTTGTTTCTAGTATTAAATTTGTCTTTTTGATTCAAACTGTGATTCTGTTTTAAACAATCAGGAAAGGACAATCGGGGTGTGTACTTAATCTATTAAGATGACGTGTAAGTTTGCAAAAAAAAAACAGAAAAAGTGACCTGGTGCTCTTTGAATATTTTCCTTCTTGTTTTTGATGTTTGTGATATCCATTACATTGAAGGAAGACCTTACTTGATAAAAGCATAAATAGTAATAAGGTTCTATATGCTCAAAGGATATTATTACGCTTTGTCTTATTTGCAACCAGAACCAAGGTCATATTAGCTGCAAAAAAAAAAAAAAAAACCTTGAAAAGCTGCAACCAAAGATCGGGTAAGATACTATAGACATTAACAAAGTCGGTGGAAAAGAAAGTACGCAAGAAAGTACACAAAAAACAAGCGATACACTGCGTGAACATATCGGGTAGGTTTGCATGGGAATGCGCGATTTGTTTACTATTGGGGTCAGAAAGTGATGAGTGAGCTAAGATTGATCATAGTTGCTAAACGCTAAGGTACTTGGCATTGTAATAAACCAAAAACAAAACAAAACAAAACAAAACACAACCATATACGGAGAGTCATGGATGACGAGTATGAAGCAGCACAGAAAACTGTGCTCTCGTTAGAAGATCTACAATCCATCTTCAAGACTTTCCAAGTGGATCTCCAAGAAAGATTAGAGTTGATTTTGCCAAACACAGAAAACACTTCCGGTGAGCAGGGACAAAATGAAGCTCAAGAGAACCAGCAAATACAAAGCATCATTGAAGATTGTTTGTTCCACGCCATGTACAATATCTATGAGTCCTTTGATGTTCAGGGAATTGATGCAGAATATATAGGCAAACAGATTACTTTCATTGCCAATGAGCAGAGGAAGGCGCTTTCTGCAGGTACAGGAGATATGCCAGAGGCTCATGCTGATGACGATGTTGAGACAGGTGAAGAAGCCTACTCAAATAGTGTTGATTTGTTGGATGAGAATACTGTTGATATACGATGTGTTTTGCTGAAAGATGACGAAAAGGAGGTAGAAGCGTTTGATGAAAAATTGAGTGATGAAGTGAGGTCAAAATATCAGGATTGGGAAGACCAAATGATGCGGATTGCCTATTTACGGAAACACGGGTACGTTGAGGTGACTGATGAATATACACAGCAATGCGACAATTTTTTGACCACAATTGATCAACAGATTGAAAGTTGTTTGAGCACATTGAACGGTGAAGAAGGAACAGAAGGTATATTAGGAGATATAAATACTGGTGATGATAAGAATGATGCGCAGTTGCAGAGTATGTTAAATGAATACCAACCGCAGTACGTCAATGCTCTAAAAGAATTAAATGACTCCGTATATAACAAAATACCATTGATAAAGAGGAAAGCAATGGTTATTGACAAGAAACGGGACTTTTTGAAGAGAGAATTAGGACTGTGATTTATGAACAGCAAGGAGTCCCCGAGACTGAATTACTTTAGGATAACGAGAAATGAAGCAATATGCTTTTAAATAGGTATCAAGGCAACAAGTATATATATACTTTGTAAGCGCTCACCTGTAACTTGACATTTCACGTGATAAGACATGAGGTCATTGCTTTTCTCCTAATTACTTAAGGGGTTGGGGCTCTTTGCATTTCGCATTTGGAGCAGTTGAAATTCAAGATCTGCAAACACTTGACAATATGACATTGCAAACCAAGATCTGCTTCTTTCCATAAGCATTCCAGTTTCGTTTACGAGCGAGCTATCTGTCGTTTACCCTGGCCTGCATAACCTGAAAATAAACGACATCACATCTACGAGCAACTCAAAAACTAATTCCAAAAGTCAAAAAAGTTCAAAAAAGCCTTTTATAAATAGACCAAAGTTTCCATCGGTGTCTTTTATCGTCTCTCCCGCCTCAAGAAAAGACCTTCTGACGTCGTATACACCAAGATCCTTTGCTCAAAGCTTAGCCTTAGTCTTAGCCTAAGCCTAAGCCTTACTTTCATGGTACACACTAACTGCCTTTTTAGGATACATAATTAATTTCTCATCAATATGCGTATTCCTGTACGATTGTTTCTGAATAAGTTTTGCTAAATGTATATATATATATATATATCAATTTTTTATTGCTGGCTTAACCGAAACGAAAGAAAGAGAAAAAAAGCCGAGTGCTTGCGGTGTTTTTTAGCGTCATTTGTATAGTATTAATAGTAGTAGCAGTAGTACACAGTGTACATATCCGTTTTATGTTTGTTATAAGTTTGAATTTGGAAAAAAATTAAGAAAAACTTAGAGAAAAACCACAAGTGATATTTTTAGAGCATGCACAATTTTAAAGTTTATACAACTCCTTAAGTTTAACCTTTAAGCATCAGGGTTTCCCGATTACTAAAGGAAGAAAGACTTTGTGATTTGATGTGTAAGGTCAACTTTTTGAGTTTTTTGTTTAATTGAGCGTCATGTTGGTGCTTGCAATATCTAAACCTTGGTATCGAGATTTCGTTTTAATCTGCAGCGGGTCTTGTTTTTTAAATTAACTCATTTATTCTTGACATCGCAACAAAAAAAAAAACTACGCAAGGGTAAAGGCTAGATTGCACCAAACAAAGTCACAAAAACATCTATAATACAACCTCAAGATGAGCAACCCGTACCAATCGAATCCCTACGAAACTTCTGCTCCACAGGAAGAATACGAAATGAGCGCTGGTCAAACCGATTACCACAATCAATACCAGAATCAATATCAAAATCCATACAATGAACAAAACGAAGAAGTCAGTAACCCATATGCGGGGAACCCAGCAACTGTTCAACAAACAACTACAACCCAAACCACGACCACTACTACCAGACCAGCAGCAACAACAGGTCAGCAAGGTGATGAGTTTGTTGGGTTTATGAGCAATATCAACGAGATCCATTCCAACTTGGAGACTTATCAACAAATCATCAATAATGTTGATGTTTTGCAAAAAAAACTGTTGACAGAAATCAATTTGGAACAAGAAACGCAATTGAGAGCCCAATTGGATCAATTGTCCTCCAATGCACAAGATTTGCAATATCAATTGAAAAACGAAATCAAAGAAGCACAAAGACAAGCATTACATGACTCATCGATGCAAGCACAAGCGGAAAACACTAGACAGAAATTTTTGAAATTAATTCAAGATTACAGAATCATTGAGGCCAACTATAAGGATCAAAACAAAGAGCAAGCTATTAGACAATACAAAGTTATTCAACCAGAAGCTACAGATGATGAAGTGGAACAAGCTATTAGTGACGTTGGTGGACAACAAGTTTTCTCTCAAGCTTTGATGAATGCTAACAGAAGAGGTGAAGCTAAAACTGTTTTGGCTGAAGTGCAACAGAGACACCAAGAATTATTGAAATTGGAGAAAACCATGGCTGAATTGACCCAATTGTTTAATGATATGGAACAATTGGTTATTGAACAACAAGAAAACATTGAAGTGATTGATCAAAATGTGGATGTAGCACAAAAAGATGTTGAACAAGGGATTGGTCATACAGAAAAAGCTGTTGTCAGTGCTAAAAGAGCAAGAAGAAACAAACAAATTTGTTATACCATTTTGTTTGTTGCCTTTGCTGTTGTTGTGGTTGTTGTTGTTGTTCCAAGTGTTGTTGTTACTCGTCGTAATTAATCACATTGAGAAACTTCCATTCAGGATTGCTTACATTGAGGAACCTCTATTCAGAATCAGTCATACAAAAAACATTGAAAACCCCTCAACATAAAACCTATGTAACATATATCTATAATTTCGAAATATAATAATAATCGTAATCATAACTATTATTTAACGTTGCATGAATTTATTGAGATAAATCAAGATAAGAAGAGACTTAACAATATTAAAGAAAAAAAAAAAAATATAACCCCAGATAATTAGTCCCAGAATTCCACAGTGATAATAATACACACATATTATCGTTATCATATCAAAAAATGATTAAAATTCCGGGGTGGAAACAGGGTTTTCTTAGTAACTAATAACAAACTCAAAAAAAAGAATTTATTATTAACTACCTTGAATTGATTTTCCAAAAGCAAGTTTCCATATTTCTTGAAAAATACACGTTTGAACTACAATGAGGTATGGTCGCAACCAAATTACATTCATGTTCATAAAAGCATTTTCTACTATGACTTCATTTAATGAAAAAAAAAAATAAAATAATAGAAAGATAGAGGCTTTTTGCATGTACTTGGAAGGCATAATGCTTTTGGGTGTTTGAAATGAAGACTTGAATAAAAAAAAATACTGCTAAGCTAGAAAATATTATAGGTTTATTACTATAAACCTCAACACATAAAAAAATGAAGCTACTCATAAAAGATGCATTGTGTATAATATAGTCGTGTTCAGTAAGTATTTGACAATTGAAGCGGCTGTGCTTGGAGACACAAGTAGCGAGTTGGTTTCGCTTAGTTTTCTTTGATTGTTTGTTGAAGATTGTAATTCATTCATTGAAAAAAACTTGTTGAATACAATTATGAGTTAACACTTACAACAAGATGACACCACCATAAGTAGCTAGCAAAGAAAGAATTTTCTTTTTTTTTTTTTGAGTTGGATAATTAAATAGAATGTAGCACTGATAATAGGAAGCAGCAACATCAAAAACTATTATTTTGCGTAAGACTCCTGAGAAACCAAAAAAACTTTGAACAACTGTCACTACATCATGAGACCTTTGATATCACTCATATACTTTAAGCTTTCATAGGTGAGCTGAGACAACCTCAATGGCTTCTTGTCATCCAGGCTTAACTTGCCAAACATCATACTATCAACAAACTTTTGTTGGTTATCAAAAGTATTACCACAAAATGTTAGCACGCTCTTCCCTATGTCTTCATCTACATTTACCTGTTATATCTGATAGATGTCTGTGTTCTAATTTTATATTCTGCCAAAGTTTCCACGTGATCAAGTATATTTTTTTGTTTTACTACCCAGCCGGTGTTTGTTTAAGTTAATCACGTGAACTGGACATACTCAAATGTAAAAGACCAAACACAGGGGGAAAAAAAGAAAAAGTTCAACAAAAAATCAATTGTAAACAATAGACTTTTGTTGTTTCGTTTATTATCTGTAGTTAGTTGTCCTGTACCTGCATTAATATTATAAGAACTGCTAGCAAAAAAATATTCTTGTGCAGTTTTTCACCCTCGTTTCGTGTATTTTATAATTTTGTTGAAATTCTGTAAAATTTCATTTTGAGTTCAGTTCTTTGTTTCTTTGTGTCTTTGTTTAGTATGTGTATGCTTATTGTACTGCACAGTTTTTTGAGAGAATATACAGCAGCATCACTCATCAACCAAAGATAAAATCAAATCAATTCCATTCAATATCAGTTGGAACAGATATCGAGATGCTCTGCAATTGTAGATTGTGAACTCAACTCAATGAACACAACCTCTGTTGTAAGAAATTCAATGTCGAGTTGCATATGAATTGATCTCTGTTTACCGATAAAATGAAGTCGTTTTTTTGTTACAATTTTTATATATATTTCTACAGTCAGTATACATATATATATATATATATATATAGGGTCGTTGCATTTCTATGTGTCTCGTTTGACTAAACTTCGTTCGGACCATTTCTTTGGATATATACAAAACCACACAAACCCAACAATCAAAACCAAACTTCATCATGCCAATGAAACCTGAAGTTGAACAAGAATTGGCTCATGTCTTGTTGACTGAGTTGCTAGCTTATCAATTTGCTTCTCCTGTTAGATGGATCGAAACTCAAGACGTTTTCTTGAAAGATTTGAAAACTGAAAGAGTTGTTGAAATTGGGCCTTCTCCAACTTTGAGTGGGATGGCTCAAAGAACCATCAAAAACAAGTACGAATCTTACGATGCTGCTTTGTCTTTGCAAAGACAAGTCTTGTGCTACTCCAAAGACGCCAAGGAAATCTACTACACTCCCGACCCATCTGAATTGCAAGCCGCTGCTGCTCCAGAAAAAGAAGAGGCTGCTGCTGCTGCTCCAGCTGCTGCTGCTCCAGCTCCTGCCGCCGCTGCAGCCCCAGTTGCTGCTGCTCCAGTTGCCGCCGCCGCTCCAGTTGCCGCTGCTGTTGAATTACCAGATGCTCCAGTCGGTGCCGATTTGATCTTGCACGTTTTGGTTGCTCAAAAATTGAAAAAAAGTCTTGACCAAGTTCCAATGTCCAAAGCTATTAAAGATCTTGTTGGTGGGAAATCCACTGTTCAAAATGAAATTTTGGGTGATTTGGGTAAAGAATTTGGGTCTACACCTGAAAAACCTGAAGAAATCCCATTGTCTGAATTGGCTGAAACCATGCAAGAAACTTTCAACGGTCAATTGGGTAAACAATCTCTATCACTGATTTCAAGATTGATGGCTTCGAAAATGCCTGGTGGTTTCACCGTTACCGTTGCCAAAAAATACTTGCAATCTAGATGGGGTTTGCCAAGTGGGAGACAAGAAGGTGTCATGTTGGTTGCATTGACCAACGAACCTGCTTCCAGATTGGGTGGTGAAGCTGATGCCAAACAATTTTGGGATTCTATGGCTCAAAAATACGCTTCCATTGCTGGTGTTGACTTGAGTGCTGCTTCTAGTGCTGGTGCCGGTGCCGGTGCTGGTGCTGGTGCCGGTGCTGGTGGTGCTTCCATTGATGCTGCTGCATTTGATGAATTGACTAAAGATCAAAAAGTTTTGGCTAGACAACAATTGGAATGTTTGGCTAGATACTTGAAAATCGATTTGAACAAATCTGAAAGAAAATTTTTGAAAGAAAAGGACAATTTGGAAGCTTTGCAACAACAACTGGATTTCTTGAACGAAGAATTGGGTGAATTTTTCATCAACGGTGTTCAAACCAAATTCTCTAGAAAGAAAGCAAGAGTTTTCGACTCTTCTTGGAACTGGGCCAGACAATCTCTATTGTCTATGTACTTCCAAATCATCCACGGTGTTTTGAAAAACGTTGACAGAGAATTGGTTAGTGAAGCCATCAATATTATGAACAGATCCAACGAAACTTTGATCAAATTCATGGAATACCACATCTCCCACACTAACGAAGAAAAGGGTGAAACTTACAGATTGGCCAAGACGTTGGGTGAACAATTGATTGCCAACTGTAAAGAAGTTTTGAATGTTGCTCCAGTTTTCAAAGACATTTCTAAACCAACTGGTCCACACACCACTGTTGACAAAAACGGTAATATCGAGTACACCGAAACTCCAAGACAACACGCCATCAAATTCTCCGAATACGTTCAAGAAATGGCTCTAGGTGGTCCAGCTACTCAACAAGCCGATGAACCAACAATCCAAGACGATTTGACCAGTGTTTACCACGCTATCAACTCTCAAGTCAAAGAACACGGTATCTCTGCCAAGACTCAATTGGAATTTGAAACTTTGTACGGTGAATTGATGAAGTTTTTGAAAGCTTCCAACGAAATTGACACAAAAGTTTCCACCAAAGACTTGCAAGGTGAATCTCACTTGGATTCCGACTCCACCAAAGAAGTTGCCTCTTTGCAGTCTGCTACCTCCATTGAAACCAAAGTTTCTTCCACCATTCCAAAAAAAACCATTCCATTTTTGCACTTGAAAAAAATGGTCAAAGGTGGTGAATTCGTTTACGACAGAGCCATCACCGGTTCCTTCTTGGATGGATTGGAAAAAGCCGCTGTTAACGGGTTGACTTTCCAAGACAAATACGTTTTGATGACCGGTTGTGGTATTGGTTCCATTGGTGCTGCTATGTTGCAAGGTTTGTTGCAAGGTGGTGCCAAAGTTGTTGTTACCACCAACTCTTTTAACAAAAAAACCACTGAGCATTTCCAAGCTTTGTACTCTAAATGGGGTGCCAAGGGTTCCACCATGGTTTTGGTTCCATTCAACCAAGGTTCCAAACAAGATGTTCAAGACTTGATCAAATACATCTACGATGATGAAAAATCCGGCGGTTTGGGTTGGGATTTGGATGCTATTATTCCATTTGCTGCTATTCCAGAACAAGGTATTGAATTGGAAAACATTGATTCCAAATCTGAATTTGCTCACAGAATCATGTTGACCAACATTTACAGAATCATGGGTAACGTCAAAAAACAAAAATCCGACAGAGGTATTGAAACCAGACCAGCTCAAGTCATTTTGCCATTGTCTCCAAACCACGGTACTTTTGGTGGTGACGGTTTGTACTCTGAATCTAAACTTTCTTTGGAAACTTTGTTTAACAGATGGATCTCTGAATCCTGGGGTAACCAATTGACCGTTTGCGGTGCTGTTATTGGGTGGACCAGAGGTACCGGTTTGATGAGTGCCAACAACATCATTGCTGAAGGTATTGAAAAAATGGGTGTCAGAACTTTCTCTCAAAAAGAAATGGCTTTCAACTTGTTGGGGTTGATGACTCCAGAAGTTGTTGAAATGTGTCAAACCGCTCCAGTTATGGCTGATTTGAACGGTGGTTTGCAATTCTTGGATGACTTGAAAACTTTCACCACTGAATTGAGAACCGACTTGTACAAAACTTCTGACATCAGAAAAGCTGTTTCCATTGAAACTTCCATGGAACACAAAGTTGTCAGTGGTTCCACCAACGCAGATGCCGGTTACTCTAAAGTTGAGGTTCAACCAAGAGCCAACTTGGACTTGCAATTCCCACAATTGAAAAAATACGAAGAAATCAAACAGCTGTCTCCAAATTTGGAAGGTATGTTGGATTTGGAAAGAGTCATTGTTGTTACTGGTTTCAGTGAAGTTTCTCCATGGGGGTCTGCCAGAACCAGATGGGAAATGGAAGCCTATGGTGAATTTTCTTTGGAAGGTTGTGTTGAAATGGCTTGGATGATGGGTTTGATCAAATACCACTCTGGGAACTTGAAAGGGAGACCATACACCGGGTGGGTTGATGCTAAAACCAACCAACCAGTTGACGACAAAGATGTTAAAAGCAAATATGAAGCCCACATTTTGGACCACTCTGGTATCAGATTGATTGAGCCTGAATTGTTTGATGGTTACGATCCAAAGAAAAAACACATGATCCAAGAAGTTGTTATTGAAGAAGATTTGGAGCCATTTGAAACTTCCAAAGAAACTGCTGAACAATTCAAACACGAACACGGTGACAAAGCTGATATTTTTGAAATTCCAGAATCTGGTGAATACACTGTTAAATTATTGAAAGGTGCTACTTTGTACATTCCAAAAGCTTTGAAATTTGACAGATTGGTTGCTGGGCAAATTCCTACCGGTTGGGATGCCAAAACTTATGGTATCAGTGAAGACACTATTTCTCAAGTTGATCCAATCACTTTGTTTGTTTTGGTTTCTGTTGCTGAAGCCTTCATTACTTCTGGTATCACTGATCCATATGAAATGTACAAATATGTTCATGTTTCTGAAGTTGGTAACTGTTCTGGTTCCGGTATGGGTGGTGTTTCTGCATTGAGAGGGATGTTTAAAGACAGATACAAGGATTCTCCAGTCCAAAACGATATTTTGCAAGAATCTTTCATCAACACCATGTCTGCTTGGGTCAATATGTTGATGATCTCTTCTTCTGGTCCTATCAAAACTCCAGTTGGTGCGTGTGCTACCGCTGTTGAATCTTTGGATATTGGTGTTGAAACTATTTTGAGTGGTAAAGCCAAAATCTGTATTGTTGGTGGTTATGATGATTTTAGAGAAGAAGGTTCTTATGAATTTGGTAACATGAAAGCTACATCGAATTCTTTGGAAGAATTTGAACATGGAAGAACTCCAAGTGAAATGTCTAGACCAGCCACCACCACTAGAAACGGGTTTATGGAAGCTCAAGGTGCTGGTATTCAAGTTATCATGAATGCTGAATTGGCTTTGAAAATGGGTGTTCCAATCTATGGTATTTTGGGTTTCACTGCTACTGCTACTGATAAAATTGGTAGATCTGTTCCTGCTCCAGGGAAAGGTATTTTGACTACTGCTAGAGAACACAGAGGTTCATTGAAACACGAACCAAAGATTTTGGACATTTCTTATAGAAAAAGACAATTGAAATTGAGAAGTGAACAAATCAAAATCTGGGAAGAATCTGAATTGGAATTGTTGAAAGATGAATCCATGGACATTGAAGATTTGAAATTGAGAAGAGAATATGTTGAAGAAAGATCTGTTGAAATTTCTAAAGAAGCTTTGCAACAATTGAAAAGTGCTCAAAACCAATGGGGTAATGAATTTTACAAAAAAGATAGTAGAATTGCTCCATTGAGAGGTAGTTTGGCAACATTTGGTTTGACCATTGATGATTTAGGTGTTGCTTCTTTCCATGGTACATCTACTAAAGCAAATGATAAAAATGAAAGTGCTACTATTAATGAAATGATGAAACATTTGGGTAGAAGTGAAGGTAATCCTGTTTTGGGTGTTTTCCAAAAATACTTGACTGGTCATCCAAAAGGTGCTGCTGGTGCATGGATGATGAATGGTGCTTTACAAATTTTGAACAGTGGTATTGTTCCAGGTAATAGAAATGCTGATAATGTTGATAAGATTTTGGAACAATTTGACTATGTTTTGTATCCAAGTCAAAGTATTCAAACTGATGGTGTTAAAGCTGTTTCTGTTACATCTTTTGGTTTTGGTCAAAAAGGTGCTCAAGCTGTTGCTATCAATGCTGACTATTTGTATTGTTGTTTGACTGAAGAACAATATTATGAATACAAGTCTAAAGTTGCTATGAGAGAAAGACAAGCAAACCAATTTTTCAACAAAGGTATGATCAATAACACTATTTTCCAATCTAAAGAACATGCTCCATACACTGAAGAATTGGAACAACAAATTTATTTGGATCCATTAGTCAGAGTCAGTAAACAAGCTGAAAAAAATGAAGATGGTTTCTATAAATTCACTAAGAAAGATGTTCAAAATAGTGAAAAATTTTTCTTTGATCAAAGTACCAAAAACACAGGTGTTGTTTTGAACGATTTAGTTTCTCAAGTTAAAACTGAATCTTCTAATGTTGGTGTTGATGTTGAATTGATCAGAGAAGTTCCTATTGCCAACAAGAATTTTTTGGAAAGAAATTTCCATCAATCTGAAATTGAATACTGTGAAAAGCAACCAAGTTCTCAATCTTCATTTGCTGGATTATGGTCTGCTAAAGAAGCTGTTTTCAAGAGTTTGGGTATTAAATCTCAAGGAGGTGGTGCATCTTTGATTGACATTGTTATCAAGAGAGAAAATGGTAATGCTCCTGTTGTTGAATTGCAAAATAAATTGAGTGAAATTGCTAAAAAGAAGGGTATTTCTAATATCAAAGTTTCTATTTCCCATGACGATTTCCAATCTGTTGCTGTTGCAATTGCTGAATAAGCAAACACGAAGAAATACAAAAAAACACAAAAAAAACACAGAAAAACACGAACGCAGTGAGTGTTTGAGAGTGTTTTGACTTTATCTTTATTCCATTATTTATTTAATTATCTATCTATATATTAAAAAGTTTTTATTTTATTATTCATAATTTTTTTTTTTTTATATACATCATAATTGTCAATGTTCCAGACTCTTTCTTTAATTGTCTCTTTCTTTAGATCTTTTCCCTTTTTTCTTTTATTTCTCTTTTTCTACGCTTTTTCTTTATTTTTTTATCTTTTTGTCTTTTTATCTTTGTATCTTTTTATCTTTTTGTCTTTTTGTCTTTTGATCTTTTTGTTTCCTTTTTATATATCTAAACAAAAATTTGTACCTTACGCCACCCTACCCTGAGACTACTAGGCAGAAACCACACAAAATTCAACGGTTTCTCATAACTGTGGCAGTGATTTTAACTTTACATATCACAGATGATAACAGTTTAACTGATATTGTACACAATATCATATACATTAACCACTGAATCAAAGTATCTACTACTATTAGATACACTCGTAATGCAATTTAAAATTACAATAAAATACAATAGATTTCTATTCAGGATCAAAGGAACTATCTAATCTGGCGTTTAATTTAATCAAGATATGCATATATATATATATATATGCATATACGGAGTATAATTTCGATCCATTTTTCTCTAATTCCAGTGAAAAAGATAATAAGAACAGATTCTTGTTTGGATTTGAGTGTATACACGTACTATACGTTTTTCAATCATTTATCCTATATACAAGAGTTTACACTAAATAAGGTTTTCCCCTTAGGCTTTGTTTCAATATACTCAGAGTGAATAATCAAGGCTTTACAAAAAATTCATAAGAGATATACGAACCTTAAGGGTACTTTAACAAAAGGTTTTAACTTGTTGTTATTTGTTTCATTTGTTTTATTAACTATTTAGACTATTTACCTATAAACTATAAACTATATCAAATATCAAATATCAAGTACAATCATCTCTCTTTTGTATATAAATCTTAATATTAAAACACATAAAACTTTTAATCTAAACTAATGTATTTTGTATTGTTATTGTGTGTCAAAGGTAACTATTGAATCACACATGTAACGTGCACCTCTCTTTCTCTCTCTCTCTCTCTTTCTCTCTCTCTCTTTCTCTCTCTCTCTCTCTGGTATATAAATGCTGTTTGATCTGATTAACTTTGTCGTACTAACACTTTTACTTGTACTTTTATTTGTTCTTTTTCTATACATAATACATCCAAATAAATTAATTACCGTTATTACTCTTATTAAATTTCACAAAAGTATTATTTTTTGAACAGTATTTACTGTAATCGATCTACCCCTATGATTTCCATACATTAGGTACCCCCTTTTTTTTTTTTTTTTTTTTTTTTTTTTACATATTAATATTATTATTGTATGTAAGTTTTGTGATTAACCTGTTACTGTTACAAATGCTGTACAAATGCTGATATTCGTACTATTCATATTTTTCTATCTGTTTCTGTTCATCTCATCTCATCTCAATCTCAATCTCCACTTTATTCTCATTCTTATTGTTGTCTTCTTATTGTCTCTTTTTTTATTTTTTTATTTTTTTATTTTTTTGTTTAGTTAGTATAGTATAGAATTTATATGTACAGTATATGAAAATATGTCCCCTGAAAAAAAAAAAAGAACAGAGAATATAACACAGACACACAGACACACAGACACACAGACGGAGTAAAAAAAAAAATAAAGATTTTACTATTTTAAAGCGAAAAAAAAAAAAAAAAAAAAAAAAAAAGACGAAGAAATTAAGAGAAGTGAGAGGCTGAAGTGAAAAATAGATGGTCTATTAGATACATACTTGAGAGTTTAATAGATACAGGTATATAAAGACACGAAAACACCAAAGGTAACAAAATAAAAAACACAACAGAGCAACATAACAGAGCAACACAACAGAATAAGCAACATAATAAGATAAAATAAGATAAGATACAAAAAGAACCCCACATGGATGATAGAAAGTATGAGTAATAACAAGATAAGTGAAGATAGTAGTAGTAGTAGCAGCAGTAGAATTGGAGGAAACTCAAAAAAGAGAAAGAGTAGTAGTAATGGGAGTAGTAGTAATAGCTCAGGAGAAAGATCATCAAAACAGCGTCAGAAGCAGAGTAAAATATTGAGTATTCCGTCTGTTGCAGCTATTATTACTAATTTGACACCTCCACAGCCCCACGGGAATAGTAATAAGTGGAAACATACATTTAGTAATTTGACAGCAAGCGGAGATATGACAAATGGCAATATGACAAATGGCAATATGACAAGCGGATCAAATTATATTGCCACGAGTGGCGGCTCTCTGAGCAATAACTCTCCAAAAATTAACAACCCCACTACCGATAGCAAATCCACGGAAACTTGTCCACACGATAGAAACTACACCACGACTCCACCAGTGGAAATTGTATTGAAAAAACCCACACCAAAAGTGTTTCAGTGTTGTGGGTATGGAGATTGTTCAATGATTTTTTCTAGGAAATTTTTTTTGGAAAGACATATACGGATGCACAAGGGAGAAAAACCGTTTCAGTGTGATGTGTGTATGAAGCATTTCAGTAGGAACGATAATTTGAAACAACACAAGCACAGTGTACATAAGGGAACAAAGACTTTGTCTACAACAACTTTTACCTCGGAAGGTGTGATTACCACCATGCCGAGCAAAAATGTGGGCGAAGCGGACAATGCATCACCAAAGACTACCACAAACAACATTAATACGAGCAAAATGAGCGGAGCAAAAAATGCGAGTGGTATGAGTCATGCTTATACACCACAAATTAATACAAATGCAGCTGGGATGAGTAATGCCTACATACCACAAACTAATACAAACGCAGCTGGAATGACCAATACGTATACCCCACCTACCAATACAAAAGAAACCAACGCAAACCACATATACACATTGCAGATCAATACAACCGCGGCTGGCGTGCCTACTGCTCTCCAACAACAAGGAAATACAAACACAGTTACTATGGCTAGTACTCTCCCACAGCAAACTTCTTCCTCCTCTGACATGTCATACCCGGTGCCCAACATCCACCCTGTACAGCCATACACGTACACCCCGCCCAGCGTGTACAGCCCGGCAAGGTACACACCGCAGGGGTCTCCCAACACACAGGACAAGAGTTCACCAGAGGTGCTTTGCGATGCAAGTGGGCGGCCATTGGTCGTGCAGCCGGTGATAGTGACAAAGGACTCTTTGGACACGTTGTTGAGCGAGCAACACAAGAGCGCACACAAGCGGAAGAGCACAACAGGTGTTGCAGTCGGTGCCGCAGCCGGTGGTGCCGCCGGTGGTGCCGCGGGACTGATCACGTACATCCCGGAGACATACACCACTCCACAAGTTGGTGATGACAAAAACTACACCCCAGAACCGAGCACAACGGCTGCTCAACGGCGCAGTGCGAAAAAGACACACGGAACTAAGGGCAACCCAAACTCAACAAGGGGCAAGGGAAAGCGCGGTCGGAAAAGTGCAGTTGTGAAAAGGGAAGAAGAGGAAGAACAGCGGCGGCTGAGTGTGCCGAGGGGCAGCGATACACAGGGCTCAGCAGGTGGCCACGCAAGTGGCCACACAAGCGGGGAAGATGGAGAAGACGGGAACACGAAGATTAGTATTGCCAGTTTGATTACTTAGCGAGCAAGACCTCATACGAGAAAATTAAATGTGAGTTTTGCGAGTGGAGTGAGTGTTTTTTGAAGAAGACTTGAGCGAAAAAACCTCCCTTTGGAGGTATCATACATGAAATTTCAGTTTTGACCTACTTACGAATGACTCAGGCCTCAACTCTCAGCATCACAAATTGTGAGTCCCAACATAGTCACTCTCAGAATTTCCCCAATACAACACAATTACAAATAGTTGAAACCAACGTCTCACCATATTAAAACAATATTAGGTTTCAACAACATATAGAATTCGGATTTGTGGCTGGTTCAAAATGTCAATTTTTTTTTAGTGCAGTCGTTGATTATATACACGACATTTTGAAACTGGCCGACATATATATATATATATATATATATATACAATGTTTTATTAACGCTTTTAATGATTAATGACGCTTCAACTCTTGCGTTGGGCAGAGTAACCACGAAATCTTGCATTTGGGGATTACTTTTCTGTGAATGAACTAATTGCTGTATATAGCAGTAGATAAAACCTAAGGTCACGCGCTTTTTAATTTATCATATTGGTTAATAATTGTCAGCATTCTTCGGCGCCGCACCAGAATTCAGCAGAGGTCAATGTTGTTTTTTCTCAAGGAGATAGTTGAATCAAGAGTTGCTTGTCAAGTCAAGAAACCAAGGGTTTTTTTTGTTTATTCATAAAGACAGAACTCTACAAAATGTTGTTTACAGCCTATTCAGAAACTCTGTCTTACCTTCAGACTTGTTTTTCTTGACAGATATAGAAACTTTTAATTCTTAAAACCACAAAAAGATTGGCATCACACATGTGATTTGATTAATGCAATATTACAATGTTTACAAAGAGCCCCTTGTTAGGCAGCCTCAATGATGGTGCATGATTTTTGAGCCTAAAGGTGGTTATTCAGGGTTTCTCCACCATGTATAAGCTGTGACATTTGCGTTTTCTCAAGTCTTGGAACAAAGGAAAAACCCACTTTTTTTTCACGCAAGATGTCTCTCTCGTTGAATTGATTAGACACAAAAACGGTTGTGAGCTACTTGAACACAAAAACAGTTTTGTTAATCGTGAAAAAGCAAATTAAAACCGGAAATGAGATTTAAATTATAAAAGTTATAAACACAAAAGCAGTTGTAATATACTATTACTAATTGTGACACAAAAAGGTGTGAAAGATTATAAAAGTATATAAGAAGATTCAAAAACATTTCTTTCAAAATTGTTTCTCAACTTTAAAGTTCTCTCTGATCTGATAACAACTTCAATAGAATGTTTTCTACTCTTGTACAGATAATAAATCTTATATAAATTCAATTAGAGAAACAAAAGAAACCACACAGAAACACACAAACAAACACTTTAAACCAATCCTCACAAAGATTTACGGCTGTACATACAAAGCGTTGTCAAATTCTTGAAAAACATTATGCAAGCCCATAAACCAATTGCTCACACATAGGGACCTGAACCAATCACTCCACATACAGCTTCAACTCCTAAAATAAGTTTTGAGGAGCACTTAGAAAGAGATGACATCTTTGATTTGAACTTTTCGGATACTCCAGACAACTCCTCTCCAGTTTCCAACAGCAAAACATACTCCAAGCACGCTGCTTTCAAGTCCAAAATGGCAAATGCTTTCGAAAAAGAGAAAGTTAAAAAGTTCTCCAAGCGCGTGAGTCCTTTCTGTTCTGCTAATATTGCAAAACAAGCATCTGTTGTATCTGCAGGGAGACAAGAAGTTGCTCGAAATGACATATTCGGAAGAGTTTCTGGTCACGAGGTAGAACCTATTGACTGCTCTCATGACATTGGTGAAATTGATGACAATGCTACCACTCATTTTTGCCACTCTTGCCATTTCCGATTATGATTCCAAATTGATTTGGTGTGTCTGTTTTTGGTGTTTTAAATTGCAAAACAGCTAAACAGCTCCAAAATGGGTGTACTTCCTTGCTTCTCACAAAATTTTTATCAGTTGACCAACATTGTTCCCTCGTTTTCTTTGACGAGGCTATCAAAAAATCTTTGGGTTTCCTTTGTTTTTGCCTTATTTGTTAAAATTTAAAACTAGCCAAGCAATGATAAAGTTCTTTGCCTGATTGAAAAATAAAAAGCAGCTTAAAAATTGGAAAGTTCGCAACAGGAACTATTTTTGGCCATACTTTTCTGTTAACACCAAGTCACATCAAAAAACTACTTTCAAGACTAGCAAGAAGCCTTTCCGTTTCAATTTAACAGATTGTACATTGTATAGAACTGAACGTGAGTTCACAAGAATATAAAAAATAATAGCAAATAGAATGTGCTTTCCAGCAGGCAATAAACAACCAGAACGCCCAGAATACTGATCAACATATGGCATCAAGAGAATCATTTTTACCTGATTTGAAGACATTTGCAACTATCTTCTCCTCAA
>JFAV03000014.1:0-123662 GCA_000585475.3 Hanseniaspora vineae
ACTATACATACATATATATATATATATATATATAAAATATTAATAAAAATACCTGAATCTTTGAATATCCAATCTATTATAAAAGGATATATTGCCATAGCCTCTCCTGGATAAATGATCCACTGCCATTGCCATTGCAAGAATGTAAAGCAGACAACAATGATCAGTTTCATAGAAGCCACTCTGCTATGCCTCCATTTTGCAAACCAAACAAATGGTGTCCTCCGCTAATGTCCATACACGTAATGTTTGAATTTGCAGGGGTTTTAAGTTGATTCCAGTACTTGTAAGATATCTGCTGACGGTCTTGCATAAAGTCAGGTGTCTTTCGTGCGGAATCTTTCGCAGTGAAATCACCCCTACTTGCTGCTTTGTTTTCCTGGCCTGTTTGACCTAATTGTTCATAAAAATATATGTACACTTTTTTTGAATCTTTACAATACATTATCTGGTCTTTTTGGTCCACGTAAAGCTGTTCAATCTTCGATCCAACAATGTTTTCACACTTGAAAGTGGATAGTACTGTTGTTCCATTTTCCCACACTTTGGTCACTGTGGTTCCGTTGTTCACAACCCATACATCATTGATCTGAGACTTTCTTGAAATGTTCAAGCCCTTTGAATTTTTTTCTAACTGATTCACTGACTGACCTGTTATGTGATTAACCATTCCATTACCTATTTTGGTCCTTTGCAATGGTTTTTTCAAAGATCTCAGATCCCATGTGTTCATAAATCCATCCAAGTGGCCGGTACAGATGCACACATTGGAGCTAATACCCTTTGCATCTTCAGTGCGAGGAAGGCCAACCTCTGTATGAAAAATCGAATTACTGCTAATCTTTGAGTCACTTTTGATCTGCGTGTGTGAGGATAACGTCCTCAAGTCAATCAATTGATCACCGTACAATATGAGATCATCAAACACATCTATTTTGTATCGCTGACCCAAAACATTCGACTGAATGGCAGGACACTCAAACACCGGCTCCATCGCTGCAGTATCCCATATCCTAACACTGTTTTCACCGACTTGATAAAACATCCCATTGTCTTTAGGATACCATTTCAGTTCGTAAACTGGGTCGTTAGCTTCTTTAGTCAACATTCCATCTTTGCTGGTAGACACCATGGGAGTTCTCACACTTGTGTGTTTCTTACTCTTCAAGAAGACTTCCCCTTGATTTTGTTGCGTTGAGGAAGAAGAAGGCCTTGCATCTTCAAATCTCCAAAGTGCAATCCGTCCGTTTTTCTTGCCTTGCAGAAACCAATCATATGTGGAATCAATTGCCACCGTTGATGTTGGAAATTGGACATCATAATTGAAAGAGTTGCTGGCGGCTTTGGATTTCGGTTTGTATATGGTCAGGTTGTTGAAGCCGGACTGCAAAAGCATAGCCTCTTTTTTGTTATATGGTCGGTCCCAAAACAGTTGGAAATCATTCATTTGCTATGATGAGTTGTTTTTTTTTTCCGACACCATAGGAAGTGATGAGTTAAAGCTGGATATTTCAAATACTCTTTGCTTTATGACTTGGTCACGTCTAATGAATCACAATATGCCTACTTCCCCTATTACATTTGAAGAGTGTTTGAAAAGTTCAAATTGGGGAAAAGCCGAATGTCCCATTTCGGCCGCTTCATGTTTTACTAAACAAAACTTGGCAAATCAAAAAAACCCATTCAAGTGACTGGGCTTATTAATTGACAAAGCAACTAAATGTCCTGACTGTAATAGGTACTGGAAATGTTTGCAATGCGCACAGTTAGTCTTTTTGGTTAGCTATTTCAAGAACTTTTGGGGAAAAACACAATCTACACTAGTAATGAAAACTTGACTGAAAAATGCAAAAATCTTGGTAAAACTTTTGCAAAATATCTAAAAAAAAATGTCATGTTATCATCTATAAGTTGTGTAAAGTTTGCAAAGCTAGATTTTCTTGATATAACAGACATTGGAAAGCTTATTCTGGACATTTTGCTTCATACGAATTTCAATTCTTGCAATACCGCGACTAACAACGTCTTGCATAATTTGAATAGAGCAAATTGTGTAAAAACAACTTAGCTTTATTTAAAGCGTATAGTTCTTGATTGAATAAAATTAAAACAATTTCAAAATGCCACAAGCTATGCTTTGTTTACTTTTGATTTACCTAAAAAGCTTTTTAGAAAGATAAGCTATAATGAAACCAAGTACTTTTGTTAGTGTTCTAAAGTAAACAAAAATTTAGTTACAACACGTGACTACTTTTTGCTTTGATCTTTCTTTTTTTTTTTTCACCAGTTTTCTACAATTCTGACAATTCTGACAGCTCTTATTCAATCAACTTGAAACTCATAGAAAACAAATAGTAATCTCTTGAGTCCAGTTGGGTCTAAACAAGGAAATCCGAATAAAAAACGAAACGATAAACAGCCCTCAAAGATGTCAGGCAAGACAGGTGCTTTTAGCACGCCAAAAAAATTGACACCAGAGCCTCCAATGAGCAGCATAAGGAATGATATTTTGAAAACTCCTTCAGTGCAAAGAAATATTGCAAGAGTTAGAGAAGAGCAGATTATGAAGAACATTATAAACACACCAGGGTTACCGAGCTCTCTGGTGACGGAAAACTGGGCTTCCAGAGCTGGACAAACCTTTTTACAAGGACAACCTTTTCAGCAGATACAGGCAAATAAGCAGTTCAAAGATGGAAAACAGTCACTACAGCAGGAACAACAGCAGCTGCAGCAGACCCAAACATATGTAGATACAGCTGAATTGAAAAAAGACAGACTGAACTTGTCAGTTGGAATACAGTTGAAAAGAGTTCTTTACAGTGCGGGACTTAATTTGCTACTTAAATACATGAAACTCTTGCTTTTGAGTGAAAAAAATGCTTGGGTTGAATATGCAATCAAATCAAGTTTAGGTTTAATTTTTTTGAATGTCGCAGTGCTCATTTATTATTTGATACAGATACAAAAACTGAATTTTTTGAAATCTTCCATGGAGTCATCGAACCTAACAACAACAACCACTACTATACCAAATTATTCATCTGCAATAACTAATTTTCAAAACGACTCTGAACTGCACAAAAAAAGATCAGAATACACGGAAAACAACACCCCATACCTTTTCAAAAACATTCAAAGCACACCGCTAAAATCGAACAGTTTGAATTTGAGACGTACGAGCACAACTGAAAGTCCTTCTTCATTTCCTAGCAACAGCCATAAAAGTCATTTTCAAAATATTCTGTCCGCAACAGGGCCAGATAGAAAAGCTACTGGGTATATTCCAAGCAGCAAGTATACATTCAAAATGATGGATACTCCAAGAAAAGCTACCTATATTTAGTCAAGGTGACAGCTTGTTTTTTTTTGTTTTAAGCTATATAATGAACTTTATATTCGAGACTACATATAGATACCTTTTAATTTGCTAGATAATATCTGTAACATATTTCTGGGCCCAATACATTTTTTTTTTTTTAACAGCCAGTGTTCCCGCGATGCAAATTGCTAAAGATGATAATAAATTGAAGAACAAAAAACAAACATTCAAAATCTTTTGTGTCGATAGTTTAACACGTTCTAAAAGCAAACTGTTAAGAGGCCATCATCATTCTTAAGACCACTCTGGGAAAATGTAGTTCAGCTCTTTGATTTTTTGATCATTTATATGTTTTGGGTCTCTTGTCGGTTTCGTTGAAATGCTACTTTGAGTATGACCCTTGTATGGATTGTTAACCATGAAGTCCGGAGAACCATCTTGATCCAAGCTGCTCACAATTTTGCACACAATTTTGAAAGCGTTGTCGTTGTTTTTTTGCAAAGTTTTTTTAATTTCGTCAATGGTAACTGGATGCTCTTCCAGTCTCCAAGAGTCGTAATCAGTAACCATACACACCATTTGATACGGTAATTCAAGTTCGCGCGCCAATTTGGATTCCGGAACACATGACATATTGATTACAGAAATTTCAGGCCCCCATGATTTGTACATCAAAGATTCAGCTCTTGTTGAAAATTGTGGACCTTCCATACAAATCAATGTTCCGTTGTAATGAACCTCATGGTTATCAATTTGTTTCCCTAAAGCATGCAAAAATTGGCCAAGCTCTTTACAAAAAGGATTACCAAATGAAACATGACCCACCAACCCGGTGTCGTTAAAATAACTTGACTGTCTAATACCTTTGGTTCTATCGATTAATTGATCTGGAATAACGAAATCACCAGGTTTTAACTCTTCTTTCAAAGACCCCACACTCGAAAATGCCACGACAGCTTTCACTTTCAAATGCTTCAACAATGCCATGTTTGCGCCATATGGCACTGTGGTTGGGGAGTATTCATCGTGCAAGCCGTGTCTAGAAAGAAACGCAATGTACTTACCTGTGTTAACCGTCTTATAGACAGTGACGGGAGATGACGTTTCACCCCAAGGAGTAGTGGTTTTGTGTATTGTCTCAACAAATTTCAACACTTGTTTTAGATCAGGATTATCATCTAAGTGATAAAAACCGGTACCCCCAATGATAGCTAGATCAATTTCATATGGTGGTATAGCAGTTGCGTTGCTCTGAGCACTAGAACCTGTCATATTAAGCAGCAATTGACGTTATTTTTGTAAGGTTTCTTAAAGTTTAAACAGTTAGGTTTCCCCCTTATTGCCCGAGTTACGTTTTCATCATCAAGGTTTGAATTGTTGAGGTGATACATTGAAGAACAATAGTTTCATGAGCAATACTTCAAGTTCTTATCGCTTTGTGTACATTCGCGTAAACAGTAAGTTGTTGCGAGATACACTTGACGCGAGCATTACAATGCGGGTATCACATTTAGGGTCAACCATAAACCACCAAAAACTTTGAATCAAATGAACAGGATGCCATATTTAGGTTTTAGTTTCAGCATTACAGAAATAGCAGGCGCAAGAACAATGGTATGAATAAGACTAATAAAAAACAATGGCTTTGCGCTAATATGTTGAAGCCATACAAATAAAAGTCGGATCTGAAGCGCATCTTGGTCGAAAGATTTTCTTACTTGCTGCCTTTTGACAAGAGGAATTCAAAATCAGAGCTCCACCAGATATAAGCTTTTTGTTCCTGAAGCTCAAGTCAAAAGCTTGAGCAAAAAAAATGTGAGCTTCTTTCTAAGGTGAATCAATTTTTTTTTTAAGCGTTTGCTTTGCTTTTGGATCTTTTACTAAAACGCAATGAATAAAAATTTCCTTTTAAAGCACACTCAAGCTTAAGAAGCCTCAAATTTTAGCAGTATGCCACAAAAATGGACTCTTATATAAATAGTCAGCAAAGACAAAGCAACATTAGAAAATTAGTGATTCAACGTTTATTTAATGTTTCAGCATTGCGTCTTGGTGCTTCACCCATTGATATTATTTGCCAATTTCCCATCATGGTTTATACAAATCTGCCGCAAAAGCAAGTAAAAAACACAATTAATTAAAATCAACCCGTGCCGAAACTGAGCAAAAAAATTCACTCAGAGTTGTCATCAAAATGGTCAAAAACACTCTTACTAAATGTGTGTCTTTATCTCTTCCAGCACTTGCTTTTGGACAAGGTTTGCAATTGGGATTGCAAAAACACAGGTTGGCGCAAGGTGTAGAAGAAATTGTCAAGAGAGATGGCGTTCAAGCTTTGAGCATGGATGTCAGTATGAAAAACTCTTTGTATTCTGTCCAGCTGGATGTTGGTACACCACCACAAAAAGTCACTGTTGCAATAGATACTGGATCATCGGACTTCTGGGTCGTGTCCAGCCAAAACCCTTTTTGCACACCAGGAACGAATTTTACGAGTTTAAGCAAATCTTCCAAAAAAAAGAGAGGTTCTCAAACTTCCAATACTGAGCCCATTGATATTTACTTGACTGCTACACTGCCAAATGACTTTTATGGTTCCTGGACTACATATGTTGGTGATTCACCAAGTGTCTCAAAGAGCACTGATGCATTGGAGACTGGCACCGTGGATTGCTCCAAGGGCGGGATTTTTGATTCTGATTTGTCATCTACTTTCAAAAAACTTGACTTTCCTACTGACTTTGCTATTCAATACTTAGATGGCTCGCAAGCTCAAGGGATATATTTCACTGATAGCTTTTTGATTAATGGAATTCTTGCTCCCAACATCACTGGTGCGTTAGCTATGGAAACCGACATGACCATGGGTATTTTGGGTCTTTCTTTCGAAGCTAGTGAATCCAGCAGCAGAAATGCAAATTCCTCGCTTCAATTCACCTATCCAAATTTCCTCTCGTCTCTAAAAAACTCTGGAATTATAGCCAAAGTTGCCTACAGTTTGTTTTTGAATTCTTTGGAGCAGTCGGAGGGTTCACTATTGTTTGGTGCGGTCGATCACTCTTTGTACCAAGGTCAACTATACACAGTGCCGTTAATCAACATTTACAACAAAAAGTACACCCCAAAACCAATTGAATTTGATGTGACGGTTAATGGTGTTGGTCTTGTTGGTTGGGAAAGCCTTGATCAAAAAAAAACACTGACACAAACAAAATTCCCTGCTCTTTTGGACTCAGGGTCTCAATTAACGATGTTACCACCAGGTTTGGCAGACGAGTTTGCTGATTCAGTAGGGGCCATTTGGAATGAGAATTTGGGATACTACGTCATGCCATGCCCTACTCAGAAACAGGTTGAAGAAGCAGCATTCGTGTTCGATTTTAACGGTGCTCATATCTACACACCAATCAGCAATTTTGTTCTGACTACTGCTGACCCTAATGCTTGCTTGCTCGGCATAGTAAAAGAAACTTCAAATGGTGGCATTTACAACAATTATGGTATTCTGGGAGACAATGTGCTGAGTTCAATGTATACTGTTTTTGATCTAGAGGATAACGAAGTTTCCATAGCTCAAGCAAGTCACGATGGTCTCAACAGAAATAGAACCGTTGAAAATATTGTTTCCACTGTTCCAGGCGCGATTAAAGCGCCAGATTATTATTCAACATGGACAACCTGGGAACCAATCACTGGATACACATACCCCGGTCCTGGTATATTTACCAACGAGAAAGAAGTTAATCCATGGGTTACAAGCACTTTAGCTACAGGCACTTTATCTACAAGCTCTTTTTCTATTTCCTCTTCACCTGTTCCTACACTGTCTCCAAAGTCATCTTCTGCATTTTCAAAAAGTACCGCTGGTTCAACCACCGCGTCCTCTTTCATGTATTCTGCACCTTCAAACGTTACTACCTTGACCTCTGCGACAAGCACACCAGACATTAAATATGATTCAATTTCATCAATTGCAAACACTTCGTCAACACATGGCTCAGTTCATACCGTTAGCGCCAGTGATGCTCCAAATGTTGCAAGTAAACACGTTTCTTCCATTGTTACCACCAAAAGCGCCCAAAAGGATGTTTCTACAGTAATTATGAATGAAGACGCAACAACTTTGGTCACCATTACTTCCTGTAAATCAAATGCTTGCTTCACAACTACACGCACAGCTTTGGTCTCTGTTGCTACAAAAGTCGTTGAAGGAACTCTCACCGAATACACCACTTATTGTCCGCAAAGCAATGTACTACAATTAGAATCAAGTATTGCAACAGATAGCAATGCAACACAATTAAGATCAAGTGCTGAAATGAGCACTAGTGCAAGTTTTTCAGTGGCACCAACTTTCTTTTACCACAGTTCTTCCTCCCAAACTTTAGTTAATTTTTCAACGTCAGCAAATGTATCTTCAATATTTGAAAACTCCTACAACGCAAATAATGAAGGTAAAGCTACTGCTTCAACAGAAGTAAATGGAGCATCTACTGCATTTTTTTCGGGTGCAATGCTGCTGGCTGCTTTCGCTTTAGGTATTTGAAGAGAAAAAGTAGTTTTGTTATTAAAATAAAAACTTTTTTTGAACCCTTTTCATTAAGTAATGTACAGCAAAATTCTTGATACTTTAACAGTTTTTTTCATCACTTATTAACCATTTTTTTTGGTATCTGTTTAATGCTAAAAACTTTCATCTTCGTATTCTTGCTTCACTTGTTCTTTGGCCGGATTCGGGTTGGAAACTCAATAAGTTATCTTCCCTATCGGTTTTGCTTGCTGGGATCAGGCATTTTTTTGGCTTCGTCTACCAGTGATTGCTAAGTTAAGGATTTGACTGAATTGGGACGTTCCGTTCGAAGTATTCACGCTTGTGATAATTTCCAAATATAAAATACATTGGATATAAAAGTCACGTGAATAGTTTGGTTATTATTTGGAATTTGTACCATGGAAGATTCAAGTTGCATGCAAAGAGTTGATAAGCTGCATTGGATCGCCCACCACAGAGGTTGCTCAGGCTGAAAGATAAACCCAGAACAAGTTCAAAGATATTTAGGAACAGTCAGCTTTATTCACCCAAATATAGGCTATGGAGGCGCTACGGACTCAAGGTGCTGCAGACTTTTCTCCCGACGAACTACTAAAGCAGGCCTATCAAAAGGTTAGTGTGCCAAAGAGGAGCTTGGCTGAACTCGAAATTGAAGACTTAGAGGAGCTCAAGTATTTCCAACGTCTAAAAAGAAGTGAGTACGAAGACTACTTGAAAAGAAATCGATTAGACTTGAAACAATGGATAAGATACGGTGACTAT
This sequence comes from Hanseniaspora vineae, assembly GCA_000585475.3. Lineage (NCBI taxonomy): Eukaryota > Fungi > Ascomycota > Saccharomycetes > Saccharomycodales > Saccharomycodaceae > Hanseniaspora > Hanseniaspora vineae. The sequence continues at coordinate 8,637 of JFAV03000014.1, forward strand.
GAAGTTATGCAAGGTGACATGAGAAGAGCTCGCTCGATATTTGAGAGAGCTCTTAGAGTAGATAACACAAACGTTCCACTATGGATTCACTATGTCGACGTTGAATTGAAAGACTGCAGTATAAATCATGCAAGAAATTTGTTAGAAAGGGCTATTAAGCTCCAACCAAATGTGGCCAAGTTTCGGTTTAAATACTTGTACGTTGAAGAAAGCTTGCAGAATTTCAACTTAGTGAGAGACATATTCGAAAAATGGTTGCACTGGGATTCCAACAATGAGATATGCTTTGATTCTTATATTGACTTTGAGATGCGGTATCAACAGCACGACAAAGCAAGAGCTCTTTTTGCAAGATACGTTGAAACGAGTCCGAAAAGCTCTACATGGCTTAAATGGATTAGTTTTGAAAAGCAATTATGTGAAGTTGGTCATATTAGAGATATTTTTGATAACGCGATTGATTTTTTTGATTTTAACAAGAAGTGTGATGAGTTGGAAATAATATTGCAACACTACGCTGATTGGGAGGCTCAGGAAAACGAAATTGAAAGAAGCATGGCTATAATACGTCTTTGTCAATCTAAGTGCAATTTATCTCCAGAAGCCTATCAGAGGTTTGCTAAATTATACCTTCCACACTTTGATATTTTGGAAATGAAGCTTCTGGAATATAAGCAGCTTGTTGAGGCGCATCCTTGTGATTTTGCAGCTTGGTGGGACTTGATCAATTGCACGCATGAAATTAGAGATGAAAAGCAAATTAATGAAACGTATCTGAACTGTTTAAAACGTTCAAAACCCAAGCTTGTGCATGAAAAAAACGAAGAATGGAGAAATTACATATGGTTATGGATTAGATATCTAATTTTTTTGGAAACAAGTAGAGACTATAAGTCTTTGTGCCATTCCAAGTTCGAAGAGCTTTTATTCAACATTTTAGCTCCTCTAAAAACATTCACTTTTTCTAAAATATGGATTTTGTACGCAAAGTACCTGATAAGAAACAGCAGTACTAGTATACTCGAAAACATGAGCTGGAAAAACGTTTTATTTCAGTCCATTCAGCTATTTCCAAAAAAAGCAACATTTAAAGGTTTCATCAAGTTGTTGCTAGAAATGAAAGACTTTGATGCGGCCAGAGAAGTCTATGATAAGTATTTACAAAACTACCCTATGGCTTTGGATGTCTGGACAGGCTATATCGAGTTGGAAGACAATTTGGGAGATGAAAACAGGTGCAGAGCATTGTACGATGCATGTGTTCAAAGTATAAATGATCCAGAAAGAAAGATAGTATACGAAAAATACATAGAGTTCGAAACAGAACAAAGCGAGTACTCCAATGGCAGAGCGCTATGGTCTAGACTTTGCAAAAGCCTCTATCCTGATGACACGACCTTGTGGGTCAAATGGAGTACCTGGGAATTGTCATCTCCAACAGAAGAACAGTTAGATAAAATGAACGAGCTTGATGAGGACGAGAGTGAAGAATTTGCTTTTGAACTTACGGAGGAAAACAAACAAAATGGAAGAAATATATTGGATTCTGCATTGCTACATTTCAAATCTCAACCTCTGAAAAGGTTACAGATATTAGAAAGCTATAAAAAGTTTGAGGAAACGTACGGAAATGTTGAGACCCTTGAAGCCATTAGCAAAAGAATGCCGGAAACTAAACGTAAAATGGTGCGTGAAAACCATATTTATAAAGAAATCGTCGAGTACGTTTTTCCTGACGACATTAAAACTGAAAATGCCGGTTTATCAAAACTATTGAGCATGGCTCAAAAATGGGAGAAGGATCAAAAGCAATAAAGGCTGCAAGGTTCAGTGCGAAGTATATGTTCTACAAAACAAAAACGTGTACAAAAATTGTTGCGAGCCTTCATTCTAGCCCTTATAGCCCAGGAGGCGGAGGAAGCTCCTCTTCCGTTTGTTTATTTTCGCTGTTGTTGTCCTCTAGTTCGACAGCAGGAGGCGGAGGCGGTGGTGGTGGCAGTTCCGAAGACAAGTTATTAGAGTTTCCTGGTGCTCCATAAGCGCCCATCATACCTGGGGGGCCAGAATGAACTTGAGAGAAAGAATCTGTATTTTGTTGTGAATTTTCCTCTAAGCCCGGTGGCAGAGAAGAATATGACTGGCGTTCACTGCGTTGTGATGTTGTACTCTGTGAAGCCTGCGATAAAGGTTCATGTATAGAATCAACTTTTTTCACTCTCTTGTTATTAAAGTCATTCTGTATAGGCGTTCCTTCGTCTTGAATCTCGGCTACTCCTCTTTTCCTATTTAAAATAGCTGAACTTTCCTGTTCCTGATATCTGTTAATCACCAAGCAATCTTGAGCAACATGACCAGGCTTACCACATTTTTCACATATGATTTTATCAGCATAAACTTCCCGCTTGGGACAGTCGAATCTTTTGTGGCCAACTAAACCACATATAGCACATGGACGAGTGTCTTCCCGCAAAGTCCCATTTAATTCCGCCAACTCTCTAAGCTGACCCCTTTTCAAGTCATTCTGACCCTCAGGAGACGTCACAGCTTTAATCACAACTGCTTCGCACGCTTTAAGACCCCTTTTCAATTTTTCTTCTGAATCAGCAATAATCACGCAATGCAACGGCTCGGACAGATTCATGGCATCCTTTGGCATATCTGCGGAGGTTTTCCCCTCTTTTACCGAACCTCTTCCTCTGATCGCTATTTTGCAACCTGTGCTCTGTTGTAGGTGCTTTAAAGTGTTCCCACGAGGTCCTAATAACAACCCAACGAAGTTGATATGCGTGTATTCGTTCACAGGGATGAAGAATTTGTCTCTGAAATTAGTTGGTTTCGAGTATCCCTCTGGGGCCCTGTAATGTGGTATCAGTTTGAGAGCCAAGTCGATCAATCTATGTCTTTCATCCTCGATTTTCTTCCTGTACCGCATCTCTCTGGTGTTTGTTCTTTTACCCTTGGCATCGTAAATTGGAGGAGGCGAAGGTGATCTTTCTCTATAGGGGAAAAGGGCGTACTCGTAGTTATTTTCATTTAAAATTTTAGACAATTCTTCAATACGGTATAACATTTGATAATTAGTGGCTTGTTCTGGAGTTAAAGTTGTGGACATAATCGTCACAGGTAAATCCACTGTTCTTTTCAAACGTGTACGACTGTCCATTTCTGAGGTATCGTCATTGCGGGCCCAAAACCCATCTTCACTGACGCTGTTTTGGTTCATAGTAGTGAGTTTGTTTGCTTCTATCTTATCTGTAGCTCATCTGTTACTATCGAAGTTTAGAACCTCACTATATATGTATCTCTCGTGTACCGTTGGCGTTTCTTTTTCGGGGACCTCATCTTACAATTAAAAAGCAAAACTTCACGTGACATTGAATTTTTAGGATCTTAATCAATTCTTGCTTTAAGATAATTGTGACCTTACGAAAATAGTGAAGTACAACTTCAGTCATTAAAAGTATATAAACTTCATGTTTAGCTTTTATCATAGTTAAATTCATATTGTTGCCAAAGTACTGGTGACAACTTTCTTCACCGTGTAAAACAATTTCGATGGCTTACCATCAATAACGGTGACGGAATCACTTATTTTCTTGATAAAAACTAAGTTATCAACAACCAACGTACCATCACCTTTGAATTGAGCCTGATGGTTCATTTGAACAAGTAGCTCTTTCAACTGGTTAAGTTTGATATCCCCTAGGTGCAAATTATTGTAATCATGTTCTTGATCCGAAAAAGCAGTTTTCTTTTCACCCAGTGGTTTCAACTCTAATTTCACTTTAGTGCCTGATGTCGAGTTTCCCACTTTAGTCTTGTCTTGTTCTGCTGGTTTATCCAAAAGTTTTACCAATCTACCAGAAACGTTGGTGATTTTGTATTTGCCGTTCAAAACTGACTGCCAATGAATTTGTTTTTCAAGTTCAGGAGATATAGCGATATCCAAAATTTTGATAGATGAGGAGAAAATGTGTTGGTTGTTATCATTGATGGTTATTGTTTCAATATTTGGATAGGTCTTTTCTGTGGCAAGAGAGTCGACAAGAAGCAGTCTACCAGGTTGAAAGGATGGCAAGATGATATCCATTGATCTTTGGTCAATGTATGAGGTCATATCAATGTATTCAATTTTGCATGCAAGTTTGAATTTTTGATTGACCAGATGTGCCTTTGTAGGTTTCGAATCCAATGGTTCCAAGTATGAAATGTCGTCAAAATTTTGCAACTCCTTTTCCTTTTCTGTAGCTCTTTTCTTGTTGCCACGAGGCTTTGAAATGGTTTTCGTTGGATCATAATCGTCATCATCTTCTTGGTCTTCTTGATTATCGTCGTCTTCACCACTATCGTCTTCTCCACTTCCACCGTTTGTTTTCGAACCTCTGCGCGTTCTTTTCAAATCTAAAACGTAGTCGTCTTCTGTTTCATCAATAGGAACAAACTGAGAAAAATCTACAAGCAAACCATAATCGTCTTTGACAACATTTTTTGAAAACCTGTACGGAAACATTTTCTGTTTGATTGGTGCGTTTTCTCTAATTATTATGTCCATTGGAATTTTCAATTCCCCGTCTTCACCATATGTTTCTTTGTTTGAACCATTCAAAGTTTCCAAAAATTTCTTGTCTTTTGAATTGAGCGCATTATCTTTTCCATTTTCTGTGTTTCTGTCCTCATTTTCTTCGTCAGAATCTTCCTCATCATCTTCGTCTTCTTCACTATCTTCTTCAAGTAAACTATTTAAATTTTGTTTCCTGTTTGTTTCCTGTATTGATTCATATTCATATTTCAACGCTTGTCTTTTCGAATTTCTTTCTCTAATGACTTCTTTATATGTTACATATTCTTCATCGCTTAGAGGTTCGATTTGATAGTCTTTTAATTCCACAACTTTATTGTATTCTATATCATCGTCACTTGTTTTTAACATATCTTGAATCAATGGTGAGCTAGTAAAAGCAGTAGTCATCAAAACATGACAATTCTTGAGCATTTGATTATTTGAAATAAATGCTGTCAAAACTTGATTAAACAATAGTTCATCATCTGAAACAAATATAATCCCACCTTTCAATATGATATCATTTTTTTTCTTCTGAAAATCCAATGGAGATAAAACTTTTAGATCCAAATCAAAGGGTGTCTTATTATCTCTTGCTTGCCATTGTTTGACTATGTCATTAGACAACCATTCCAGCATACTTTTCGCATATGTCAATGATCTTCCCTTGGAGTAGGAAACAAGGTACACAGAAGGCTGTTGTTGTTGTTGTTGTGATCCTCGTTGGTTCCCACTTCTCCCCGTTCTCAAATCATTGAAATAATCATGTAATAAAACAAAAATATTTAAAAAATCCATTCCTATACTTGTTGGAATCAATATACAATTGTTTCCCTTTAATGTATCTTTACAGTATTTTTTGAAATCTGCAAATTTTTTTCTCAATGGTAATGGTTGACCCAAAGTTGTATATTTCATTGAAGTTATAAAACAACTTGGTTTCATCAAAGATTTGATTGGACTTAGATTACCTTCTTGATTCAACATTTGTGTTCCCTTGACAAGTATATCCTTTGTATGACTCCATTTTGGTGAATAAATCAATTTTTCTTCAGAATTTTCAATACAATAACTACACCCACCAATAGAATGTCCTGAACTATAAGCTGTGAAAAAAAGTTTGTCATTTGTGTATTCTTGAACATTGATCATTTGTGAATATTTCAAAGTCACTATATAATCGAATGCATTTTCAATATCTTCTATTTCCAATTGAGAAGTAGTAAAAGGACCTGTCATTTGCAAACTACAATACAAATCAATAGTAGAAACTCTACCTAAATTTGCAACAGGCAATGTCGAATAAACTTTAACATTGTTATTGTACAAAATTGATTGGAAATGTGTGAATATGAATGCATATGATCCTAAACAGTCTATAGAAGATTGCGATAGCAATATCAAATCAACTTTTTGCATGATGGGAGTCCAAAAGTCAATCAAACTTTGGTAAATATCTTGTGTTTGATAGACATCTTGTTTTGGATCTGTGCTAATTGCATTGTTGCCATTATCTGTGCCCTGATCACTGTCATAACCAGCATTTTTTTGACTAATCCAACCAGGATCTATCAAAATCGTAAAATCGTTAAAAGTTATTATAGATCCATTAAAATTTAAACTTTCTGTCTTAGATGTTTCTGTTTTATCAACTCCTCCACTTGAAACACTTGTACTATAATCACAAAGACTGGTGAACCCAAAAGTCATTGTTTTTTCGAGCAATTAAGGTTGAGAAGAAGAAGAAGATTTATTGTGTTGAATGGATATTATCACTTCTATCTTGGTTCAGTCGTTCAACTCTTTGTTGGGGTTTCATATTAAATTGGTTAGAATAATTCAGATTCAAATATTATAGTAAATATGTTACTTTGTATGCAGTTTTTTTTCAATATCATTTCCACCATATGAGTTCTAAATAGTGTATAGAGAGGTTGTTTTTTTTTTTTCCTGTTCAACGTATTCTCTGTATAAAACAAAGACACGTGATCAAAATACATTTTCGTCGTAGTAAACGTCTAGCATTTATCTTTACTTTTGACCTTGGGTCACCTACAAGATTCTTTTTGTATTCTCTCCTTTCTCTTAACTGTATGAAATCTAAAATACTGTGCACTGTATACAAGAATAGAAGAATACCCTTGGAGTAAATCTCATCCTCATCATCATCATCATCAGAGGACATCAGAGATAGATAGATAGATAGATAGATAGATAGATAGATAGATATATAACTTATTACCCAGCTATTATCCTAACAAAAAACCTTGACATTACAATACCGTTACCAGAGCATTACCCGGGCATTGTGCAACTACCATCACATCATTATCTCCATTTCTTTCCTTTTTACCCTTAAAAACATCTTGTGATGATGATAAGAAATATATGAGATATATGAGATATATGAGATATAAGATAATTTTGAACAAAAAAGAAAAAAACGTTGTCTGCGAAGATTTAAGAGTAAGAATCACAAAAAAAGCGATGATCTAATAACTCATAGTAATAACGGAGAAACGGAGTATAAACAGCCGCCCTTTAGTATATATATATTGGAGATGATGATGTTGATGGTTCTTGATAATATTTGAGACGTGTTCTTCAGGTCATGATGTTATGATAATAATAATAATAATAATAATAATAATAAACTGTTGGTGATAATGACATTCTTTAGCTTGACTAGACTTGAACAAAAGCACAAAATCTACGTAAAAGTAAGACTAACAACACCCTCACAACTAGCCCACACAATAAATCAATCTTAAATATGATATTTCCCTCGGAAGTGCTAGAACTTATTGCTAACAACTCCTTGGCAAGCATATCGTCTGCTTCAACATGGGATAGATGTTTGTCACACTATTATGAGAACTGTGTTCATAAGAACATGGGTATTATTGCTATAAATAATACAATTGATGCTTATACTTTGGTAAATAATGACTCAAATTACTATACTAACAACTATTCCACCAACTATGCCAATGAATCAGGTTTAGATGAATATATTGCCAAGGGAGCCATCATATACAAAAAAAAATGGATGAATGGCTATATTCCTAAATTTAATGCGTTAAGAGCACCAGATGATTCTAATCTTTTGGTTATAAACACTGTTTTTTCCAATGCAGATGCTCATTATTTGAGATTTATTACTCAGAAATTTCTGGAAAATTATCAAGCTGTATTGATTACTGTTATTTCAGATAAACCGTATAGTGATATTTTGGAATTTGTATTGAGTAATGTCGCCAAATCATTATCAACAAGAAATTTACCTGTTTCTGTTATTTTCCAAACAAAAAGAAACTATATCAGTAAATTGTATTTCAAAAATTTACAAATTTTTTTACCAAAACATCTTTTGATTGAATTACATGTTTTTGGTAATAATGATGAAAATGCACCGGTTTCATCTATAGATATGGAATTGATATTTCAAAACACTTTTTTCTATAATATAGAACAAATTTTTGGGTTGCAAATTGGATCATCTTCATTGATAAAAGATTCTCCCTTTAATAATAGAGTTCAAAAATGTTTGCATTCTGATCAATTGCAAACAATAGAAAATTTCAATTTAGTTTTCGAAACTGAAAATTGTAAAGCTGATTTGAATGTTTTATTTGGAAAAGTACGGAGTTTGAAGAGTATCAAAAGATTGCACATGTCTGAGTCTTGTTCACTAAACAAGAAAAAAGTCAATACTTTTGGGAATTACAGCAATAAAACAATGGATTCTCTTACAGGATGGAATAATGTACAAGATAAAAATGGCTATACTTCATCTCTAAAAAGTAGTGATAATTTACATTTGAGTTGTGATCATCAATTGGAATCTCGCAATACCATATCATCAGATCAACGCAAAAAAGTCATTTTACCGCCATGCAAAAAAGTTGAACTAAATGTCGGTGATTTAAGAGACAATTTGTTCATTGATGGATCACGGATCACTCATGAATTGATATTGAGAAATAATAAATTAAATACTTCACCAAGTTTATTTCTTAATAGTAGTGTTGCCAAACCAACACAAAGAGATAATTTGGCTCATTCTAATATTGAAACAGTAGATATTGCAAATTGCTATTTCCCCAATATCAAAAAATTATCAATTCTACAACTATATTATACAAAATCATTTTATTCAGCAAACACAGTGGTTATTTATGAAAATAATAATTTTGTTAATGTTGAATCTCTTCAAATCAACTCACCAATGATGGAAAAAATATTGGATATTCAATTACCTTCGTTGAAAAACATTCATTTACAATTCCATTCTTTTGCAAATTTGGCAATTACTTTACAAAAACTTTACCAATTCTCATATTTGGAGAAATTGACTATTGAAACAAATAAATATACCATATTTGATTCAAATTTTAATGATAATGATGAAATTAGACATTTATCTAATTGTTCTGTGATTTTATCATACATGAAATTAAAAGAAATTGTCATTTTAATTAAATCTACAACTGACTATGAGTTTTTTTTCCATGGTTTGGATTTAACTAAATGGTCAAAATCAGATACTGTGGTTAATGTTAAATTTGATCCAGAATTATTTGAATCTGATGCTTTGAAACTGAAAATGATGAATGCAACCAAGAGGGTATCTAAAAATTGTAATTTGAAAATTTCAGCAATTACTTCAGCAGATTCATCATCATCATCATTATCATCATCATCATTATCATCATCATCATCATTATCATTATCATCAACAACATCCTCAACCCCTTCATTTGCGTCTTCTACAAGCTCTGCATCTTCTACAAGCTCTGCATCTTCTCAATCATGTTTGAGCTCCTTAAAGTATGACGACGCATCACCAACGCAAAAAGGTGGATTGATATTTTCAAGAACATCATCAACAAACATTCCATCTTTCTACAAAGAATCAACTATCGTAGTGGAAGGCGTTTCGTCAAGGCACACGGAAACAAAGGTTCCAAAAGCTAACTTTCAAAATGAGTGCAACACAGTCTCCACATTTGGAGGCCCAAAGGAAACTAGTTTCACGAATATCTACAATACACCACAACTATCTAATGTCAATATGCCAGTCAACCCATCGGCATTCTCCAAATTATTTCACTCAGGGGTAGAAGCTTCATCTGCTCGAAAACTAAGTGTGGTTGATATTGCACCAACTTATACATGGGAAAGACCATATAGCGAGAGCAGTAGTACCGCAACCTGGCTCAACTATGCAAACGATAATACGAGAGCTGTGCCTAGAAATTTTGCTCAAATGGCCGACTCCATGCAAAGATCATCTTCTTTATCAACAGAGAATCCGTTATCAGAACCTTCAAATAAAAAGCTGAAATCACAAATTTCAATTTTCGAGTCTACTCCTTTGCCATCCTTCAATACAGATAAACCGCAAAATTGCAAAATGTACTTGAAAATTCAGTTTGTCTGAAGTCTCTCTCTCTCTCTCTCTCTCTCTCTCTCTCTCACACACACAATAAAATTATAGATTACCTATATATTGAGTTGACAACAAAATATATCACATTCCTGTCTATTCTCCAAGTCTCTTGTTTGAAAACCTCGTAACTTTCCGCACGGGCATGTCGTCTCCATACATGTCTTCAGTCATTTGCGAAAACCGTCTTTTTTGACCTGCATCGTAAATAGAAAGCACATCTGAATGTCTCGTTGCTGGTTCGTGGTGAGATCTCAACTTGGCCTGTTCTTCAGCCAGTTTTGCTCTTTCCTCGGCCAATTTTTTCCGTGCGGCAACTTTCCCCTCGTAATACTTTTTATTTGCCTCTTTAAAAGCTTCAAATTCCTCTTGTTTCTTGACAAGTTGCTTCTTGTAGTTTGCAAAACTGTCCCCTATGCGAACGGAATATTTTTTGTTGTTATTAAAATCAGATATCTCCAAATTGGAAGAGGCTCTAGCAGGGAAACGACCGCTCATGTTCAACAATGGCATAAACTTCCACGGCAAAGTGACCGCAACATCGTCAGTTTCTTGGAGACTGTTGTATTTTTCTGTAATTTCCTTTTCAAAGTGACCGCCAGTGGTTTCAATGCTGGACAAATCGTGTGTCTTGTTCAATGCTCTATCAATGTTTCTATCACCATATTTCACATTTGGTTTTTTAGGGAAAGAACGGTTGAAAGTTGGCAAATCTTCTTTCGAAACGGCTTTTTCCAACGTATGTTGCTGAGGTGTAGAATTTGGAGGCAAAGAACATTTTTCTTTCAAATTGGAAAGCTCCGATTCTGTAAAAGAAATCAAATAATCTCTAAAATCAACATCAGAATCAAAAATTGCCATGATTTTGTCCATGTAGTGCTGAAGTGAAGCAGCACTTCTTTCAGCCTGTGCTGTATCGCAAAATTTTTGCAACGATTCGCATTCAAAGGAAAAAGCGTTCAAACTCTGAGGGCATAATGCCTTGAACACGTTATTGTCTGCTATAATCAACTGCAAAAGTTTGAGTTGGAAATACATTTTCATTAAAGCCCCTCTTCTGAAGAAATTGCTCTCCTGATCCTCCACCAGTTGAACAAACGTCTCAGCGTCTGACACATCGCTAAGACACGCGTATGTGGCAAACTCGTTGTTGTAAGGAACGCGCTGGAACATTTCAGTGTCTGCTTTGTGGGAGTTGTAAAATTTCATCTCAAAATTATGTATCCCTATATTTAAAGTTGTCAAATCATTGAAAAATCTGGATTTTTCAGAGTACCTTTTCTTGTAAAAGCTGTTTTCATGTGATGTCAGAAAATCAACTGTATTCTTGAAAACTACCAGAAAATTCCTGTTGTCACTAGCTTTCATGTTTTTGATCATTCTATATGGATCTGATAAATCGTACATCACTCTAAGGTATTTGTCAAATTTGGAAATGGTTGCCATTTGCAGCGGCCCGGCAACTGACCTGTTGTTGTTCATTTTGATCAATTGTTCATAATCTATTGGGGTTGATTGGTTATAGCGAACAGAAGAGTACTCGCTGAGTTGGAATAATCGTTCAAGAAATGCGCTAAACTTATTGTTCAACTTCGCTTCAAACAATGTGTGCGCATTTGCGGTTTCCTTGGAAACATTGACATGTTGAAGAAGCACTTTTGAAAGTATCTGATACGGTTTTTTGCGAGGCTCTGCTTTAATTACCGTCTTGCTGTCACTGGACACGCTGTAACCTCTTGATAACCAGCTAAAGCGCGATTCCAAATAGTCACACATCAAACTTAGTTCTTGTGATGCACAAGTCTCTTCAAAAATATACGCAACAATGGAAAAGTAGCACTCAACCCATTCCTTAATTTCTTTTTCTTCAAACGCGTCAAGCGCTGAATAGTATGAAAGGTCTGCTAGCACTAGAGATTTCAAAAGTTTTTCTATTTTGGACAGTTCTTTGTTTCCTGTGCCAAATTGGGTGTTCAATATGGAAAAGAGGACCAACCTACAAGCAGATATCCTCAATTCGCGAGGAATATCGTCATGAAATCCTTCCCAATATCCAGAAGTCAAACTATACGGGAACGTGTCTTTGGAAATTGGCGACTGCAAAATAGACTTGTCTACTGGAATGGCCTCAATGCCTTGTAAAACGTACTGGGTTCCCTTTTCAAAAAGGTCTGTGTCAATGAAGCTCATGCTAATTTGTGGATTGAGTATGACTTTATGGGTTAGCTTTGGCTTAGTTCCTTTGTTCAGTCAAGGATTGTTGACGCATCTATGAAGTATCGATGTTTTTCTCAAATCTTGCCCTAAAAACAATATTTCACATGGAAAACGATTTTCTTCGCTTTAAAAAATTCTTTTTTCCCGCTGTTCAAAAATTTTAAAGTCCATCCCTTCTTGCTTGAATCGTGATCTGTAGTACGTTTCGAGCCATACAATGTTCACTAAAAAAATTTCACGAATTGGCGCCAGACGTTGAAAAAAAAAACTTAAAAGCCTTGAGACTCAACGCTTACAAGATAGGTTACCCAAACAGGAGGCGATTGCAAGGTTACCACAAAATCCATCATCGAGGCAAGCTATCATGTCGCGCAATGAAAATACGCAAACCTCTCAAGAGAAAACACCAATTATAGATGTCTGTCTAGTGAATTTCCATCATGCCAGAGGGCCAGAAGTTGAATACTCAGTTACCGACAAAAAGCCAAATTTGTTTCCCTATCTACCATTTCAAGCATTGCCAGATGGGTCTCACTCATTCAAACAGACATTCACTTATTTCACTTTGTTATACAATCCTGTTAAAAACACTAGCTGTTTAGATGCAACTTCGATCCCTGACGATGAAATGCATGAATTCACCACCGTTTTTGCTATTTCGTGTTCGAAACAAATACAAAGTGAAGATTTGATTACCAAAACGGATGATGTCACAAGATCAACCGTACAAAAAGCTTGTGTTGTCATTGCTACAGATCCGATTTTGGGACATATCAAAGAGAAACTAGGCATGGTTACCAACGTTTTTTTTGAACAACGAGATTTCAATGACAAATCCATTTTAAACAATCTGTATGACAATCTATGTGGAATTTATAGCCATGAATATGTTGATCACAACACGATTTCTACAAAACCTTTTTACTTAGGTTTGTGTTTGAGACAAATTTTAAAAGATTTCCAAAAAAACGCTCTTCTGATTTTGAAGACTATATTGTTAGAAAAGAAAATCGTTTTTTTTGGAAACAACGTTGAAAAGCTTTGTAATCTTCAGTTTGGGTTCATCTCTTTGATTCCGAACTTGATAAATCATCTACACGATTGTGGATCGCCGTTGCTGAATAAAAATCTAGAAAATCTGACCATGGTTGATCATTTCAAATCTAGCGACAGAGAAAGCATTTGGAAATTTCTGTCCTACCCACTACAAGTGTTTGGAAAAGGCGGGGTCTTTTCTCCATACACTCCTTTGCAAGAAATGGATGACCTGCTGCAAAATTGCAAGTTTTTTGTTATGGGAACTTCAAATAGTTTGTTCATTGACAATGGTGATGTGCCCTTTTACGATCTTTTGATAAACGTTGACACTTGTAAAATTGAACACGTCAACAAAACAAATTTGCCAGATAACGTGATGAGTTTGACATATCAAGACAAACGCTGGATTGAGGACATAGCGTATTTGGTTACCTCCACCTGGGACGACAATGATCCATTTACTCCGACTAACGCCAAATTTGAAGGGAGTGAGGACTACATCAGAAATCAGTTTGAGGATTACTTAACAAGCTTATTAGCTACCGCAAAACTGTACGATTTTCAAGAGAAGAACATAGCGTCGGACAGATCTGCAACTACTGATCTTATCGGAGACAAGCAGCTCCAGTTTTTCAACAAGAATTGGGCAGCTGAGTGGATGAAAACGCAAAATTATGATATATTCATGAGATTCACTGATGACAGAATATTTGATTTGTTTGAGCCTAGGCATTTGTACAGTGAAATAACTCCAATGAGCTCTTTCAAAGGAAAGTTCAGTGGTGCTTTTTTCAAAAAAAAAAATAGTTCATCTACAATCGACCTCAAACAAACCAAATCAGAAGAAAACGTTCCTAAAGCTGCTTCACTAGAAATTGAAGAAAAAGGTTCAAAACCACTACCTGCATTACCTAAAGATAATGAGACTACAAATAGTTCAAAATCATGGAACGTTTTTAAAGGGTTGTTTGCTAAAGACAAAAGTTCCGAACAGGTGAACAACAGTAAACCTGATGAAAAAGACAACAAAGCTGCAAGCAGCTTGGATAAGAAGTTTGAAACTGATGAAAGACATGAGCATGATCAGCAAGATGATGCATCTGTGGAGTCATTAAACAGCTATAGCGACGTGCTGGGAGAAAGCTCGACAAAAGCAGCAATAGCTCAGGCACTAACTTCTATAGGTTTGTTGGCCCCTGAGATAAATGAGGAGATGTATGATGACTTTTCTGATGAGTATGATGTTGCAAACGAAGCGGAACATGAAGAGTCTTTTGAAAATATTGAACCAACAAAAAAACACTCTTTGGATTTGCATCCAGCAAAAGATAAGAAGGAAACCCCAAACATTTTGCAAAAGATCGACCCGCATGAGAAGAGCTTGAAAGAAAATAATGAATCCCGCACTGAAAATGCTTTCAATAAGGTTGCAAGACAAGATACAAACATATCGGATACTGACTCTCTAAAGAACCACGAGTCTTTGACCTCAAATGTGGTGGATGATAAAATTTTCGCAATGGAGAAAAATAAAACAGCTTTTTTCGACAACATTGACACTGTGAAGACGGCAAATGTTTTTTCAAGAAATTTTCCTGAAGCCCCAAACAATTCTTTGTTAGATAGTGCTGATCAGTCGTCAGCTGTTGAACTGCCAGAAGAGACTCCTGAAAATAGGGAAGTCAATTTAACTACACAAATTTCAAATGATAAAAAAGGTGAGGAATATGGCACCAATTTTGCGACCGAAAATGTTGAAAATAAAAAAGACAAGTTGCATAAAGAAGAAACAGCTAGCTCCAACGAGCAGCACCCTGGGTCACCAGCTCGAGAAACTGAAGAACCGCAAGAGTCTGAAAAGTCATCGTGTGATGAAAAAACCGCCATAATTAATGAATCCTCTGATGGAAAACTACACACACAACAATTGAAAGTTGAAACTTCAGGACAAGTTTCCCAAGGTGATGCCAGTCCCTCTGATGCCTTCGATTTTGAGTTGCCAACTAATCAAACAGTTCAGGAAAGTGGGAATCTGTCCACAAATAATGACAAAAACGACACCCCAAAAAGAGTCAAGAGCTTGGAAGAGCCATCAATGGATGATAAAATCAAGAAAGAAAAGACCGCATCTATCTTCAGTGAACAGGAGGCATTTGACTCTGAGGCACATATTGGATCAAATCTGGTTGATCGCGAGGTTCCAAACAGTGAGCACGTTTCTGGTCCAGAAGACGGTCATGACGTTGTTGTGACACCTACAACCAGTCGTAATGACTTGGAAGCACTAGAATCGAGTGCAAAAAGTGTTTCAACTAGTCGGAGTCCTAAAAAGAACAAAAATAAGAAGAAAAAAAATAAAAAAAGAAAAAACTAATTTGTAGAATCACTTTGATGTTCATGTTGCATTGATGTATATAAATAATTTCGTATTTGCACACTCGTTTCACGCATCATTGACATTATTGCATGCTAATGCTTGAGAAGTAATTCAAGCCTGTGCACCCAATTAGGATGGCAACAATAGAACTGGGATGTAAAACTGTATTGCCTCACCGTCTAAAGTTGACGCAGCTTTCCAGCTTTCTCCATACTTATCTTCCTTTGTTCCAGGCACTAGAAAATGCTCTGATCTGTCCACGAGTACTAATTTGATTTTGATCAAATACTTGTGCTGAAAAATATTGTTTTTGAAAAGAGATGGAATAATATTGAAGTTGTTGAAAGAGTAGGGAATGAATCTCATCGAGAGAGATGTTGTTTCATCAAACATAGTGCTGTTGTTTTCGTATATTGGAAATCCTTGGTTCTTGTCTTTGTTTGATAGATCATTCTCCAAAATGGAGTAGTGTGGGTTGATTATTTCGTGAGACTCAAACACCCCTAAAACCGATGTAACTTTGAACTTCTCCGAACGAGGAAAATCAAACGTCAAGTTTATTTCATCACTCGTTTGATAAACCAATTTGTTTAATATGATCTTTACAATACTCTCTGTATCTCTATTGATCATGTATTCTTGTTTGTAAGTTAAATTTTCTAAAGAGTTCAAATATGGTACCACTTTTTGAAAATTTTTGGAGTGATTCTTAAGGCTTTTGGCATTCAGTTTTGTGTCATTTTCAGTAACTTCGGACAACAAATACTCTGTTGAACTCTTGTCCTGTTGGCTGTTTAGCATTTTTGACATCAATTCATCTTCATCATAACTTGAAGGATCTATTTGATTGGCTAGCTTTTTGAACTCAGACTTTAACTGATCAATTTCTTTGATTTTTTGCAGACTTACAGTTTCATCATCAGTGTGAGACTTTGAAGAACTTGGAATTCCTTCATTATCACTTTCAAGCTCACCACTGCGATAATATGGTTTCTTATTTTCATCCGATTTGAGCAGACCCGGATGGATCTCCTCCTGGTCTGTTATGTTTTTGATCACAAATGGTTCGGTGATTCTAATCTCTCCATCCAACTTGCAAACTTTTTGTTTGCCCTCGTCGTCAAAAAACGGATATACAAACAACGGAATTTTCAAAGGAAATTGCAGAGGTAGACCTGTCTGGTTATCCAAGGCAAATATGTCCATGCATAAATGATAGGCAATTGAAAAATTGTTACTGATGGCTATGTAAGAAGCAGGTAAATCTTTAGGCAATGGCTTCTGTGATTTTATCTTGAAAGAGCATACTGAACCAGCAGATAACGTCTTTTCAGTGAAAATCAAACTTTGCGGTACTAGAAAAAACGGTATGATATCAGTTTCAGATACAGTTCCTTCTTTTTTGGGCATATAATCTTCTGCATAAAACAAACTTGGCAATTTTGAAGCCTTCTCAAGTTTCGTGCAGTCAATTGCTAGTTTTGAAAATTTAAAAATACCCGTCATATGCATCTCACCGCTTACCATTTGCACAGGCTTGTGAAATTCCAAGTCTTCCAAAAATTGTGCTCTTTCAGATTGCAAGCCATTCCATTGGGTTTGTAACTCTACATCTTGTGGATTTTCTGACTTCAAAAAAGAAAACAATTTATTGGAATTAAGCTTTTTGATATTGTCAATTTTTTCATGCAAACCAACACTTGAAAGAAACTCAGAATTCTTTTCTCTCAAGTCTTGTAGTTTGCAGTCATTCTCTTTTATCAACCCTTCAAGTCTTTTCAGTTCGACTTCTGAACCCAAATGCCGAAGCCTTAGCAGTAACTGACAAAAATCCCCACTATACACTGGAGAGCTTTCCAATCGTACCTCCAGTCTAATATTATCGCTTAGTAACTCATGATGAATTCTATGATCAAAAGTCATTTGTGTATCACTGTTCTTGCTGCGTTTTTTATGGTCTTCAATAAAACAAAAGTAGCGTCGTGACTTTGCTGAACTCGTTAGTTTGTCCACTCGCACTTGTCCGTATAAACGTCACCAGTGCTTGCTTGCTGTGATAAATCAGAGATGCTTGCTTTCACTGTGTGCTGCTTTTCTCAAAAGCTCAAACCGTCAAGCCAAAGAAGCTTTTTAAATGTCAACTTCGTCCTTAATTTTCACATTCGTTAGTAAAGTTGGATCACGTGAAATACACTTTTTTCTACAATATAATTTGTTACCCGCGCTACATTTGATGATATCTTGGCCGGAGATAAAAACTTTCTGGCAATACTTGCAAAGCGTTAAACTGTAATGCCGACCTGTATTAGTAATCGATAATTATGTGTATCTGCTATGATGCCTATCAAGCTCAAGTCTTAACCCTTCTTGTGTAAATAGAGTAATGTATTAAATTCATCAGCAACTTATAACTCGTTAAAAAGATTTTCGACAGATTTAGAATAACGAAAACAGAACCAATCAAGAAACCAGCAATTGGATTTGTACACAACTTTGTCATAGAAAATGGAATATTTTGCAAATGTTCCCATATCTGCGTCCTCTGAGTTTTCCAGGATGACAGTGGGCCAAAATGGTACGACACCGAAGTCACATTTTGTTGATAAGTTGACGTGTTACATATGCGGTGACACAAACGAAGGTTTACGCCCTATTTCGAGCAAATACGGTGATCTTACTTTATGTTTTGACAATCTTCTTTTAGCTGTTGTTGCCTTGTTCATGATTTTTTTTGGGGGTTCCCACATTAAGCATTTGAGAAAACAGCGCGCTGTTTACAAATACCGCAGAAACTGGATCCTATACGGTAGATTGACTTTAACGGTGGTGACCGGTCTGTTTGGTATTATGATGTTGCAGTTTTCAAAGTCTGCAACAAACTTTCAAGTGCAAGAATGGCTCACAATTGGGTCTCTTGCTGTGGCATTAGCTTTAACTACCATTGACTATGCAAAAAGCTCCGTTACCAATGGCATTTTGCTTTTTTATTGGCTGTTGGAGTTTGTTTTTCAAACCTCTACCCTGATCAATATTCTTATCAGACACTCGTATGAACATGTTTGGTTTAACTCAAGCAAAAATTTCATGATAATGACTTTCTTAATAGCTTCTTCTTCGGGTTTAAGTTTGCTAATGCATTGGTTGCCGCAAAAACCAATGATGCCTTATCAAGAAATTCAAAATTATCATCATCTTCAGAAAAAAAATCCTTATGATAGTGCAGATGTTTTTAGCAGAATTTCTTTTTCTTGGATGACCAATATGATGAGAACAGGGTACAATAAGTTTTTGGATGAAAGTGATTTGTACAAATTACCAGCCAACTTCAATAGTGACACTATAAGTACAGACATTTTCAGCAACATCAACAAATATCCAAATTCATTGACACTCGCACTTTTGAAAACATTTGGCTCCAAAATTGCTCTGGCTGGGTCTTTCAAAGTTTTGCATGATATGCTAGCGTTTGTGCAGCCACAATTGTTAAAGATTATCATCAATTTTGTCACGCAATACAATGACGCCGAGGACAAAACAAAAATTCCAATTGTCAAAGGTTTTGTTTACGCTTTTTACATGTTTGTTGTTGGATTTGTTCAAACTTGTGTTTTGCATCAGTACTTTTTGTTGAGTTTCAATTCTGGTATGAATGTCAAAAGCGGAATGATTTCTGTTATTTATCAGAAATCTTTGAAATTGAGCAACGAAGCCAGTTCCATGTCCTCCACTGGTGACATTGTCAACTTGATGAGTGTTGATGTGCAGAGATTACAAGACTTGAACCAGTGGGGTCATATCATTTGGTCTGGTCCATTCCAATTGATTTTGTGTTTGGTTTCCCTCTACAAGTTGTTGGGTAATTGCATGTGGGTTGGGGTCCTTATCATGGCAATCATGATTCCAATCAATTCTGTCGTGGTGAGAGTTCAAAAATCATTACAAAGACAACAAATGAAAAACAAAGATGAAAGAACAGGCGTCATTAGTGAGATTTTGAATAACATCAAATCTTTGAAACTTTATGCCTGGGAAGTTCCATACAAAGCTAAATTGGACTACGTAAGAAACGAAAAAGAGTTGAAGAATTTGAAAAAAATGGGTATTGTGCAAGCTTTCACTAATTTCCAGTTCAACATGGTTCCCTTTCTGGTTTCATGTTCCACGTTTGCTGTTTTCATTCTGACTAACCACGGCAAACCTCTATCAACTGATTTGGTTTTTCCTGCATTGTCTTTGTTCAACTTGTTAAGCTTCCCATTGAATGTCATTCCAATGGTCATCACCTCTTTTGTTGAAGCTTCTGTTTCCATCAATAGACTGACAAAATTTTTGAGAAATGAGGAATTGCAGGAAAATTGTGTTACGAAATTACCAAAAGTCGAGCTAAACGGAGAAGTTACTATAAAATTGAAAGACTGTACTTTCTTGTGGAGAAGACACCCAGAGTACACAATTGCGCTAAACAAAATCAACTTTGAAGCAAGAAAAGGACAACTTCACTGTATCGTTGGTAAAGTTGGTTCTGGGAAAAGTGCTTTGATTCAAGCTATTTTGGGAGATTTGTACAGAGTGGAAGGGGATGCTTCAGTGGCTGGAAAAATTGCCTATGTTTCTCAACTTGCTTGGATAATGAATGGAACTGTGAAAGAAAACATTTTGTTTGGTCACAAGTATGACGCTGCATTTTACCAAAAGACTATCAAAGCGTGTGCTTTGAGCATTGACTTGCAAGTTTTGCCTGACGGTGATCAAACATTTGTTGGTGAAAAGGGTATTTCATTGTCTGGTGGGCAAAAAGCAAGAATTTCCTTAGCCAGAGCTGTTTATGCAAGAGCTGATGTTTACCTTTTGGATGATCCATTAGCTGCTGTTGATGAACATGTTTCCAAACATTTGATTGACCATGTTTTAGGCTCCCAAGGGTTGCTTCACACGAAAACAAAAGTTTTGGTCACTAACAAGATTTCCTGTTTGAATATATCCGATTCCATTTCTTTATTGGAAAATGGCTCGATTGTTGAGCAAAGTTCTTTTAGTGAAATTATGTCGAAAAATTCCAAAACAGAAGGCTCCAGTATTTCTGAAAGCTCGCGGTTGTTCAAGTTGATCTCTGAGTACGGTAAAAAAGAGTCGAAATCTGAAGCATCAAGTAGCTCTACTGATTCTAATGATGAAATTGCTGACGAGATTAATGAGATTTCAATTCCAGATGAAGTAACTCCTGACGCTCAATCTTACGAAGAAATTCTAGAGAAGAAAAGTTTGAGAAGAGCAAGCAATGCTACTTTGAAAAGTATTGGATTTTTCGATGATCAAGAACATGATCAAGATCAAAACCAGAATCAAGCAAATCCAGCAGCTTTGGAAAATCGTAAAGAATTTAGAGAAGTTGGCAAAGTTAAGTGGGATGTTTACTTGGAATATGCCAAGGCTTGTAACCCGAAATATGTTTGTTTATTTTTGCTTTTTGTGGTCACAAACATGGGATTGTCTGTGTGTGGTAACATTTGGTTGAAACATTGGAGTGAGATCAACACCAAATACGGAGGAAATCCTCATTTTGCCAAATATTTGGGTATTTATTTTGGTTTTGGTGTTGGGTCTGCAGCTGCCACGTTGATAAGTGTTATTGTTTTGTGGATGTTTTGTACAATCAATGGGTCCAAGCTTCTTCACGATAGTATGAGTGCTTGTGTTTTGAAGGCACCAATGAGTTTTTTTGAAACCACACCTATTGGCCGTATTTTGAACAGATTTTCGAATGATATTTACAAAGTTGATGAGATTTTGGGTAGAACTTTTGCGCAGTTTTTTAACAATGTGATTAAAGTTTCTTTTACTATTTTTGTGATCACTTATACTACTTGGCAATTTTTGTTTTTGATTTTGCCACTTTTGGGGTTGTACGTTTACTATCAACAATATTACTTGAGAACTTCTAGAGAGTTGAGAAGATTAGACTCTACTACTAGATCACCAATTTTTGCACATTTCCAAGAGACATTGGGTGGTATTTCTACTATCAAAGGTTATGATCAAACCAAAAGATTCATTCATTTGAACCAATGTAAAGTTGATAACAACATGAGTGCTTTCTATCCGAGTGTGAATGCAAACAGATGGTTAGCTTTCAGATTGGAAACCATTGGGTCTATTATTATTTTTGGAGCTGCAACATTGGGTATGTACAGACTGAAAACCGGCAGTTTGACTTCAGGTATGATTGGTTTGAGTTTGAGTTATGCATTGCAAATCACGCAAAGTTTGAATTGGATTGTTAGAATGACTGTTGAAGTTGAGACAAACATTGTCAGTGTGGAAAGAATCAAAGAGTACAGCACATTGCCTCAAGAAAAACCTTCCATCATTCCTGATCACAGACCTCCATCGTCTGCTTGGCCACAAAATGGCTGTATTGAATTTGACAATTACTCTACCAGATACAGAGAGGGTTTGCCATTAATTTTGAAGAACATTGATTTGAAAATTCAGCCAAAAGAAAAAATTGGTATTGTTGGTAGAACTGGTGCTGGTAAATCTTCATTGACATTGGCTTTGTTCAGGTTGATTGAGAAAGCGGAAGGATCAATCACTATTGATGGTGTGAAGATTGATGAAATTGGGTTGTATGACTTGAGATCTCACTTGTCAATTATTCCACAAGACTCGCAGGTGTTTGAAGGTACTGTTCGAGACAACCTTGATCCTACGCACAAATTTGAGGACACTGAAATATGGAAAGCTTTGGAATTGTCTCATTTGAAAGAGCATGTCATGTCTATGGGATCTGGTTTAGAGTCTATGATGACGGAGGGAGGTGGGAACATGTCTGTGGGACAAAGACAGTTGATGTGTTTGGCAAGAGCATTACTGATTCCAAGTAAGATTTTGGTTTTGGATGAGGCCACCGCGGCTGTGGATGTGGAAACTGACCAAGTTATTCAACAAACCATTAGAACTGCTTTCAAAGACAGAACCATTTTAACTATTGCACACAGACTAAACACTATTATGGACAGTGACAGAATCATTGTTTTGGACCAAGGGAGAGTGAAAGAGTTTGACTCACCGGCTAACTTGTTAAAGGCTAAAACTGGTATTTTCTACAGTTTGTGTGCGGAAGGGGGGCTAGTTGATGAATGAGCTGTTGGATAATGTGTATCTTAGATAATTCTTATAAATGACCTTCTTTGTTGCGTTTTAAAATTATTTTTTTTTTCCCCAGATGTATGAGCTATGTTTCTTGGTTTGTGTGAAATTTTACGCCTTTTTGAAAAAGAGAAGTTGATGGAATGTGTAATTTTCAAGCTTAAAGTGAATATTCAAAATTGTTGGTTTGTTTGTTTACTTTTTATGTTAGCTTATAGTATTTGGAAATAATGGGCTAGGTTACACCAAACTGTGACATTAAAAACTTAAAAGTAAACAAAAAAAATCAGTTTTAAATTATGTTTACATTTTGATAGCAGTTGCTTTCCACGAACCACTGATAGTGGCTCACAAAATGAGAGGTCTCATAGGAAGCATTCTAAATATCTCCATTTGATCCAGCTGTTGGTTAAGAAGTTACGAAAATGGTTACTCACTTTTTTTTTTTTTTTTTTTTTTCAGTTTACATAGATGCGTTCTTTCTTAATCAATTGTCAAGTAAAAGAAACTACATACTAAGTGTTTTGAGAAAGGATTTAATCAAAGACTTCAATACAGGTTCTGTATTTGTTCAAGTTTCTTGTTCAGATTTTTAGTGGATGTGATCTTCTAAGCTCAGTTCTTGTGTTCAAAATTACGAATTATTATTTGTGTATGTATAAGATCTAATCGAGTGAAAACCACCTCTAGCAAGCTTACTTCACTCTCTTTCCACAAAAAGGCAATCATTTTATTTAAAAGATCCTTTGAGGTTGCTAATGTTGAAAAAAAGGTTCACCCAGTTATCTCCACTGATAATTAGCAATGGTTTTTGTTTGCTGCCGGTTTCTCCTCTCTTTTTCTTGTGCAAAGACAACATAGTATAAGGCGATGTTGATGGTTTTTTACACGTTTATGAAATCAACATTTTTCTTTTTTGTTTTTTTTCTATAGCTGAGTGATAGGTTGTAGGTTGTTCATTCAGTGTTGGGAGTACGTACACGCAGTCACTCATTTTGGGAGAAACCGTTGATTGTTCGACGTAACTTGTCAGCACTCACCATTATTAGTCACTTTGTTCGGAATAGACTCACTTCATTTGTGATAGGTTTGTGCAGAAGTTGTCATCATTCACTTCGTCTGTGCTTTGGTTTGGTTTGGATTGGATTGGTTTGTGAGTGGTGAATAATTTATTCATTTTCTGTACTATGGAAATCCAAGATCTCCGAATACATCATAACTCTCCATGTATCTACTGGTAAATCTGCATCATTAAAATTCCAATCAAATTTTTCTTCTGCAATTGGTTCGTCTGTTGGATCATGATATGGAGATAAATATGGATGTTTCAAAGCTTCTTCTGCAGTGATTCTTTTTTTTGGATCAAAATTCAACATTTTTTCTAATAAATCAACTGCTTCATCATCCATATTTTTAAATCTAACTTTAAAAGGTACTGGTTCTGCATATGGTAAAGATTTAACAAAATTTAGAGTATTTTCTGAACAAATTGTATTAATAACATCCATTGGTGGAGAACCTAATAATTCAGTAATAATAGAAAATTGATGAACATGATCTTTTCCCGGGAATAATGGTTTCCCCTCAATCATTTCACTAAAAATACAACCAACAGACCAAATATCCACTTCTGTATCGTATTTTTGCCATGTCAACATGATTTCAGGAGCTCTATAATATCTTGTTGATACATATCCTGTCATTTGTGGATCTTGAATTCTTGCCAATCCAAAATCACAAATTTTCAAATCACAATTTTCATTAATCAAAATATTTGAAGGTTTCAAATCTCTATGGATCACACCTGAAGAGTGCACGTATTTCAAACCTCTCAAGATTTGATACAAGAAATATTGAACAAATTGTTTTTCCAAAGGTCTTGCTTGTAAAAGTCTTTGCAGATCTGTTCCTTGTAATTCGGTAACAAAATAAATGTCTTCTAATGGTGATAAAAAAATATCTTGTAAACAAATCAAATTTTCATGTCTTAGATGTTTCATCAATTTCAACTCTCTATAAGTTCTTTTTGCTAAAATTGATGTAGAAAAGGGTTTCATGATTTTTTTAATAGCAACTTGTTGACCAGTGTATTGATCTGAAGCACTACAAACCAAACCAAATGCTCCCATTCCCACAGGATTCAAATTTGTGTATCGACTCGTTATTTCGAAAACAGTTCCGAATATCTGAGTTCTAATAAATTCTTCTTCATTGTTCATTTTTGAGGGGGCGGGGAAGCTGTTGCGGGGAAGCTGTTGCGGGGAAGCTGTTGCAGGGGTATTATACTAGGAAAAGAAAAGGTGGATGTTAGTTTAAAAGGGGGTGTTTAGCAGGTAGCAGGTTCCTTACTTTTTTATTTTTTCTTGTTTTTTTTTTTCCTTCTTTTTTATTCTAGAGAGAAAGTATTTGGACAAATTGGAAGGGTTCAAATGTTTAATAAACTTTTTACTGTATATTATTACATGGCAGCAATGCATCATTACCAAGAATAAAGAGTAATACGCAATTGTAGACAAAATAGCCCTAAAATCAAGAAATCTCCAAGAAAAACAGTAAATTTATCTCTTATTAAGATATCCCTTGACTATAGAACCTAATATATCTTTGAAAATCTTTGAAAAATCTTTGAAATCTTTGAAAATCTTTGAAATCTTTGAAATCTTTGAAATCTTTGAAAATCCTTTTAAATTTGCCAATATGTATTGGGATGTATGTATGTATTGGTAGGTATTAAATAATGCATATAAACTTTTCAAATTGTTTTTCAAATTGTGTTTATAATTTATAATTTTTAATTTTTAATTTCCATAATCTTCTAATAATTATTTATTTTGCTACTATGACGTATATGATGATAAGTGTAGTTTTTTTTTTTTTGTTTTTCTTCTTTCATTTCTTTATCTCTTGCCTTGTTGGCTGGGTAACAGATTGACAACTTTTTGCTAGTGCTTTTACCCCGACAGTGTATGTGTATAGGCAAGAAAAAAGATGCGTGAGCTGGGTAACCTTTTGAGTTTTTCAAAAGAAGAAATCATCTGATATATTTTGGTATTGCTAAAATATATTAGTACCGGTAATAGTATTTACATGGCCTATTTCCATTTTGAGGATATGTGAAATATAAAGGACAAGGTAAGCACGAATCTTTTCTCTCTCTTCTATCCTCTTCTCTATCCTCTCCTCTATCCTCTTCTCTATCCTCTTCTCTATTCTTATCGTATCTTATCTAACTTTACTAATTACTTTGTATATTTTTTGCTAATTACTTTGTATATTCTTTGCTAATTACTTTGTATATTCTTTGGTACGTAATTTTGGTATCAATATCTCTAATGATAGAATATAACAGTCGGTTTTAAAAAGAAGAAGAAGAAGAAGAAGAAGAAGAAGAAGAAGAAGAAGAAGACAAAAGCACTTTGCAGTGATATTACTCATAAACATCATTCCGTGGGAGTACTTTTAATAAGCTGGATGAGTTAGTGTGTATATATACATTTAATATTGGATCTCTGAATATTATTACTTCATTAGGAAACATATGGAGAGTTTGTATAAACAATGAACTAAATAAAAAATGCAAAATAAAATTAGACGTTGCAAATATACACACTTTCAGATAAATCACGGTAGAAGATAAGATATACTTGCATAGAAAACAAGGTACAGCTACACAAACACCCACTCACACACCCACTCACCTACTTTTCTCAATAACATCTAAAAAGACGCTTGCTTCTATTTATAGTAAACAAAGATTTCTTTATATATCAGAAAACACTGCACAGTGAACGTTAAGTGAAAAGAAAATGATCCCAGAAGAAATCAAATAAAAAAAAATAACTGGTTTATGCATTCCTTCATTCATTCATTTATTTATTTATTTATTTATTTCCGGGTGTTTATAGTTTATTTCCTATTTACTCCTTGAACTTCTCAGACCACTTACTCTGTAATATGGTTTAACGTTCTTTCCCGTTCTTATTTGTTTTTGTTTTCCTCTCCCTGGTTTTTTTTTCTTTTGTTCCTGTGTGGTTCTCCTTGTCTTTTCTCTTGCGGGTTTTATTCTTTATTCTTTATTCTTGTGCTGTTATTTATAGTAACATTTTAAATATGACGTTTGCTTGTTTTGCTTGTCTGCTTGTCTGCTTGTCTGCTTGTCTGCTTGTTTTGCTTGTCTGCTTGTCTGCTTGTCTGCTTGTTTTTCTAGCATAGTCAAATAGTTTAAATTGTGCTATTTTGCTTTTTTCTTTTTCCCTTTCTTTTTCCCTTTCTTTTTCTCCTCAAATTTTTATTAATCTCAGATTTTAATAACTTTTTTGTTTATTTTTGCTGAGTTTATGACCAGCATTTAGGATAATAAGATATAATAGATACAATAGATATAATAGATACAATAGATACAATAGATAATACTGTCAAATAAATACAATAGCACGTCCATATTAGCTTCTAAATGTAAACAACAAAGTATATCTATATATGTATATGCTTAATTTCCAATAACTTCTAGAAATTACCTGAGAACCTTTATTTATATTACCATTACTACAATTACCTCTAAGACCATGTGTTTTTATTATATTATATTATATTATTTTTGCCAATAAATAAATTTATCTTTCTACAGTAATTTAACATACACATAAAAAAAAAAAACACTCATCTCTTTTCTTAGTATCACCCTCTAATTGTCTCTAATATCATCTCCTTCTTTCTCGCTCTCACACTCTCTTCTCATCTCATCTTGTCAAGAAAACCTCAAATCTTTAAAATCAATATTTTGAATTGCGATAATATACAACAATCTGCACAATCAAAATATAAATTACATATTTTTTTTTTAAAAAAAAAGAAAAGTTAAATTAGAGAAAATCAAGAAAATGTCAATAATAAATCTGCAGTAGTAGTGAGAGTAGTAGTGGTAGTAGTAGTGGTAATAACCATTTTTAAATCAATTATCATTATTATCATTATTATCCTTGACCAATCCACTATAATATCTGAGATAAAAAAAGTTGTTAAATTTAGCAACAAATTATACAAACAAACATGCAGACAAACAAGGAGAAACAGGAGAAACAGGAGAAGAAGAAGAAGAAGAAGAAGAAGAAGAAGAAGAAGAAAAAAGATGTCAAAATATTATTAAAATAAATATCATAGAATTTTGAACAGTTCAATATGGGAGGGACGAGGGGGGGAGGTTGTTGTTTGTTTTTTTTTGTTTTTTTTTGTTTGTTTTTTTGCTTTTTTTAGTTAACCTATGTAAAATGGGTTATTTTAAAAGATTTTAAAAAATTTTAAAAGATTTTTCGGTGTTTTTAATGGGAGAAGAAAAAATATAACTTTGATAAAAATAACTTTGATAATAATAGTAATATTGATAATAATTATTAATTATTAGTTGTTTGTAAAAATGTTGATAGTCTTTCGAGGGTTTTCAATGTTTTTCCATGTTTTCACAGTTTTCAAATTTTACAAAGTTTTTCAAAAAAATTTAGTATAAATATAGAGGAGGTGATTGTGGAAAATAGATATATTGAATGTTACTTGTATTACACTTTACTTCTTCCATAACATACTTTCTCATAACTCTACTCAATATTATAAATATATAAATTTGTATCTCCTATCCCAAAAAAAAGATAAAAAAAATCACAAACTTTTACACTCGCTTAAACAACCCCCAAAAAAACAAACAATTTTAAAAATGCAATTCTCTACTGTCGCCACTGTTGCTGCCGTCGCCGCTGTCGCTTCTGCTTCTTACAACGAAACCGCCACCGTTTTCGACAACTCCACCACCATTGTTACCATCACTTCTTGTGAAGAAAACAAATGTTCCACCACCACCTCTGCTGCTTTGATCTCCACTGCCACCACCACCGTTGAAGGTGTTGTTACCGAATACACCACCTACTGCCCATTGACCTCTGAAACCACTGCTGCTCCAGTCACTGTTTCTTCTGTCACTAAAGCTCAAAACACCACCTCTGCTACCGTTACTTCTCAATCCGAAAACGGTGCTGCTAAAGCTTTGCCAGCTGTTGGTGCTTTGATGGCCGGTGCTGCTGCTTTGTTGTTGTAAGAAGTTTAAAATATTAAAATATTAATTATTAATTAATTAATTTATTAATATATTGATTTATTGATTTATTGATTTATTGATTTATTGATTCTTTTTTTTTTTCATATTATTCAACTTTTTATTAACTTAGCGCAACATATTATTTCAAAAAACAAAGACATTTTTAAAATGATGTTTTTTTTTTTTTAACAAAAAACCTTTTTTTTATATAATTATATAGTTAATTTACTATTATAATTTAATAATTTATTACTTTACTTTTCTAACCATGGACTAACTATGTGAGCAATAGCAAACACATATTTATCTACTTACTTCCATTAAGCACTAAAGGCGTTAAAGTTTTTAAAATCACACGCCCTAAGGTCTCATATTATGACCCGAAATCCACAATCATAACACATGCTTAAATCATATCTTCACCCGTTACTAATATTAATATGCATTCCACGGAACATCATTTGACATTATCAAAAGATCCTCCTGCGATCTCCTCCCTTTCAAATACATTATTATACCTTCAATGAATGAACCACATCTGATGCAACCAAAATTCTCGCATATTATCGTTACTAACATGAAAACTTTCTTCCGGTCAAAAAAAAAGAAGAAGAAAAAAAACCCGGTTCGTCGGGCATAATTTTCATGTCTCTGTGTCTGTGTCTGTGTCTGTGTGTAGATTGCGCAAACGGTTTGTGTTGCGTGCCATCAGGGACCAATTCTACAAAAGAGACCGAAAACACACACACAAACCCAGCCGGGTGACGAACAAAAAAAATAATAATGGTTAAAATTGTCGATCATTAAAGATTACTAATCACAGTTTTATTTGTAGCCAATCGGGACCGTGATTAATGATTAGTAATGTATCAAGACTTGGGAGAACTGATTATTAAAGCAAAGTCGTATATATGTATGTATGTATATATAAAAAATATATGTATATATACATCTACAGGACTCAAGTCACATCTGCTTACAACCATTCCTCTCTACTCTAATACACCATATCCAAATGGCAAAAACCAAAAAACCAAAAAACAAAAAAAAGAATGCCAGACAAGTCACTAGCTTTCAACCCAGAGATACCCCATGTCTTACCTCACGAAAAAATGTACAAGTTGCAGATAGGCAACAAGATGTTTCTGCTAAGCGGAGCGTCTTTGTCTTCCGACTCGCCATCGTATTTTACCAAGTACTTCCAAAATAATGCACCAGATGTATCTGCACCCTCATCGCCAACCAACTCGCATGATCCACCAATTCTCTTTATCGACAGAGACCCAGAGATTTTCCAAAAAATATACAACCATCTTCAAGGGTACTTCATCGATATCAAAGATGAAGTGGAGTACACCAAGTTGTTTGCCGACGCCATGTACTACAATTTGCCGCGGTTGAAAAACTTGTTGAAAAATTCAAACAACTACTACACCAATATCGGCGGCAAACATTATGTGTTGAACAAGCAGCTGTTCACGAGAAGCAGGGGGAACTCGCCAAACTACTTCACCATCACAAACGAAATTGTCTATATGGACTTGGAAAATTTCTTTATCCAAAAAAATGGTCCAAACAAGTTTGAGCACAAAAATGGTTTGGAAAAGGAAATTGTGTTGAAGAGCGCACCGTTGCTCAGACCACCTCCACAATCACCTCCCATGGTCAATCGGTCTCCGGAATTGTTTGACAAATTGTTGGTTATCTTGAACAGAGGAGAAATCGATTCTCAAATGTCGTACACAGAAAGATGCAATTTGATCAGAGAGTGCAAGTTCTATAGATTTCAGCATTTGGAGCAGCTACTCATCAAACATGCAAAGATTAAAAACCCGTTTAACAACAAACTGGAAATTGTCATGAATTTGCAAGACGTGAAATTATCTGGTATTTTGCCATTAACTTTCTCCAAGCCGCCTCCAGCAGATGAAGTGAGCGCATTCACTCAAAACAACAAGCAGGAAAAACCACCCAGTGAAATCACCAGCTTCACCATCACCACCGAACCAACATCAAACAATCACAACCAAGAAGCCAGTGAACAGAACAACAGCACCAGCAGCACCAGCACCAGCAGCACACCAAGCACACCAAGCACCCCGCGCTCCACCTCAGAAAACGTTTTGCATGCAGATAAAAAACGCAAGTTGTGTGCTCCGGGTCCAACAGCACATCTGAACAAGTGCCTACAAGAAAAATGGGCCTCTCCCTCGTACAAGAGACCTTTTGTCGATGATCAGTACCGCAAACTGGTTTTCCAAGTGGGCAATTCGATTGATTTGAACGGATACGATTCGTGTTCTTACCCATTGACACCAAAAACGTCATTTGCTGCTTCATCGTCATCTTCTTCTTATTCTGCATCATCATCATCATCATCATCATCATCATCATCAAAGGGCAGCGCTATCTCCGCTGAAAACGAAACTCAATGCACAGATTGCTACAACCCATATGGATCGCTTTTCTTTGACAAGAAAAATAAAAGAATGTACATTGAGTTCCCAATGGCACAGTCTGCAATCACGGACATGTTGGCCAAGATCGTGGACAAATTGACAGGCGGGAAACTTGATATAAAGCAGAAATACACACACATAGACACGGAAACTCAGCAAGAGGTGCTTCTTCTTCCGTGCTGCACTGTGGTAGCGAATTTGCAGATCAATGGGAAAAAAATCTCAAATCTAAAGCATATCATCCTAGATCCAAAATGTGCGGGTGTTTTCACAGAAGGAACAGTGATAAAATCATCAGATTTGGCTCTTGCAAAGAACAACTATTTAAACGGGCCAGAAGCATTGGAAAATTACAAAACTAAAGGTTACAGATTGCATTTGTGTGATGCCAGTATTTGGAGATTAGGTTTCAAATCACACAACGACTTGATGATGATTGCAGCAAAATTAAAATGCTGCACAAACTTAAAAGAGTATAACGATTTGATGTTTCCATGATAATTGTAAAAAAAAAAAAATTGTTTTTTTTTTTCTTTTGTTGGTGTTGGTTGTAGATTAAGTCATGATAGAGTGACTTTAAAGTATTATTTATTGCATTGTAACATTATAATTTAAAGTTTTATGTAGGTCTAATGTATTTATTGAAGCGATTAATGATATCAAAAACTAACTTGGTTAACATATATAATCAAAATATATAAGTCACGTGTATTTAGCTTTTAGATTAGTAATCAAGTGAGCCCGCTTATGTGTCTCCTGCCATCGCGAACCCTTGGTTTCTTCAAGGAAAAGTTAAAACCACTTGAGATCTTGAGCAACTAGCAAAGAATGTCTTAATGTGAAAACAGCACCAAGTCATGCTTGACCGCATTCCAGATGATGTTGTTGCGCGCGTCTGGCAGTTTTTGTCTCAACAAGACAGAGTGAAGTTGACCACACTCAATCAATCCTCCCATCAAATCTATACCAAGCATCTGTACAGAAATTTGTTTCTCAACAGGTTGCCAGTGCACAAATCAGATGCAGATATCAACGATTTTAAAATTCACACAAAATGGTCATATTTAGTGGGTTCTTTGTCCACAGATGAACCAAGATCACGAAAGAACGGCTTGTTTTCAAACAAAGTGTTGCAAGTCGATAGCGAAATTATGCAAGAGAAATTCATAGACCCCTTGAGTCTATTACTCAGAACGTTTTCAGAAAACGCAAGCTTACTGCCATACGTCGAAAACATCTACTGTACATGGCATATTGATAAAAAACTCAAATATCATTTGATAGAACTGTTCTCTGACTGCCCCGGGCATGCAAACATCATGAAGGGGGAAACTGCCATAATAAGGGGTAAAAATTTGATATCTTTTGAAAATAATTTGGATTTCAAAGTCTTTGAGAAACTTCATTTGAATTGCACTTTTGAGCAAAACCGCTGGAAAGCACTTGACATTCCACCAATAACTCCATTACCTAACTCCACCCAAGATGCAAAAAAGAAACACAGGTACCTAAGCACTGCTACAACAGCTTTGTCTCATCCTGCGTTTCAAAATGTGCAATCTTTAACATTACATTTCAATCCAATACACATTTTCCCAATGCTAAACAAAAAATTGGTGCTCAACGTCAAAAATCTTTGTTTGAATTTTAGGCCAGACAAGTTGGAAAATGAGCATGGTTTGAACCAATCAAAACTTGCACGTCTGGTTGATTATTTTAATCCCGAGTATCTCGAAAAGCTCGAATTCGTGTCTTGGCACGAAACAACTCACAAAAGTTTTTACGAAAAGAATGGGCTATTGGATGCCGTAGTCGATTTTCCTAACATCAAGGCTATGAAGCTGGCCAGTTTACCATACAATGAAGCTTTTGTGAAGCTCATCTTCAAACACTGGAACAAGCTAAACTATTTGCATTTAGACTTTTTCATCGAACCAAATAACTTCAATCACAGTTTTTTTGTTGTTAACAAACCAACTTTTCACGACAGTCTCCACTACTTGTACATTCGTATCAACGACGAATTGGTTCCGCAAAGATACTCTGTAACAGAGACAAATGCCCAAGGCGCGGTGTATATGAAGCCCGCAGCATCTTCCTGCTTGTGCAAATCCTGCAAAAAAGTGCATGAAGATATCATACAAAAGTACTACTTCCAATCAAACAAAACGCTGATCCCCATAAACGAAAAAACCGTTTCTCAAAAAGATTTTGCAAACCAGATTTTTCAAAGATTCTCAATTTTACCTTACTGTGCCAATGTGCTAAATGAGGAATATCCTTCTGTAGGTTATGGAACCCATACGTTGAGTCAATGCAGCGAAAAAATTCACGAGCTACGCCCTGCAGCCTCACAAAAATCGTGTAAGCAATTAAATTGGTGGGAAATCAGGGCATTGTACTTTTACACCTATCATCAGTATGCTCAGAGCTTCAACGAGTTTTTGGGTCTGTTTCGCTATCTTCGGGTCCTTAATATTAATGATGTGCCGTCAAGAATCGTCGATTCTCGAAATTACCCGTTGTTCTTTACACATAATACAAAGTACAGATCCAATCAAGGAATTAATCCAGAGGTAGTAGCTTACCACGAGCTTTACGAAACTGAACCTCCTGCGGCATCGGAAATGAGTATTTACAATGCTGAGGAGGAGTTCACAGGTAAGTCGTCGTCAGCTTCTGATTCAGATGACTCTGATTTCGATTGGTAAATATAAGTCGCTCGAAGACATAATCATGCACGTGATATATACATTTTTCTAAAACACATTTACATGTTTTTTTTTGCATTTTGACATTTTCCCAAAAAAGTGAGCACTGTAAACAAAATAAACAAGAAGGCTCTCTCCAAAAAAACAGTTATACTTGGTCACAAAAACTCAAAGACCCCCCCAATCAGCCCAACATTAAGACACCTCAACAAGGGAAAAAAAAGGCAGTGAAGCTGTATTTCGCATTCTATTCACTTGATATACAAACACAAGAACCTGCATACTTAAAGACCCAAACTCAAAGCATCCCACCAAACTTCACGATGAACAATCGAAACAACATGGCATCTAATGACGCGCTGAACAGAAAAAAGCAACCTTTGAAAGATATCAATAACCGCTTGATTAATGATCGTCGGAATGAACCTGATGTTTTCAAGCGTCTCTCTACGATACCTGATCTGAGCAAAAAAAGACCTTATTTTTCACCTTCTACCGCTGCTTCGACATATTCTTCCGTCCAAAAACTTCCTAAAACTAATTCAAGTTTGAAGTCGCCATCTAGAACCGCTGAAAAAGAGAATATGCCTCCCCAGAGTAATCCTGCTAGCACTGAAGTTTCATCATCGGCGTTGCAAACTTTGCTGCAGCACAATCAAAATGATAAAAACTTTGACTTTCCCGCTTCTCCTCTGAGGCTGAGCCCTGAAAGGCTAACCAATACTCAACGTATAGCTCCGGGAAAAGGTTCATTGGGCAGAATCATATCTAGATTCAATCAGCCATATAAAATGAACACCATACTGAGCACTCCTGAAAGAATAGGATCCAAAGTTTCAAAATCGCATAGAGTTGGCAAACTTTTTTCTTCTCCGCAAGCAATCGGTAAAAGTCCTAATCAAAATCTCCCAAGAAAAAAAAATCTATTAACTGATTTGATGGCTTCTCAAATAAATGAGAGTGATCCAATCAATACCAGTTCCCCAGTCACCAAAAGCGCTTTGAAACAGGCTAAAGACCCGATGCTTGAATCTCTTTCTGAACTTGAATCTGAAAAGCTCAAGGAGACTTCAAACAGAAACTCTACTGGGTACACAAAAAAAAGCGTCACTTTTGCAAACCCTCCAGAAACGTCACCAAAGAAAGAAAAATTGATTTCTCCTGCTCAAGATATTTCATTGACACCACAGAAAATTTCGAACTCTAAACCTGAGGACAACAGTATTTTAGAGTCATCAGACCCTAATCAAGAGCTAATGAAGGTGTTGCTACAAATTCTGAAAAGACAAGAGCAGATTGAGAGCAAATTAGATGCTGTGCTTGCTGAAAAAAAAAAATAAACAGAACAGCCATGAATTGTTTATATAGCAATTTTTTTTTTGACAATTTGCAAGGCGGCAATTGCGTCTTCACTACTGTCATGTTCTCCAACCTGAATTCTTTTGCTGAGCTCTAAGAATGACAAGTTCTTTAAACTAGGCTTGTATTTCAGATCTTTGGCGAAAAGAATGGCAGTGTCAATGACTTTGTCATGAACAAGTCTCATAACGTTCAAGTCATTTTCTAATCCGTGGCCAATAAGTAGAGAATTTTTGTTGATAAGTTTAGGAGTGATATACTCTTCTCTGGCGTTGATAAAAGTGGGATCAAGAATGCAGTCAATCTTACTAACTCCACTAAAGTCTGTATTTAGATCAATTATTTCACCAATTGGTTGAACGATTTTATCGTACACAATTTTTTCCGAGAAAAATTCAACAATGGTAAGCCTTATCATCTCAAAGCCAAGAGACGTATACCCCATTTCGCAGTCTAAGGCTAAAACATTGAACTCACCATCCACTTCTTGCGTGCTCGCAAAATCTGATATCTCAAGCAGGTCCAACGGAGTGGCACCTTTGAAAACGTGATGGTTACTTTGACTGCAGCCCTCCTGCACACCACAACATGAGTATACACGCACTCCTGATTGAAAAGTTCCTTTATCCTTATGGTATTTGCAAACTGCGTCTTTCATAATTTCAGTTTTATCAAACTTCAACGAACAGCGCGCGCAGTCGGCAAATTTTGACAATGATGTCGTTTTGACATCCATCAAAAGCTCACTTTTCACAGGAACACTTGTTATATAGCCACTTTCGAGCAGAACTTTTTCACTTGCAACTAAATCCAACAAACGCTCGTACACTTTGGGATCGTTGCTATTAAGCTTAGGCAGCTTGTCTTTGGAGTTTTCGTCCCCGGGAAATATATTCGATTCGAATTTCTTGAAATTTCCTTTATGTTTCTGTATCTCACGCAAAAGCAACCCTAATTTGAACTTGTAATTCTGGCTTGTCTTGGATACTTTTGCTATTTTGTACTCCAAAAATTGACATTTTCGTACTAGTTTTTGTTGCGTCAGAGGACTGTTCTTGTAAAACTTGGAGACACTTTCGTACAGTTGCTTAACAAACTTGACACGGTCTTGAAACCCCACAGCATGGAAAGAGGGTAGATCCCTAGGTTTGATTGCTCCAGCCATGGCCTGTTGTATGATTACTCGTATTGTTATTTTCTGGGTGGCTCAGCATATTCTACAAGACAGTTTTCACTTAAGCAAGAGTTTCTCATTTTCAATAATTTAATACCAGTAACGAAGCACCTCATTAGCCATGAATGTGAGATGACCTACGGTTGTCGGACTAGTCTTGACATATCAGAAAAAGCGCTCGGCTTCGGTTCAAAAGGGTAAAATGCAAAAAAGTACCGAGCTTTTGTCTTAAACATTTCTTTTTTCTAACTAAGTGCATAGATCTCAAATGGGTTCTTGAAATTCACTGTGAGATGATGATGATGGCCTTGATAAGTACGGGGTTTAAGTAAAATACGCTTCAGTGGAGTAAAAAAATAACCTAACATTACAGAGAAATCTACACTGAAAAACTAAGAGAGATAGAGAAGGTTAAGGAAACACTAAACTTTTGATTTGATTTCCACATTTCTATTTACATCTCGCTGTTTTCTTGTAACAAATTGCTTTCAAAGACTCAAGAATTTGTGAGTTTACAAAGAGAGTACCAAAGCTCAAAGCTAAAATGACTACCGAAAGCGACAACGTTTTGATCGATTTGAACGCGTGTATTCAGCGTATTGATGCATTGCCTGAGGCCTCCAGAAAAACAGTTTACCAATTTGATTACAATCATGACATTACCACCAACTTGAACAGATGTGCTGCTGCAACAGCTAAATTTCCCGCTGAACACATGTACGTCTATAGAACAATTTGCGTGGAATTGGCTTCTAGACTGATTCACAATCAGCAATTGGAAATGTATGAAAGGTTATCCGCAATTGCCTATTGCATTTCTCTAGCCCCAGAAATTGAAAGTTTGGCCGAGTATTTCATAAAATCCAACCTTGAATTGCTGAACGCTCTTTTGGCTCATTCCGATGCGGGTTCCAAGGAAACCGAGAAAATATTACTAGCTCTTTACAGGTTGTTGTACCATGACAAGACCAGATTTAACAAATTCATCAGCACAGATTTAATCACGAGCATTGTGACCAAAAAATCCCAAAAAATTGCTTCCCCAGTTGAAAAATTCTTAGCTATCAAAGTTTTATCCTACTGCTTGAACATTTCCGAAAAGCTTGTTTTAGAATTTCAAGAAGAGCTATCAAATCAGGAGGTTTCTTTGCTAGGGACTTTCGACAATGAAGAAAATGTCAACTTTAAATTTTTAGAGCTTAACGAAGCTGCAAGATTTACCTGGTTTAATGAACTACCGCACATTGGTAATACTACCGAAGATTTGACTAGCATCTATGTTATTCCAAGCTCGTTTTTGAGTCCTAATGTCGTTTCTTTGTTTGGTGTTTTGGCGGTTAAAATTGAGAATCATGGTTGCAAATTAGAAGAGTCGCTAAATGACAGTTCCTTGGTTTTAACGTCATCCATCCTTCAATCCGTGCGCAAAATTGCCACACATATTGCCAGAAATGAACCTGTTTTGATCACTGGTGCGTCTGGCTCTGGGAAAACTTTTCTCATCAACAAACTTCACTCAAAAATGTCAGACTCTTCTTTAATTAAAATCCATTTAGGAGAACAAACTGATGCCAAATTATTGCTAGGTACCTATACTTCTGGTTCAACTCCTGGTACTTTTGTTTGGAAAAATGGGGTACTTACGACAGCAGTCAAAGAAGGTAAATGGGTTTTGGTGGAAGACATCAATAAAGCTCCAACGGAAGTTGTATCTGTTTTATTGACTTTGCTAGAAAATAGAGAATTGGTTATTCCAAGCAGAGGAGAAGTCGTCAAATGCGCCAATGGGTTTCAAATGATTTCCACTATAACCACTGAAGAGAACCATGGCCACAAAAACTATTCGGACATGATCGGGATGAGGCTTTGGAATGAAGTGGCCTTAGAACAGATTGATGAACTTGCTAAAATTTTAATGGCAAAGTTTCCTTCTTTACACTCGTTAATTCCAAAATTTATTGAAACTTATAACAGAGTTGAACAAATTTACAAGAACCCACATTTCGTATCTTTGAACAAGGGTGGTCACCCTAGAATGATTTCGGTAAGAGACATCATGAAATTATGCGCAAGAGTGGAGCAACATTTCAAAGAAGCTAAGATTGGCTCTGAAAACACTTTGATTGAGAATTCTTTGTACGATTCTATTTTTATGGAATGTGTGGATTGCTTCACATCGTCAGTCAGCGGATCAAGAGCATTGGA
Source organism: Hanseniaspora vineae (assembly GCA_000585475.3). Lineage (NCBI taxonomy): Eukaryota > Fungi > Ascomycota > Saccharomycetes > Saccharomycodales > Saccharomycodaceae > Hanseniaspora > Hanseniaspora vineae. The sequence goes on from JFAV03000014.1 coordinate 47,421, forward strand.
GCCTTTAGTTTCGACTATAGGCGAAGTCTTGGAAATTTCACCTTCAAAAGTTAACATTTTGACGTCTTCTCAGTACGTGCCAGAGTTTGACGTTGGTTCTGAGTTGATTAATATTGGGCGTGCATCATTAAAAAAAAATGCCTTAAATATTAAAAGAAAATCAGTTAATGAAACCTCATTTGCAACAACAAATCATGCTAGAAGATTGATGGAACAGATAGGAATGTCAGTTGAGATGTCAGAACCAGTGTTATTAGTGGGTGAAACCGGTACAGGTAAAACAACTGTTGTTCAACAAGTTGCGTCCTTACTTAACAAGAAATTGACCGTCATCAACGTTTCCCAGCAGACCGAAATGGGTGATTTGTTAGGAGGTTACAAGCCTGTGAATTGTAGAACCATTGCCATTCCTTTGATAGAGGAATTTGAAGAGTTGTTTGCAGCAAGTTTTTCAATGAAAAAAAACGAAAAGTTTTACAAGATTTTGCATAAATGCATATCAAAACAGAAGTGGACAAATGTTGTCAAATTGTTCAATGAGGCTTACAAGATGGCTGCAAAGGTTTTTACTACTAGCACCACTGAAGACAAAAAAGAAGATGGAGAAAACAAGAAGAGAAAGTTGAACAACAACGAGAAAGAAATCTTGTTTGCAAAGTGGTCAGAATTTCACGAGAAAGTCAAAATTTTTGATGCTCAGTCACAGTCAATTGATAACTCTTTTGTTTTTGATTTCGTTGAAGGGTCTTTAGTGAAAGCCGTTAAAAACGGGGATTGGTTGTTATTAGACGAACTTAACTTGGCTTCTCCCGATACTCTGGAAAGCATTGCAGATTTATTGGCGGATCCACAAGACAGAACGATTTTGCTCTCAGAAAAAGGGGAGGCAGAGTCCATCAAAGCCCACCCAGATTTTAGAATTTTTGGATGCATGAACCCAGCAACTGACGTCGGTAAACGAGATTTGCCAAATGGGATTAGATCAAGATTTTCGGAAATTTATGTGCATTCTCCAGACAAGGACATTCAAGATTTATTAGCGATTATTGACAAATACATTGGTAGATACTGTTTGAGTGATGAGTGGGCTGGAAATGACGTAGCTGAGCTCTACTTGGAATCCAAGCGTTTGTCTGAAGAAAACAAAATTGTTGACGGCTCTAATCAAAAGCCACATTTCAGTATCCGTACTCTTACAAGAACCTTGATATACGTTGTTGATATTATTAAAATTTATGGTATTCGTCGTTCTCTATACGAAGGTTTTTGTATGAGTTTTTTAACACTTTTAGATGAAAAATCAGAAAAAGTTTTGAGACCAGTCATTGAAAAGTATACCATTGGCAGACTAAAGAATCAAAAATCCGTGCTTACTCAAACCCCACCTTCCCCAGGTCCTGAATATGTTCAGTTCAAGCATTATTGGATGAAGCGCGGGCCAGACGAAGTTCAAGAACAGCCACACTACATTATCACACCTTTTGTTGAAAAAAATATGTTGAACCTGGTGAGGGCCACCTCGGGAAGAAGATTTCCCGTTCTAGTTCAGGGTCCTACGTCCAGCGGTAAAACGAGTATGATCAAGTATTTGGCGGACATAACAGGTCACAAATTTGTGAGAATCAATAACCACGAACACACAGACTTACAAGAGTACTTAGGAACTTACCTCACGGATGAAAGTGGAAAATTAGCTTTCAAAGAGGGGGTGCTTGTCGATGCTTTGAGAAATGGTCATTGGATTGTTTTGGATGAGTTGAATTTAGCTCCAACAGATGTCTTGGAAGCGTTGAATAGACTTTTGGATGATAATAGAGAGTTGTTTATTCCTGAAACCCAGGAGGTTGTTCATCCACATCCGGACTTCATGCTTTTTGCGACTCAAAATCCTCCTGGTATTTACGGGGGTAGAAAAATCTTATCCCGTGCTTTTAGAAATCGTTTCTTGGAGCTACATTTTGACGATATTCCACAAGACGAATTAGAAATTATTATTAGAGAAAGGTGTAAGATTGCCCCAACATATGCAAAGAAGATCGTCGAATGCTATCGTCAACTATTGGTTCAGCGTTCTGCTAATCGTTTGTTTGAACAGAAAAACAGTTTTGCTACGCTTAGAGATTTATTCAGATGGGCAAACAGAGAGGCTGTCGGATATGAAGAGCTTGCTGCGAATGGGTACATGTTGTTGGCTGAGAGGTGCAGAAACGCAGAAGAGAAAGCTGTCGTCAAATCTGTTTTGGAAAAAGTAATGAGAGTAACTCTAGACATGGATCTTGTGTACAGTCAGCTGGAAAACCCAGCTCTTTTGGACATGCCGAGCCCAGTTGTCTGGACAAAGGCTGCTAGAAGACTAGCCACTTTGGTTTCGACATGTTTGAAGAACAACGAGCCAATTTTGTTAGTTGGTGAAACTGGTTGTGGTAAAACAACCATTTGTCAGTTGATTGCGCGGTATCTGTGCAAGGAACTAATATCCATTAACGCTCATCAAAACACCGAAACGGGTGATATTTTAGGTGCACAAAGACCTGTTCGTAACAGATCCCAAATGCAGGATTCTCTTTGCGAGTCCTTGAAGTCAGCGCTAAGTCATTTGACCCAAGGATTAAACAATTTGGACTTGGATGATCTTGTGCAGCTTTACGACACAACAGCCAAAAGCGACATCCCACAGGAACTTCAAGATATAATCAAACAAAAGCGTGACAACTTGAAGGTTTTGTTTGAGTGGTGTGATGGTCCATTGATTAATGCTATGAAGACAGGAAACTTTTTCTTGCTGGACGAAATTTCTTTGGCTGATGATTCTGTTTTGGAAAGACTCAACTCTGTTTTAGAGCCTGAAAGAAGTTTATTGTTGGCCGAAAAAGGATCTGATGATATTTTCGTAACTGCTAAGGAGGGCTTTCAGTTTTTTGCCACAATGAATCCAGGGGGTGACTATGGTAAGAAGGAATTGTCTCCTGCTTTGAGAAATCGGTTTACTGAAATTTGGGTTCCGTCAATGGAAGATTTCGAGGACGTCCATTACATTGTTTTTTCAAAATTAAGCGATCCAGTGAGAAACTTGAGTCATTCAATCGTTGACTTTTCCAAATGGTACGGCAACATTTTTGGTGGTGGAAACGCATCCAACGGTGTCATATCTTTGAGAGATATTTTAGCTTGGGTGGAGTTCATCAACTTGACCTTTAACAAAATTGGTGACCCGTACGCTTCCTTATTGCACGGTGCTTCCATGGTATTTATCGACGCGCTAGGTACAAATAACACCGCTTATTTAGCCGAAAACCAAACTCGTTTGGCTTTGCAAAAGAAGGAATGCGTTGATGTTTTGTCAAGATTGTGTTCAAAGAATCTAGATGAATATTTGCACCAAAACTTTCAGGTTGTTCGTGAAAAAGATGTTTTGAAATGTGGTTTGTTTGACTTGAAAGTGCATACTGAACGTGCACAAGTCCCATCCTTTAACATGGAAGCACCAACAACTTCCGCCAACCTGATGAGAGTGATGAGAGCAATGCAGGTCTATAAGCCTATTCTACTAGAAGGGAGCCCTGGTGTAGGTAAAACAAGTTTGATTTCTGCCTTAGCAGAGGCTACGGGGAACAGTTTAACGCGTATCAATTTATCAGAGCAAACAGATTTGGTTGACCTTTTCGGGTCTGATGCACCGGGTGAAAAAACTGGTGAATTTGTTTGGAGAGATGCTCCATTCCTAAGGGCCATGCAGCAAGGCGAGTGGGTTTTGTTGGATGAGATGAATTTGGCCTCTCAGTCAGTTTTAGAAGGTCTTAATGCTTGTTTGGATCACAGAGGGGAAGCTTACATCCCCGAATTAGACAAGTCCTTCAAAAAACATCCAAATTTTTTGGTTTTTGCTGCCCAAAACCCTCAATACCAAGGGGGTGGAAGAAAGGGGCTACCAAAGTCTTTTGTTAATCGGTTCAGTGTGGTATATGTCGATGTTTTAACTGCTGAAGATTTGTTGTTGATTGCTCAACATGTTTATCCGGAAACACCTGCTGATATTTGCTCAAAAATGATTGAAACCATGTCAACTTTGGAAAATCAGGTTTGCAATAAAAAATTATGGGGGGCTGCAGGCTCTCCATGGGAATTCAATTTGAGAGACACCCTGAGATGGTTGAAGCTATTCAATGCACAATCAATTTGTTCCGATATTCAACCACAGGACTTTTTGAACATCGTCGTTAAACAAAGATTTAGAACAAAAGAAGATCGTTCAAAAGTAGACTCTTTGATCACAAACACATTTGGTTCTTACAGAACCAAAGATAGCATTTTTGAAATGAATAAACATTATATTCAGGCAAATGGTGAAATTATTGAAAGAAATAGCTTAATTCAACACAAAACCGGAACCCATCTTGTTCCTCTTCAATGCAATTATGATGTTTACGAATCCGTGTTGAGATGTATCAACTACAACTGGCCATTAATTCTAGTAGGCCCAAGTGGGTCAGGGAAATCTGATATCATCAAATTTATGTCTTCCGTTATTGGGACCAAAGTCCATGAGTTTTCAATGAACAGTGATGTTGATAGCATGGACATATTGGGTGGATATGAACAAGTTGATTTGACTCGGAAAGTTTCTTATGTCATCAACGATTTGAAGGACGTTTTGCAAGAGATTTTGGTTGTTAATATTTTTGTGAGTGACACGTTTCATGAGTATGTTAGCGTTGCTGCTGATTTGTTTGACGATATTTCAAATTTGGTTATTGATGTGAGCAATTTCGAGATGTTCAAGACTAAGTTTGACAAGTTTTGTGAGTTTGTTTCAGACAGTAATGAGCCAGTTCGTCACATTAAAAAAAGAGTGGATGCTTTGAGCAAGCTGATGCAAAGCGAAAGGTCTGTGCGCTTTGAATGGTTTGACGGGATGTTGGTGAAAGCAGTGGAAGAGGGCCATTGGTTAATATTAGATAATGCCAACCTATGTTCTCCTTCTGTTTTGGATAGATTGAACTCTTTGCTTGAAACAAATGGGTCACTAATTATTAATGAATGCAGTATGGAAGACGGAAGACCAAGAGTTGTTAAGCCAAACAAAAACTTTAGATTGTTTTTGACCGTTGATCCCAAATATGGCGAGTTGTCAAGAGCAATGCGGAATAGAGGTGTTGAGGTTTTCGTTGACCAGCTTGAAAAACGGGTTACGCCTTTCGATACCATTTGTATGAATCAACAAGAGAACACGAAAATGCTAAGCCAATATATTCCTTCTTTCTGTTCCTATGGGCTTTCTTTATCGTATGCGCATGACATGGTTGCTTCAACTTCTACAACTAATTTTGATTTTGTGGCTAATGCAATTTCTTTTGCATCTGCTGCCCATTATGCAGAATGGATTGACAACGTTGCAAGCTATTCAATGTTTAAAAATAAAGAAGCTATAAGCAGTTTGACAGGCTTTTTGGAAAATTTAAGCAAATTTGGTGTTTTTGAGATTTTCTCATCCTTGTACGCTCCAGTGAAACAAAACACTCTGTTTTGGAAAAGTGGGTATGCGTTTTATGAAGAAAAATCTCAATTCCTAAATCCTTTGATCAACAATTACTTTTTATCGACCTTGAAGTCAAAAAATGAGAATATTGATTCCAAAGAAAGCGTTTATTTTTTCAAGTTGTTTTCGATGCTTCTCACGCTAACTGATGTTTTGGAAAAGGCGTCAAAGAAAGCTGTGAATGGCAGAATTGACAATATGTCGTACCTGGAGCAGTCTGCAGCTGCTCTGCACGGTAGAAAAATAAAGAATCCTCCAAAAATTTCAATTTTTTTGGTTCTATCAAAAGTTTCAGAGTATATTACACAGTTTATGAAATCACAAATCACCAATGGCAACTTTTTTGTTAGCGATTCGGCATTTTTTGAGCTATATCTTCTTTTGATTGTTTCTTTTGGAGCATACGAAACGTCTTTGTCTAAAAACGAAGCCAAGCTAAGAGTTTATCAGCAGTTGATCAGTGAATGGATTGAGCAGTCGTCTCCTGTGCTGAAGAACAAACATTCTGAGTCCATTCAAAGTTATTGTGTAGACTCGTTGACTATGACAAGAGGCTCTTCAATGTCTTTGTTATGGACAGAATTCAGAAACACGTATCCTTCTTCGAAACCAGCTTGGTTATGCTTAAACAAAATAAGCGAAATATCTCGTCGCATGGATGTAGAGGCTGCACATCAGTTTAAAGAGTCGTACGGTTTTATTCAAGATTTACGTGAAGTTTTGTGTAGTGTTTACGAGCAAGTCATTAACAACTCTTTTGCTGAAACCGGAGCTGTGCTTGAGAGATTAGAATCAGGGTTGGAGGAGCTACACGAAATATCAGATCAATTTTTAATCAAAAGAAACCATTATTTCGAAGCCGAGTTTCAAAGCCTAATGAGATTGATATTCAGCAATGATGAGAAAGTTGCAAGAGTTATTAAAGATATCACTATCAATGCTCACATTACAACTGAACTTGTGATGAAGAAAAATTCAAACATGTTCAACTACCCTGAAGTTTTTGATTTGCTATGGGATAACTCTTCAGGCTCGTTTGTCTCATACGTTGACAACATTTTTTTCTCTGACCTTTTTGTTAGTAGTGTTATCAAAGCGGATGGAATCAAGAACTCACAGGGATTCCAAATCAACCAAACTCTTGAAGATGCCAAGCTATTATTGCTTTCATTAGTCGATTCTTCTGAGCAACTATTGATTAACCAAACTGAAAAATACGCTAGTGCTCTAGATTCGTGGGTCTTGAAAATTTGCTCCTTGCATACAAGTAGCGAAATTACTTTGAATGATCTAAAATCAGACTCCGCTGAAGCTTTATTTGAGGACCCTTACTTTTTGACAGTTTTCAAAACATATTTTGCTAGTGTTTTGAATTGTACAACAGTAGATATGGGTCACTTGGCGAAAAACTGGATTAATTTTGGGACAGCTTGCTTGTGTCTATATGTTCCCGATTGCTCTTATGACCCTGCTGTCAGTGATTATGTGATGTATGACAACTACCAAAAACGCAAAGCTTTTCATGATGAGTTAGTCCAAGAATGGTCCACTATCAGAAGTGTGATCAGTGGAAATGCTAAAATCTTAGCCGAGGATTACATTGTGCCAGTCTTAGATGAAGAAGCTCCAAAAAAACCCCGCGTTTACCGTCCTGAAACATCAGTTGATCCACTTTGTGAAGAGTGGAATGCTTTTATGGATGCTTCTGTTGACCCTCAACGCGTTGCTGCGTTGCTGTCTTCTGTGACTCAAAATGAGGAAAATGTCTTTGAGAAACTTGATATGTTTGAGCAAAACACTTCTCAGTTCTTGCTAAGATTGACCAGCCAATACACCGTTTATGCAGACATGAATGATATTTTTTCTGGTTTTGTCTATTCCATTAAATTTGGGTTCAACATTGCCAAATCTTTATTGAAAGAAGAGTTCAAGCCAATATCGGTTAATCCTTCTTGGCCACTGGACATTTTGAATATTTCAGTGAAATCCAATATTATCGAAGGTTTTACCCATTTCTCGAGTTTCTTCAAAGCACAAGCATGCGAGAACTTGAACGTTGAAACACTACTTTCGTTTTTTATGGATGTTTTCCATCTTCACGGATGCAGCGATGATTTAGCGGAAATTTACAATCACATTGTGGATATTTTGTATTACAGATGGTCTTTGCGCCGTGTCAAAGAAGAAGAAAAAGCTGCTCAAGACGGTGGTTTGTATCGTTACAACTACGACGTCGAGGCTCAAGCCGAAGAAGAGTTCAAAAAAATGTTTCCTGATTACGAGGAAGTGTTGACATTGGAGTCTTCTGGCTCAAAAACTGGACAAACAGCCACACTCGAGGACGTTTATTACCGGATAGCCAAAATTTACATGAACACGTTTAATAGCGTTCCATTGTCAGTTTACGACATTTTTGACAAAGGATCAGAAGTTGCCGCAATCATGAGCTGTTGTGCCAATGAATTCAAAAGCTCTCAATTGACTAGCAGCTCTTTACTTACTGCTGTTTACAAAATCAACAAAGAAATATCCTCCTTCGATATGGTTTCTGACAGCTCTTCTGTTGATTTTTATCAAGGGTTTTCTGTTGTCGAATCAAAGAAGTCTATGCAAATTGTTGAATCTCTATTAGAAAGCGTTTATAAACATTTGAAAGAGTGGCCTGAGCATGCAACACTTAATGAACTTTTCAGAATCTGCAAAGAGTTTTTGAACTACCCAGTTGATACACCAGTTGCCCGTTTGTTGCAAAAGATTGAGCAAATCTATACTTTTGTCAGTGATTGGGAAAAATATGCTTCTTCACACGTGTCGTTGAGTAAACATGCTTCAAACCTAACAAATTTGATTGTTTCCTGGAGAAAGTTGGAATTGCATACCTGGAATGGGTTATTTGCTGCTGAAGATCAAAAAGCTGAACAAAATATTGGTAAGTGGTGGTTTTATCTTGTTGAAAGTATTATCGTGACTAACAGATCATCTAAGAACAGCTCAACGGACGAGAACTTGACAAAGTTATTGAGCTCGCTAAATTTGTTTTTTAGCAAAAGTACATATGGTGAGTTTGCAGCACGTTTATCATTAGTTCAAGCCTTTTTGAACAACGTGAAAATGGACAGCTCGATTGGAACATATGTTGAGCATGCACTGAAAAACAGTATTTCGTTCTTCAAGCAATTTTTGCCGATTATCGAAGAGTACGTTGCAATTGGGAGAAAGAATTTGGAAAAGGAAATCAAGGAGGTTATTCTTTTGGCTAGCTGGAAAGATGTTAATGTTGAAGCTTTGAAACAAAGTTCCCGCAAGTCTCACAACAATTTGTACAAATTGGTTCGTAAATATAGGGATTTGCTAGGCACCGATGTTTCTATTTTGATTGACGGAGGCTTGACTAGCGATGTTAAAAATAGCTCTGCTTTGTATGATACACCCCTATGCTCCTTCAAATACAATGCAAATTTTGAGCACTCAAAGAAATTAGTCATAACCGTGCCTGGTTGGGAAGAAAGGTCTGCTCCTTTAAAAAATGTTGACTTGGTGAACAAAAATTTGAAGGTTTATATTGATCAAGTTTTGTCTGCAAAGTTTCCAAACTTGTTTGATTTTGTCTGCGATGTGAGAACGGAGGCCGATAGGCTAAGAAAAGAAACTCCATCTGTTTTTAAAAAAGAAAAGAAAAAGGTTTTGGCAGCTTTGAAGGTTCAAAAGAGAAAATTGTTGAGTGACTCTATCAAAGAGTTGAGACGTATGGGATTGAAAACAAACTTTAGAGAAGACATTCACAAGGCCCAAGGAACTGTTACCTCCATTTTGGCTAATAGCAAAAGTTTCAGTGATTCCGAGTTTGAAGCTTGCGACGCATATTATTTCAGAATTTTAGATTTGTTGCCAAGAATGAGAAATGCTGTCACGTCACCAAACGAGGAGCTTCCTCCTGCTGACATTTCGAAAGCAATGGCTATATCCGAAAATTTAATTTTTTCATTGATTGCAACTAGAAAACCATTACTTGAACTTTCTGATTCATACTCTCACTTTGATAAGTTGAGATCAACATTAGAACGCTTTGTTTGCGATGACGAGATTGTGGAAGTGAAAAACACGCCTTCAAACGCCAGTTTAGAAAACTTGGGTTACATTTCTGACTGGCTACCTAAGTTAATTGAATTTGCCGTCTCAGTTCTTTCGAATGTCGGGTCTCAAAAAAATGTTGGTGCTGATATCAAGGTTTTGAACGAATTTGCCTACAAAATCCAGAGTTTTTCTGCGCACGTCAATGACGGCATCTTGACTGATCAAGACTCCGTACGCATTGTGAAAATGAACAAGCTATTAGATGGATTTTCCAGCTATTTGGAATCGAGAAGCGGGGAATTTGGTTTTGTGTTCAAAACTATGATTTCGTGGTTGGAAATAACAAGAGATAGCAATACGTCCTTTGCGGAAGGGTTGCCATTGAACTTGCAAAACATTGATCAAGCTTTCAGAAAGGTGTACACCACAGTTATGTTGGCTGTTCAAAAAATTACTGAATGCAGCGGTTCATCTATTTCGGAAGAAGATGACAAATGGTTAAGTCTTTCAAATCAAAAACTCATGGCTTTTGTGAAAAACTTGTTTGCTGGAAAAGTTACCGAGTCTCTTGCTCAGTGTGTGTCACTTTTGAAATCTGCTAATTTTTCACCAAATGATACAAAATATGTCAGAGCTATTGCTTCTTACACCATGCCGGTTATAAATCATTACTACACGCTTTTGGTTTCTGTTTTGAATCTAAACAAGCACAATTATTATAATAATTGCAAATCTACCTTTGTTTTGTGCTCGTTATTGCATTCTTTGGCAAAAGAAGGTTTTTGTTCTCCTGAACCTCCTTCCGAAACAAAGGAAGATGATAACTTGCAAGACGGTACAGGTTTGGGTGATGGTGAGGGGCAAACAAACAATACTGAAGGAATGGAAGAAGATGAAGATTTGTTAGAAGATGCCTCTACCAAGAACCCCGATCAGAAAAACAATGATGAAAATGAAAGCGATGATGAAGAGAAGGACGATGCGATGGAGATGGATAATGATTTTGCTGGTGAACTTGAAAACGCGTCAGATCAAGAGGATCACGATGATGATGAAAATGATGACGAGCAAGACATGGATGAGGCTATTGACGACTTGAATGAAGACGATCCAAACGCGATTGATGACAAGATGTGGAACGAAGAAGCACCAGAAAGTAGCAAAGAAAAGGACTCTGACAAGATGCCGGATCAAGAAAATAATGAAGACATACAAGCTGGAGAAGATGATGCCGAAGACGAAGATAAGGAAGAAAGTAAAAATGACAAAAAAGAACAATCGTCCAAAGATCAACAAGATGAGTCTGCTGAGCAGGAGATGGAAGAGCAAGATCAAGAAGATGAAGACGGTGCTTCTGATGATGACGCCGTAGGTGAACAGGAGGATGATGTCAAAAATGATGAAAACGACCAGTTGGAATCTAACGTTCCTGAAGTTGATACAATGGACTTGCCTGAAGACATGAACTTGGATTCTGATAACGACAAAGACGATAAAGAGAACGAAGATGATGGTGATGAAGAGGCTGGCGATGATTTTGAAGATAACTTAGAAGCTGAAAACGATAAACAAGAGTCCAAAGAAGAGAATGCGGAATCTTTGACTGAACAGGAAGGTGATGATCAAGAGGATGCAGAAGATGAAGATGTGGAAATGCACGATCTTGAAGAAGCAGAGGATGCGGAAAACGATGAACACCAAGGCGATACTGAAGAGCCAAATGAAAATGATGTCGAAGACGGAGAAGAAAACGCTGATGGATTGGATTCTGCTGACGAAAGTGACAAAGAGGTTGATGAAAAAGAGGAAGAAGCTAAAGGTGGGGACGAACATGCTGCTGATGAAGAAGAAGAAAACGTTGAAGGGTTACAAGGCGTTGAACAGCAAGAAGACATCGAAATGAATCAAGAAACGACCACTCAACAAAACGAAGGTTCAAAGGGAACAGGTGCTGATTCTGTTGCATTTGAAGAACAAGAAGACATTGGTGCTTCTGGAGCTACTCAAGCTCAACAACAAGAACAAGAGCAAATGAACGAAGATTCCACGAACTCCTCCAGAGAGCAAGCAAAAGAGAGCTTGAAACAATTGGGAGATTCTTTGAAAGAGTTTCACAGACGTCATCAAGAAATCAAGGAACAAGGTACTCATGATGAAGATGAACATAATGAAAAGTCTGCTGAGAGACCTGACGAGTTTGAGCATGTTGATGGTGAAAATACAGAAACTGACACTCAAGCTTTGGGGTCTGCCAATATGGAAGATGCTCATGGCGTTGATGAGGATAAAGCCATTGATGATGACAATGAAGCCGATAACCTGGATGATATTATGGATACTGCCAATGAAAGCGAACAGAATGACGTGAAAGAAGAAGATGTTGATGCAGAATTTGACATGGACGCCGACATAAATAATGCTGGTGATGATTCCAGCAATCAAAAAGATGCCAACAGAAAGCTTGATGAGAAAGGTGCTTTTATTGGTGAAAGAAAAGCCGAGGACCTGTTGAATTCGCAATTGGAGAATTTTGCAGATCTTGACGATTTGGATCAGTTGATTGAAAAAGTTGATTTGAACGAGCAAAGGGATGAATCCAAACCACCAAGAACTTTGGATGAAAGTAGAGCTTTATGGAAAAAGAGTGAAATGGAAACCAATGAGTTAGCTTCTGGATTGAGTGAACAACTGAGATTGATTTTGGAGCCAACATTGGCTACTAAACTAAGAGGTGATTATAAGACTGGTAAAAGATTAAACATGAAGAGAATCATCCCATACATTGCTTCTCAATTCCGGAAAGACAAAATTTGGTTGAGAAGAACAAAACCAAGCAAAAGACAATATCAGATCATGATTGCAGTGGATAACTCAAAGAGTATGAGTGAATCAAAGAGTGTTAATTTAGCGTTCCAAAGTATTTGTTTGGTGTCAAAAGCTTTGACACAATTAGAATCAGGTGGGTTGAGCATTGTCAAATTCGGTGAACATACAAAAGAAGTTCACAATTTTGACGAGCAATTTAGCAATCAATCTGGGGCTAAAGCTTTCCAATGGTTTGATTTCCAAGACACAAAGACCGACATCAAAAGATTATGTGCTGAATCTATCAAAATTTTTGACAAAGCACTTGCATCTGGTAATGGTAATGCCGATCTATGGCAATTGGAAATTATTTTATCTGATGGGGTTTGCGAAGACCATGAAACAATCCAAAGATTGGTTAGACGTGCAAGAGAAAACAAAATCATGTTGGTTTTTGTTATTATTGATGGTATCAATGCCAATGAATCGATCATGGACATGAACCAAGTAAAATATGTTCCAGATCATTTGGGAAACATGCAATTGAAAGTGGAAAAATACTTGGACACGTTTCCATTTGAGTTTTATGTTGTTGTCCATGACATTACAGAGCTACCAGAGATGCTTTCGATCATTTTGCGTCAATACTTTTCTGAACTAGCCTCTATGTGAAAGAACTAATACATGAACGGAAGAAAAGCGCCTGTTCCTCTGGCTTTGATTGTTTTTTTTAAACACATTTGTACATTATATCAACGAGTTGAAAAGAGAAAATAAAAACAATAACAAATGTATGAAAATTTGTTACTCAAAACTGTATATTAGCTTTATAAAATTTTAAAAATTTTACTATATCACAATTTTCACGTAAACCTTGGTTGAATACTGGCTAGTTTGGGCATTCATATTGCTGGACATAGCACTTTTGCTGTTAAAAATTGCCCTCTGAAGGGTGGGAACTTAGAGGGTTGAGCCAAGAAAAGTACCTGAACGCGCACTTTTTTTTCTTTCTTTTTTTTTTTTTTTTTAATTTCGATCGTTGATTCATTGATGTGATGCATCCGACTAATAAGTGGAAGAGTTCGCTTTGAAGAATCTGTTAAGTATTACCCCTACAAGGAGCATGGAAAAAGCCAAACAGCGGGATGTGCATGGCGTTGCACAGCTTTTCCAAATAAAGATAGCAAATGTCAACCAGTGAATATGCACGGTTTCTTTTGGTCAAGGGTGACCATGTCATTGTGCAATTTACAGTTTACATTTGTTTGTAGGGATTGTCTATGTTGCTTGTATGCATGCTTCATCTTTTGCGCACACACAATTACCCATTTCACCTTTTCCATTTTGCTGAGCTGCAATTTAATATGATGATAAAAACAAAGCTTGACTGCTATAGTGGATTTGCTGGATATCTCTTTTCTGATATCTTGTGAGTCTATTGGCGTTTTTTTGTGAAGATAATCTTAAATTTTTATGACTACAACGGTATCTGATATTTTTTTTGGAACAGCAAAATAAAGAGTGGTGGGTTTAGTATATAGTTCTTGTGACTCTTGATAAATATTCTAAATAAGGACTTTTAGCAGTATATTCAGTTTTTGATCTGGATGGCATTTGCAAGTTTGTGCATTTGTTCATTTGTTCATTTAGCTCATTACTTGGACATTGATTTCTTACCTTCTTGTTTTTAGCAACTCGCTTTCGCGAAGATTTTCAGAAGCGCATCGAAAAACTCAAGCAAAACTTTGAAAAGTAAATTCGATACAGCGAAATTACAAGCGTTCACTCTTTTTATTCAACACTGAGCACACAACTACAGCCAAACAATCAGAGAATGGCAATCAAGGGAAGAAAATACATTCCAAATCAACACCTGTACAAAAACCCATTACCTGTTCATCCTTTGGATTTGCCACTTCTCATTCCTCACAACCCTGTATCTTGGTTTTACTGGCTTTACAGTTATTTTACACAGTCCAGTTTTGGTGAGAAAATCCCAATTTTGATTGAGGTCATTTCAGTTGGATCAGTTTACAAAAATTCATGCTTGCAAATTAGCGTTCCTTTAACAAAACATCGCGAGTATTTATGGCGTAATGGGTTCTTTGGGAAGGGGTCATTAAGTAGAACTGAGGCAACTTGGTACAAAAGGAATTTTAACACCGCAAATAAAGCCTCTTTGGAAGAAGTGACAAAGAAAAGAAGGGAACAAAGATTGTTATTCAAACAAGAAAGAATCAAATATGAAGAGAAACAGTTGGAACTAAGGAGAGCTGGGGTTGTAGATTCTGAAACCCTGTTAGCAGAAGACAAAGAGTTTTTAAGACAGCTCAGAGACAGAGAATTGTCCTTTGAAGAGGATTTGAAGAAACACGAGAAGATCAATGTTATCAGTGCATCGACCCAAAAGAGCGAAGACTTGGAAAAATATATTTTATCACCAGCAGAGGCGTTCTTTTTGGTCTATGGTCTAAAAGTACTTGATATTCCACTTAAAGATCTTGCAAATGAGCTTCAAAAACAATTGGACATTTTAACTTTTATAAGAAAATATGCCGCATATCACCATTACAGATCGCATGGCTGGTGTGTGCGAGATGGTGTGAAATTTGGCTGTGATTACTTGATATACAAAAGAGGTCCTCCATTTTCTCACGCCGAGTTTGCAATAAGTGTCATGGACAACGATCATCCAAAGGACTACACGTTTTATTCCAGTTTGTCAAGGGTTATTGGTGGTGCGTCCAAAACGTTGCTACTCACCTACGTTTCATTTACGAAATCAAATGAAGAGATGATTGAGTTATGGAACAAACACAAGTACAGTGATATATTTGAAAATTGCATACAAATGAACGAATTTCTTTATAAAAGGTGGTCCCCTGGAAGACACAGGGATTAGTATCGAGTGCGTAAGACAGCTTTTCTGCATGATATATTTTTTAATGCATAAACAGATTGCTGGAGACTTTGCTAAAAATATATCAGCTTTAACACATGATAGAGCTTCGCGTGTGAAGAGCCCCGTTTTATATAATTTCAAGTTGACGTTATCTTGGAACACATGTTTTTCAAACTAAACCTTTGTAAGCATCTTCCACCCATCCGCAATCTCTCATATTTTTAATGCGCTGCTGCGGTCCCTTCACTGGATCATCATATAGGCTCGCAAGTTTTGCATTGCTTGTTGCTGGTTTGGAAATGCATACGTAGTTTTCCTTATCAGGTAAGATACACTTTAGTTGTGATTTAGGAAACTCGCACGGGCAATCAACCTTCTCTTTCACACAGTCTTTTGTGATTGGACACAAGAAGCCGTCGCATTGGTTGTTTAAAATAGAGTCTTCGTAAGAAACTTGTTGTTGCTGTTGCTGCTGTTGTTGCTGCTGTCTTTGCTGAAAACCTCCAAAGTCAAAAAATGCAAAAGTAGTTGGTAATGCAACTGTGAAGAGTGCCAAAAAAGTAAGCTTCATAGTGGTGAAGTTATTGTTGTTTGGTTTTGTTTGATAATATTTTGACGGTCAATGAAACGTCGTTTGTTGTTGCTTTCTGCGTGTTCCTTATTCCCCACATTAATCAGATGCAATACCTTGATATAAGCTATCTGTGGAGGTTCAAGAATGTATGTACACCCTGGCTTCTTGAATGCCTGAAAAATATCAAACCGTCTGACGCATATGCGTCGAGCGTCGCTAACTGAGTCTGATTTCGTGTTTTTTTTCCGCATTTTGCAGTTTTGACGCGTTGTTTCCTGAAAAAGAATTTTGGAAATTTGAGAGCAAGCTTAAGCAGTGAATAATTGAATTAGCGGTGTTAAAGGGAGATAAAACGATGTATCCAAAAGACAACACCGAGTCACAGCAACAAGCAAGTTGTTAATTATCAAATATAAAGAAGCTTTCTGTGCAAACTACGTCGCCTACAACCCAAGAAAACTCAATGTACGTCAATGTTCGGCAATTTTCAAAAGTATACGAAAAGATTCTTGCGATGTCCTCATCGCATTCTTCGTGCCAACTTGCAATGTTTGTGTCATGTTTGAATATTGATGCCCTCTGTGCCACAAAAATGCTGTCAAGACTTTTGAAATCCCAATTGGTTCAGTTGCAAATTGTGCCTGTTTTTGGGTACTCTGATCTCTTGGAACATTACTCTAAGTTGGATGAAAATATCAACACGGTTTTTCTGATAGGATGCGGAGGTATGATAGATTTGGAATCTTTTTTTGAAGTAGACAATGAGGAAGAAGAGCATGATGACTTGAACGGCGAGGGTGCATCTGGTAGCTCAGATGAAGACTTATCAAACGGGGCCAGATCTGGGAAAAAAAAAAGCAAGCAAAATCAAGGACCTAGAAGATTTGTGTACGTGTTGGATACACACAGGCCTTGGAACTTGGATAATATATTTGGGTCTACAATGGTGACGTGTTTTGATGACAATACCATTGACGATGAGTTACAGGACGAGAAAAAAGCATATTATAGGTTATTAGAATTGGATGAGGAAATGGATTCGGAAGATGAAGATTCAAGTGATGATGATGATGACGATAATGAGGAGCCAAAAGAGGATGAGGATGAAGATGAGGATGAAGAAGGGGAATCAAATCCCTCAAAAAGAAGAATAGACCAAGAATATCTGCAAAAGCAAAAGAAGAAGAAACAAAAAAAAGAGTTTCACATCCTGCAAAATCAAATTCAAAAGTACTACACACAAGGTGGGAAGATTTCAAACTCTTTGGCAGTACAAGTGTACTCATTAGTATCTGCACTGGGTGAGACCAATTTGAGTTTCTTGTGGCTCACTATTTTGGGGGCCACCTCTTTAGATTCCTTGTACCCTGAGGTTTACCAAAAACTATATCCACTGCTTGCAGATGAGGTGAAAAGACTAAGCACTTCTGAAACCAACTCAGCAAGTAATGTGAAAACCCCAGACACTTTGAAGATCACTATTGAAAGAGATTATCACTTGTATCTTTTGAGGTTTTCCACTTTGTATGATTCGTTCCTTTTTTCCAATTACGTGAATGCTAAACTGACTTTGTGGCATGAAAATGGGAAAAGAAAATTACACAAGATGTTTGCAAGAATGGGGATTTCACTTATAGAAGCTCAAAAAAATTGGCTTTATATGAATAACGACATTAAGAAAGAATTAGGGAACATTTTTCAAAGGAATCTAGACGCTTATGGATTAGATGATATTGTCAAAAATGGGTTTATAAGAACCAGTGGGTATCGAGGATCCATCAGTGCCAATGAGTTTTTGGAGGGGATCAATGCGCTTTTAGAAGTCAATTTAAAGGCAGGGTTGACGGATGTTTTGAGAAACGATGCTTTTGGTAGTTCCTACTCCCAAGATCAAAATTCTGTTTTAGTGGGTGACGAAAAACCCATTAATGAGCTGTTAAAAGAAAGAAGCAGAAAATGGGTGAGCAACTTTTGGCAGAGTTGGGACGCACTGGACGACAAACAAATGAGAAAGTTAAACAAGGGCATTGAATTTGCCCAGGTTTTACAGAAAAGTGTTTTTGAGACTGGAGTGGCTGTGTTGGAAAAAAGATTAATTAAAAACTTGAGAATCTATAGATTATGCGTTTTGCAAGATGGTCCTGATTTAGCACTGTACAAAAATCCAATCACCTTGCTGAGACTAGGAAACTGGTTGCTGGATTGCTGTTCTGAAAGTTCTGATGATAAATCCCTTTTGCCATTAGTTCTTGCTGCTTTCGATCCAACTACTGATACATATTTGTGCACTGGGATGGCACCTAAATACCCCCGCGGACTTGCACTGCAAAAGAAAGAGCCTTTACTCAATAATTTTACCGTGGCATTTCAATTGATTGCCAACGAGACCGGAGCAAAAGTCAGAATAGATAATTTTGAGACTTCGATTATAGAAATAAGGAAAGAGGATTTGTCCCCATTCTTGGAAAGACTCACTCTTAGCGGGCTTATTTGAGGCTGTGATTTACGTGTCTTCTAAAATCAGAGCTATACACACATATATCAGTTTATAGTTGAACTTTGGTACGCAATTGTACTTTTGTCTTGGAGTAAGCATAATTCTCTGGGTTTAAAGCTTAAAGAACAAAGCATGTGTTTTTTTTGTAATCGCTCTTCCGCTTATGTAACCTTCCCGCGAGAAAAAGCTTAGAAAACACGAAAAGTTGAGCTTTTGAGCATTTTGGTACTTTACTGAATACATTTGAGAGAAGAGCTCAAAGGTATAGTTCTTGTATTTGAAGTAAACCTAAGAACCACCACGAAATGAGCAAAACAAATGGTCTTGGACAAACGTTTAGTACACCGGATAAAAACACCCTAGGAACACAGTCAGGCAAGACTCCGATGGGGTTGCCGCCTGCCATCAGTTCTCCTGAAACAAGAAGAATAAGGACAACTTCTGTGGGGAAACAACCACAGCAGAAGTGGTTGGCGGACTCTACAAATAGGATGTGTGCACCAGAGACAGATAGTATGGACGAAATGATTGTGGGCAAGAAATTTTTTGACTACTCCAAGATTACATACAGTAAGCTAGAACCTTTGCAGGATCAGCAAAAACTGATGCATGAGAGGAATCAGATTGAAGGAGATGTGTTGCAAATTGTTGAACATCAAGACACAGATTTGACTGAATCAGTACAGCCAAACCCGTTTACAACTTACATTCCAAGGATTTATGATTACTCAAGCATCACAGATGTTAGATATTTGTCTTTGGCCAAACAAAAGGAATTGTTACACGCAGAGCAAACTTCTCACTGTTCTGTATTTTATAGGAACCATCACAAAAATCTTGAAGATTTCAAACCTGATTTTAACGTTTTATGCTGTGACGAGGATCTGTTGGCTGGTGGATTGACGGATAAATATGATGGAGAGGACCGGATTTTAGTGGAGTTGCAAAAAAATAACAGAGACATCTCTACAAGAAGCTCTTTTGATCCAAATGACTCCGTTTTGCTGGGAAAGTCAAAAATCAACACAGAAAGCTTGAATTCTGGGCTATCTAGACCAAATATGAACTATCATCTTTATGAGGGACAACCACCAGCATCATCAGTAAAATCACAGGAGCACCTGACACATGGCGATGTTAGAGACATTTTGAAAAAAGTTCCTGGTGTTGCAGAAGAAGATTTGGAAATATTTTTGCGAGAAAAGCTTGAGCAGTCTCCTCAAAGCTTGCCCAACTCCACCACATCGATTTCTAAACCGTCTATGTTTTCTGCTTTTCCACCCAAAAATGAATCGAACAGAAACTTTTTAGTGAAAAAGGACACTACCTACAAAGACAACAAACAGAAAAAATTGAATTTTTCTCAGTTTGCTTTAGATGCTAAAAAAAAGATAAGACTTGGTGATCACGAAAAACCGCTTATTTATGATATTAGCAACTTTAAACCAGCTGTTTTTGGTGGGGAATACAAACAAAACGATACGTCTCCTTTGTTGCCTAACACAAATCGTTACAATTCTAAAAACCCATCGTTCAACAAAGCTACTCTTCCCCTGATGCAAAAAACGTTGAAAAATCCAGACAGAAAAACTACTCATTTAGCAAATTTGAAAATTTTCTTTGACGAACAACAAGATGATTCCAAATTTGGTGATGTTTTGAATATTTTGAGCGAGGAACAAATTAAACAGCAATACAGATTTTTGAAGAGGGATAAGAAACATATGGCAAAATTGAAAAGCTCTAAAAAACTGGCGTATTTGTCTTCTCTCGAGCAGCCAATTGGAAGGAACACTTGCAGCTACTCAATCGCAAGTCCCACAGCAACAGGAGCGGCCATCAAGCCTTTGAAAAATGACTCCTTCAAGCATTTATGTGATGATTTATGGGCTTTGGATTCATTCAGGTTTTGAGCTACTCATTTAGGTTAAGAATCTCAAAACTAGGTATATAACACTGCATAAACTTACACAATGCAATGTATATAATCAACAAATTAACTAATGAATCAATTAATTAAATACTCTTTAGTTTACTAAAACTAAGTGGTAAAATTCAGTCATCTCAAACGAAACCCAGCCATCAAATTTTGTATTTTTAGCATTCCGGAGTTTCCTTCTCGTCTCCCTTCTTTATGTCTTTTTTTTTTTTTTTTTATTTTCAAGTTTATGAGGCTTGGCTCGCGTCGTAAGGAGCTGTCGGGTGTTCAATTTCCGGAAAATAGGGATTTTGGGTTTAACTCAGGTTCATTTTAAGTTATATTTGTGTGTTTTTTTGGAAAGCTTAACTTAGAGGGCAAGCAACACTTATTGAATTTAAAGCCCAAAATCTTGCAAGAGCTCAAACAGCAAGCAAGAACTTTGAGCAAGCTTAGAATCTAGCACGGCACAATCAAAAAAAAAGTGAAAAAAAAAAAAAAAACAATATCATGAACATTGTCAAACTACAAAG
The DNA here is from genome assembly GCA_000585475.3 of Hanseniaspora vineae. Classification (NCBI taxonomy): domain Eukaryota; kingdom Fungi; phylum Ascomycota; class Saccharomycetes; order Saccharomycodales; family Saccharomycodaceae; genus Hanseniaspora; species Hanseniaspora vineae. Next base: position 68,260 of record JFAV03000014.1, read on the forward strand.
AAAATTTCCTACTCTTACTCAAGAGGACCTATTTAGCACGATTGAGCGTTTCAGATCTTTGGATATTGATGACAAGGGTTGGATTGCCAAACCAGAAGCTTTGGAGTCGGTTTCTTCATCTGGAGAAGCCACTTATGATCAAGCAAGACAAACTTTGAAAGAAGTCGAGGTTGATGCTTCTGGGCACGTTGAATTGGACGACTATGTCGAGTTAGTGGCCAAATTGAGAGACAATAAGCAAGGTGGTAGTAGTGGAGCTTCCTCTAGCAACGCTCCTCCTAAAACCTCATTCCCAGGATTGAACACTCCTGATAGAATTGCTGTTTCTTCTAGCAACCCTAACACTTTAGAATTGAAAGGAAGTGGTGCACAAGCAAGGATCGTTGTTGGAGGGTCTCAATCCGGGACTACTCACACCATCAACGAAGAAGAAAGAAGTGAATTCACTAAACATATCAACAGTGTTTTGGCTGGTGATTCTGATATTGGCGACAGATTGCCGTTCCCAACAGACACTTTCCAATTGTTTGACGAATGTAGAGATGGTTTGGTTTTGTCAAAATTGATTAATGATTCCGTTCCGGACACTATTGATACAAGAGTTTTGAATTGGCCTAAAAACGGGAAATCTCTAAACAACTTTACTGCTGGGGAAAATGCAAACATTGTTATCAACTCTGCTAAAGCCATTGGGTGTGTTGTTGTTAACGTGCATCCAGAAGATATCATTGAAGGTAAAGAACATTTGATTTTGGGTTTGATTTGGCAAATCATCAGAAAAGGTTTGTTGAACAAAATTGATATTCAGTTACACCCAGAATTGTATCGTTTGCTTGAAGATGATGAGACTTTGGAAGAGTTTTTGAGATTGGCCCCAGAAAAAATTTTGATCAGATGGTTCAATTACCATTTGAAACAAGCTGGCTGGGAAAGAAGAGTCAGTAATTTCTCATCCGATATCAAAGATGGGGAAAATTACACAATTTTGTTGAATCAATTAGCCCCAGAGTTATGCTCCAAGCAACCATTGCAAACTCAAGATTTGTTGACCAGAGCTGAACAAGTTTTGGAAAATGCAGAAAAATTGGGCTGTAGAAAATATTTGACAGCAAAAGCCTTATGCGCAGGGAACCCTAAATTGAATTTGGCCTTTGTTGCTCACTTATTCAACACCCATCCAGGTTTGGATCCAATTGCAGAAGAAGAAAAACCAGAAATTGAGGAATTTGATGCTGAAGGTGAAAGAGAAGCAAGAGTCTTCACTTTATGGTTAAACTCCTTGGACGTTGATCCTCCAATTGTGACATTGTTTGAAGATTTAAAAGACGGGTTGGCATTGTTACAAGCTTATGAAAAAGTTATGCCTGGGGTTGTCGACAAAAGAAGAATCAATAAGAAACCTGCCAATGGGAATGAATTGTCGAGATTCAAGGCTTTGGAAAATAACAACTATGTCGTTGATTTGGGCAAACAAAACAGATTCAGTTTGGTTGGTATCGAAGGTGCTGACATTGTGGATGGTAACAAGTTATTAACTCTAGGGTTGGTTTGGCAATTGATGAGAAGAAACATTGACTTAACCATGCAACACTTATCGAAGGGTAAAACGTTGTCTGATGCCGAGATTCTTTCCTGGGCCCAAGCCCAGGTTGTCAAAGGGGGCAAGAGCTCAACAATCAGAAATTTCAGCGATCCATCCTTGTCTAATGCCCACTTTTTGTTGGATGTGCTAAATGGTCTAGCTCCAGGTTACGTTGACTATGAATTGGTTACTCCTGGCACAACGGAAGAGGATAGATATGCAAATGCCAGATTGGCAATTTCTATAGCCAGAAAACTAGGTGCATTGATCTGGTTGGTGCCTGAAGATATTAACGAAGTCCGTCCAAGATTGATCTTAACTTTTGTTGCCTCGTTAATGGCTTTAAATAAATGATGTTATACAGAACTTTTGTGTAATTGTATCAAGTGTACTTGTATGTTTTAACTCTATGTCTGAAAAAGAAAATGCTTACATAGGAATTCTTGTGTTTTTGATTTGGTCTTTCAACTTTTCATCCCATTCGTCTCTCAAAGTTTCAAAGTAGTCTTTGACTTTTTCCAAGTTGTTTACTTCAATTTTCTCCTCCTTAATATACTCCACACCTTTTCTTGTAGTTGCTGAACCATATTTGATGTCTTGAGAAGGTAAAAGCGAATCATCCTTGACTGCAATATCGATTGGAGCACAAGCGGCTTTGTACCCGTCGATATTGTGCCAAGGAGAACCCATCCATCTGGCAACATAGAAAACAAACATCATTCCAAAATATGTGAAAATGTTCAAATATTTGAAAAATGAGGCACTTGCAAATATACCAGGATGTGTCAAGTACTGTTTGATGCCTCTTTTGTTCAAGTCTTTATAAGTGGCAAAATGCAACAGATCCACTAATCTCTTTGAGCCTTCGTACGATGCGTCACTTTCTAGCAACTGCAAGTCATCAGGATTCAAATACTTGGCTTCTCCCATTAAACTAGAAATCCAAATCACTCTACACTTACCTTTTTCTAAAATAGGAAGTAGCTTTTGAATGAAATAATAAGGCCCAAATACGTTTGCTTCAAAAACTAAGCCCATCCCGTCTCTTGATTTCACTCCAACCCGTTGTATTTTGTAGTGTGGGTTTGTTACCCCTTCAATTGGGTCCGTGCAAATTTCTTTCATTGCACCAATCCAGTCAATGCCGTCATACACACCTTGAGCAGCGTTGATAAAAACATAGTTGATGGCAGCGTATTTTTCTTTCAATGTCTTGATGGCATCCAAAATCGACACCATATCCGTGAAATCCACCAGCAGATATTCAAAGCTCAAAACTCCTGATCTCTCCAACTGAGAGTGAAATCTGTTGATTTTTTCAATGCACTCTCTGACACGCGATAATGTTCTGGAAGTGACAATTAATGTCAAGTCTTCATGTGCTGGAAGTCTTTCCAGCAATCTGTACGCAAGGTTTAGCCCCAAGTTGCTATTGGTACCTGTGATGACTGCAACTTTCATTTTGGCTTTTTGGTTTGTTGGCTTTGTTGGAGGTTTAGGCTGTTTAATTTTAGCTTGTGTAGGAGACTATTTTCAATATAAAACAGTGTAAGAACACAAAAAAAACATGAATTCTTTGCAGTTCATGAAATACTATCGGTGTAAACTAAATGTATCTGAGCCTGAGCGGATTAATTTCGTACTTTTCGTATTTTTTCGTAACGGAACGAACCGAATGTGAGCAAGTCCGCACCAAAAATAAGCGGGCCGATTCAAGACACAAACAAATTGAATTTGAAGTTCAGTGCCTATTTGAGCTGAAAAAGCTAAATAAATGATCAAGTAAAACAAGACAGTACTTTTATACCAGAGATATACGGTCCAATGCTTTGTACGTATATATGTTTATATATATATATTGAAAGTTTATGGATTTTGCTGGCACAGAGAGGATACCCTCATCAATCCTTCCCGGTTTCTTCAAAACCAACGCACCGGCACCCACAACCTGTTGGACACTCCGATTCCTCTGCCCACCATTGATTGGAACATCTTGCATGCATAATGTGCTGACACAGATTGCATACAAATAGCCTTCTTTTCACAGGGGTGTTGCAAAAGCAACAGTTGTGAATCTGAGCATACACAAATGCTTTACCGTGTTGAACAGCATTTGAAGTAGGGTTCACAAAACGAGAATCAACCCCCTTGTAGATATCGCTGGTTTCGCTTGTTTTCAATGCATTAATGAATCCAAATTCGGTATTGTGGTTTATGTTGAATTTCAAAATCTTCACTCTATGAACCGGAAGCCCCCACAAATACAACAATTCTGCATATTGCAACCTATAACTCCTCAACTTTCCCTCGTCCCTTGGGTCCAGTAAAGAGGCATACGAACCGTTTGACAAATCTGAAATTTCAGTGGCCAGCACCTCAACTTTCACATCAGGAAGTATGTTGTCAACGTCATCAAACTGGTTGAAATAATTGGCATTGGATTCCCCTAAAGAGCTTATGGCCATTGATGTGTGTCTGCTGTTAGTTTGGGAGCGTGACATCTGATCTTTGTGATTAAAATAATTCTCAGAACGAATAGAAGCACCGTCGAAATGCGCATTTTGCAAATGAACTGAAGAGGCATATCCCAGCGGCGTTGATCTGCTGCTTGAGAAATGCCCATTATCGTTCTCATAAGAAATGATGCTTTCAACCATGTCACTATTCACCTTTGTTTGCAATTCCTCAGAAATCCCCGGTGTCACAAGCAAACAGGCAAGCATTGCTAACATTTGAATATTTTTGGTGAGTTCAAAGTAAGCAATAATTTGCTTTATAAAAATCTGTCCCCCGTATTGGTCAAAACACCAGTCTTGGTGATTAAAAATGTCTTTTGATTGCGAAATTAACATGTCGGAGATGATTTTCCAACATGTGGATATATCACTGAATCCAAAACTTTCAGCAACAGAGGCATTGTATTTACAAAGCACTTCCGGTTCTTCACCCATAAGCCTGTAGTTCAAAGCCAAGTTCATACTATCTGGTATGACATGAGAAAAATCACGAACACAAACAATGTTTTTGTTGAGTTTGAATGATTCAGATGTTTTACCACCTTCACTAAATGCTTCTGAGACAGAATTTGCCCGCATGGATATGATTGGAATTTTCTTTCTAAACGTGATATCATTGTTTAAAATCCCATCAAATTCATCCTCTTCAGAACTTCCGCTTTCTGAAGAAGCGTCAGTATCAAATTCAGAATTACTGCTGCTGTCGAGCATCTTTCCAGAGTTTTCATCATGTTGCTGCAAACTTTCCAAGTACGTTTTTGGACGAGGTTTTGTTTCTTTAGAGTTGCTTATAGATTTTTTCTCACTATTTTTATTAGAACCTTTCAACTTACCAAAACTTCTAACTCCATTAGCACTAAACTTGAAAAGTTTTTCTTTGACTTTTTGTTGCTTTTCTGATTTTGAAGATGAAGCAAAAAAACAAAGCAACTGGCCTTGAGCTGTCCAAACGGCCCCACATCCCTTGGGAACAGGAGTACTGTCAAAATCTTGACCTCCTAACTTTCCGAGTTGGTTCTGATCTTTTCCGACTCCCAATTCAGCGTTGTTATCAAAGTCTTGCTCAAAAAGTGCATTTGAGCCAATGCTGTCATCGCCATCTGACAAGTTTCTGCCATTTTCTGAATATCCAAAGTTATCATCAAGCCCTAATTTTTTCATGACATCAAAATCAACTAGCCCTTCGTCTTCCTCATCCAATAAATTCAAGTCAATATTTTCTCCCAACAAAAACCTCAAACAAGGCTCTAAACAGTACTTTTCTTTATTGGTATATTTGATGGCGATATCCTTCAAAGTTGCTTCAAGCTCACTTTGTGCTTCTTTTGTAAACTCTCTATTTTCTTCAATCCGAAACTTTGGATATTTACCTTTGCTTGGATAACCTTTAGGAAAATTGACCTCCACTCTCATGAAAACTAGCTGCTCCTTGTTCGACGGCCTATTTAAGGTTATCACCAGCTCACCGGTAGAAACCGATATTTTTTCAAAGTTTAGTTTTGAAAATTTGTGACCTACACCACTGAATTCTTCACCCAAGTTCCTATACTCAGCAGAAACAAGGTTGTATCCATTATCACTGTATAATAAAGTGTTTGTCATTGGATCGCCGTTATCTTCACCATCATCATTGTTAACTCTAACACCACTTAGCCAGGCCAAATGGTCAATTCTATCTATTTCGTTGCTGTTTTTGATTCCCGCTAAAGTTGAAACAAAGTGTTCTTTGGGATATTTATACAATGTATCACTTCCTATCACTTTTGTGAATTCATCTTTGTCTTTGTATTGTGTAGGCTCTTCTCTAAAAGTTTCATATGAAAAGTCTGGAAGTGGTGAATCAAGCTTTTGTTTTCTCGAGAAATTGACTTTTTCATACACAGTATCAGGAATGGGCCATAATCGTAAATCGGAGTCATTTGACCATGAAACTAATTGAAATTCACGGTCGTCAGCAAGTGTGTTTTGGCTGTGCCTTGATCTCCATAAAAAATCTGTAACTCTATCTTTGTGGCCTTTAAAAACGTAAATTGGTTGAAGTTTAACTTCTTCTTTTTCATCTGTTTCAAAAAAATCATGATTCATCAAATATATGCTGTTTCCACCTTCGATCATTGGAATCACACAGGAACCATCACCAAAAGGTAAGAAACGACCTCTCCAAACTGGAAAGTCTGTTATGACTGTTTTGGTTAGTGTTGCGCAGGAAGTTGTGTAATCCCAATATTTGACTGTTCCATCATTAGAGCTTGTCATAATCCTGTTTTTGCTAGATGGATCAAAACTTATGTTGTTAACACTGCTGGTGTGTCCGTGCAATTGGAAAAGCGGGGTAGTACCCTTTCTCACATCCCACATGGAAACATAATTTGCATGCGAAGATGCGATAAGGTTTGGATCATTCGTGCTCCATTTGACTTGGGACGCTCCTGCTCGCCAATCCGCGGTCTTGTAGTACGGTGTTTGAGGACTTCTCATGTCCCATGCCAACACAGATGTGTCAATGGAGCATGTTGCTAGTATTTCGGGATGATCTGGATGAAAGTTGATATCTGTGATGGCTCTAGAGTGACCGTGTAAAACATGCTCAATGGCGTCTGTAGAGCTTCTGGCTAAGTTCCAAACCATTGCCTTTTGGTTGGATGTAGATATCACCCAGTAAGGTTTGCTTTTGTGAGGAGACCATTGGACATCGGCAACTTGCCACGAAGTCAAGTGTCTGAGCAACCTTGGTGGTTGAAAGGGGTCATCAAGATCAACTATCAGTAAACCTTGTTTGCTTGCTAAAACAACATCTCTTCCAGAAGGGTTAATAGAAACGGCATTGACTCCGCCGTCTACCCTCAACGAAAGTGATTTTCCAAAGCTGGAGGAATGGTAAGGGTCCTCACCAACAAAGCCTTTTTTCATTCGTTAAAGTTATGGCTGATTTTTGAGTGACACTCACTTTTGTACCTGTTGGCTTTTTGTTTCTTTAGGCAGCAGTTGGAATGAAGTTGCAGTAATGCCATTTCTTGCATGCAACTGCTGTATAACACAAATTAATGTCGGTTCAAAAATCTAATTAAAAATACACGTGATCTTAGATCACAGCTGGACAGAGAAAATCACCAGAATTCATGAAACTGAATAAGCGATTAAACACATAACATTATTATACAACAAATAAACAAAATTTGTCACGGAAAATCCCTTTAGCGTATTGAAAAGCCAAATGGTATTTGGAAACACACTCAATTTTCAGTGACGGCATGAAAAATAGGAGCGAACGGAGCCTTGTACCCTGTCCACTTTTCAAATTGCTGCACACCTTGGCAAACCAACATTTCTACACCAGGAACAACGTTCCAGTTGTATTTCTCTTTTGCCAATTGCATGATAGGCGTGTATCTTGGTTTGTAAGCTGCTTCTAGTAAAGTACTGGTGAACCCCAATTCTTTGAAGTCGTTTTTCTGGAGTAAAACGTCCAATTGAGCTAGCAATGTTTCATCCAATGGTTTATCTGCCGGTACACAGCTCACCACCACAGAAAGATTTTCTTGGATTTTTTTGGCGTCTTCCACTGTTTCAACCACTTCAATGTTGTATCTTTCTGGGAATGCTTTTTTCAAGTCATGCAATTTGGATGTTGTTCTGTTGACCATGAAAATTTTGTGGCAACCCAATTTGTGCAAAGCAAAGATAGCAGCTCTCGAAGTACCACCAGCACCAACAATCAAACCGGCGGCTTTAGGTGGCAATCTTGAAGGAACACCGTTTGCAACTAAAGAATTGAAAATACCCAACCAGTCGGTGTTGTCACCTCTGAACTTGTTGTTACCCAATGGGATAACTGTGTTGACTGCATTGATAAATTTGGCGGCTTCGCTGAGTTCATCCATATATGGGATGATGTCCAGTTTCAAAGGAATAGTGACGGCCAGCCCTCCCAGGTTAGGATCACTCATCAATTTGGATTTGACTTCAGCAGCACTGTCGGTTTCAAACTTGTCAAATTTATAAGGCAAACCCAACACTTCGTAACCTGTGTTGTGAAGGATAGGAGATCTGCTGTGGCCAACTGGTTTACCGACAACATAAAATTTTTTTGGTGTCAAATCACCACCTAGTTCAGTGTACAACTGATTAATCTGTTTGACAGTTAGCTGACCTGGTGCAGATGCTGCAGGCAACAACTCGCTGGTGACTGGAGTCAAGACTGTGTTCAAAACTCTTGAAATTTTCCCTCTGGCAGTCATGTTGATTGCAATCAAAGGTTTTGAGGTATGTTTTGCTCTAAATTCCTCCAAAAGCAAGTTGTCTTCAAATTTGGTTGCAGTACCAACAAATTTTACAATGTCTGCATTGATGCTCATTGCTTGGTTGTATCTTTCCTCCCATTCAGAGTGAGTCCATGGGAACTCAGCTGGGAAATCATGGTGAGAAGAAATGATTTTTGTGCAGTGGCTTCTTTCATTCAAAACAGAATTTTGGATGTCATTTGGTAAAGTCAACTCCAAATCAATGTACTCAACGGCTGCTTTCATGGCCATTTTGTACAAAGCATAAATGCCCTTGTAATCTTCGTCAGGAAACAAACCACCTTGTTTCTTTGTTCTTATAGTGAAGACAATTGGGAAAGAGTCGGTAGCCATTCTCAAAATTGAAAGTTGTCTGTTCACGTATTCGGGACTAAAATTTTTTAAGTGATCCACTCTCAATTCCACTGCAGAACATCCGTAGGTGATTGCTCTTAGCGTTGCTGGATCTTGTTGCTCAATATCGTCATAAGTCAAACAAACAAAAGCGGATCTTTTTGTTGGAATTTTGTCTTCCACTTGACCAACCATTCTTTGAGCAAAAGTTTCAAAAGATTTTCTCAAACTTTGAAATTCAACAGGAGTTTCACAGTGTGGGGAGTAGAAAATAAAATTGCAGCATTCTTGGTACCATCTTTCTCTTCTTTTTGCGACAGTTTTAATGTCCTCAACGTAAGCAGGTCTTGTTGGGTCTTTGTTCAAGAAATTGACAGTTTCATCAATATCTCTGTGCAAATGAAGAACAATACCATTGTCTTGGAATGCAAATTTTTTCAAGGCAACTCTGCTGTCTGAATTTTCGACTAAACCACCACCAGAAGAAATAACATAACCTTGATGACCTATTTGAGCAATGATGCGTTTAAACAAGCTTGCTTCTTCAGCACGGAAATTGTCCCAGCCGTGAGCAGCGACGTATTCCTTGATAGTCTCACCTTCTTTGCAGTTGACTCTTTCGAATTCGTGATCCAAATCCAAAAATTTGTAACCTAGAGCAGTAGCACACCATTTGGAAAGAGTGGTTTTACCGGCAGCTCTCATTCCGATAACAACAACACTTGGTCTTTCTGGTTGAACATTGTGGGATTTGGTTAAACTAAGATTTGAGTCCAGTTTTTCAGCCCCGTCCAATTTGGCGTGCAATTGAGTGTGCAAAACGTCCCACCAACCTGGCCAGGTTTTCCCTGTTGTTTTTCTTTCCAAAATTCTGACTGGAGTGGATCTTTGCACAAGACCGGCCAACAAAGAGAAACTCATGGCAACTCTGTGGTCATCATAGGTGTCAACCGCATCTGGCACTTTCAAATCAGATAATTTGTCAACGGCCTCAACTTGAATACCGTCTGGCAATTCGTTGGCAGAAACACCAAATTTGTTCAATTCAGTGATCATGGCCAAAATTCTGTTACACTCTTTGACTCTTTGGTTGGCAATACCCTCAATGGTGGTGACTTTGTTACCAGATTCTTTATTGTTTGTGGCCACTGCAGCAACAACACATGCGGTCAAAAATGCATCGGTCATTGGTTCCATGTCAACGTGTTTCAAAGGTTTCAAAGATCCAACTGGTGGACCAGTGACTGTTGTAGAGGTTTTTGTTTGCACAACTTTGCAACCCATTGGTTCCAAAACTTCAACAGCAAATTTTGCATCCCCTTGCAAAGATTCTGAACCAATGTTTGGAACGGTGACTTCAGAACCAGTCATGGCAGCGAATGCCAATGGGTAAGTTGCCGACGAAGCGTCACTTTCGATAACATATTCAGGTGGGTTCACGTATTGACTTTTTGGAATATGGTATGTGTATTCTTGGGTTGTTGATTTTGTTACTTCAACACCAAACTTCTGCATCATTTTGATGGTCATGTCGATGTACAGTTGAGAGATTGGTTTCCCACCAACTAGAGACAAAGTAACTTCCTTTTCAGCGTATGGAGCACACATCAAAATAGAAGACACGTATTGTGAAGACACGGTTGCAGCCAATTCGATTTTTCCACCTTTGAAAACAGATTTTTCAGTGTTGATTTTCAATGGTAAAGAACCTTCTCTGTTCAAGTATTCGACTTCCACACCGTTGACTCTCAATGCATCAACTAATGGACCAATTGGTCTTTCTTGCATTCTTGCGTTCCCCGTCAAGACCAGGTCTTTTGTCTTTGAAGAAGGTTGAACCAATGCTGCAACAGATGTCAAGAATCTAGATGCAGTACCAGCATTACCCAAATATAAAGGTTCTTCAGCAGATTCCAATAAACCACCTTTCCCATCAACAACAACAGTTTCCCCATTATCTTCCAATGTGATAGTGGCACCTTTCAAATTGGTCACAGCAGCTAGCATATGTTTTGTATCATCTGAATGTAGCAAGTTTTTGATTTTACAAACCCCTTTACCCAAACAAGCCAAAACCAATGCTCTGTTGGAAATGGATTTTGAACCTGGAGGAACGATTGTTTTACAAACTGGTTTTTGTAAATCAAATGGATAAACCAAGATTTCTTCAGTCAAAACAACTCTCAAATCTCTATCAGAAACAAAATGAGCTGATGTACCATAACATTTCCCAATAGTTTCCAAAAGAACAACTTTTTTTTTGGATCCATCGTTTTTTTTATCAATACTCATCTTACTCAACAAAACATCCAATGGAGTCTTTTTTTTCAACGTTAATTCTTGGAACCATTTTTCATCTGGTGATACTGGTAAACCGTAAGCACTTAGGATTTTCGACAATCTTGCCACTTGGGTTGGAGACAAAATACCCAAGTATCTTGATAATTCAGCTTCTTTGACCATCCCAATGGAAACACATTCCCCATGCAAAGCTTGAGGAGTCAAAATGGCTTCATATGCGTGACCAATTGAATGACCAAAATTCAACAAGTTTCTTAATCCGGATTCTCTTTCATCAGAAGAAACAACAGTTGCTTTGACTCTACAACTTTCCAAAACCAATTTGACAATGTGGTCTAGAATTGATGAGATGTTGGTGAACAAGACGTTCTTATGGCCAGCCAAAGGTTTTTGATTGTTGACAACATTTAAGAAATCGTCTGCATTCTCTTCCAATCTTTGGAATTCTTCTGCATTCCAAATGGCTGCAGTTTTGATAACTTCTGCAATCCCATTAATAAACTCTCTTTTAGGTAAAGTTTCCAACCATTTGATGTCAATTAGAACAAATTCAGGTTGCCAAAATGCACCAATGAAATTTTTCCCCATTGGGGTATCAACAGCAGTTTTCCCACCAATAGAAGAATCAACCATTGCCAAAAGAGAAGTTGGTACTTGAACAACTCTAACCCCTCTCATAAAAGTGGCAGCAACAAAGCCAATCATGTCCCCAATGATCCCACCACCAACAGCCAAAACAACGGTGTCTCTGGTGCAACCTTGGACCAACATATAATCTTCGATTTGTGCTTTAGTTTGTCTTGTTTTGTTTGCTTCACCTGGAGCAACGACATACGTCAACAATCTTTGTGTTTTTTTATCCAATTTCGATTTCAATTGGGTTTGTAATTCTTTCAAGTATGGAACTTGTTCGACATTGGAATCGTAAACCATGAAATAAGTGGAACTTTTACAATCTTTCAAGATCGTGTCCACAATGTGGTTTGAAATGTTGTAACCAACATGAATGGTTTCTTTCCCCAAAATCTCGATCTTATTGATCTCAGACATTTTGCTTTGTGCTTGTTTGGTTTGGATTGCTTGTTGAAGTTAATGTGAGAGGGGAAGTGAAAATTAAAAGAGGTATGTGAAGATGAAGAGAGAAGCGGATACACACATATATAATAGGAGTGAGCGGAAAGCTTACGCCATCAAATAATTAAAGTCTCCCTGCCATAACCCCGTTTACACGATATAACCTTGCTCAATTGAAGAGTTCATAGCAAAAAAAAAATATGGTAGAGGATCATCAAGAGTTTGTTCCTGATCCTTGCACTTATTCCACGTATATTGAAAAAGAAGTCATGTCATCAATCATCAATTCTTAAATACCTGTTGAGAAACCTTTATTCCCCATAACGAATGAAAAAATGAAAAACTTTTTTTTTTTTTTTTTTTTTTTACTGGCAGTTAGTTGGGAAAGTATAGCGATGAGTCAGAGTCAGGCAGAAACAGAGAAAAGACAGCAATAATTATTTAATTTGCCCTGATTTGACTGGGTAAGCTATAATTAATTAAAGAAAAGGCAGGGTAGAGTGATACCAGATGGGGTATGAGTTTTTACACTGTAATGGCAGTTAAATTAATTAATTAAAATCACCACAAGAGGGGACACAGGGGAGAAAGACACAAACTGGAATTGTGAAGAGTAGTGTCTTTATTAGCAAATAGATGAATATATGAAAAAACAAAAAAAAAACACAAAAAAAAAAAGGCTCTATAAAACAATCAATAATTCATGCGCTCCTTAAAGTTTTCCCAAAAGGAGCCCTTGTCATAAATGTTTGTGATTTCATATGGTGATTGAACTATTTCAAACATGTTTTCCAAGTTGTAGATTTTATTGTCGTTAGGATTTAACGAAATACCGTATGCGTCTTTTGTATTGTTATTGCTGCTATTAATCTTGGCATTGTTGTACCGCTCATAGTATTTCCCAGATTTCGTGGATTTTATAAGCAATTTGTCCTCAATCAATTCGTGGACCGTGTACCATTTATCACATTCATTAGTGGTCATTCCTTCTTTGATCAATTCCCATTGTGTGTACAAAAACCAACTCAATAATATCATAAAGCAAAAACACAAAATAATTAGTGTTAATACAGAGTTTCGATAATATTGTGGGATTGCCACTTTGGTTTGTCCATATTGAATATAAGTCAATCTCAATGCACCATATGCCAGTATGAACCAATTGCTCACAAGAAACACGTAAAACCATTTATAATTGGTGCCACTAATGCAACAATTAAACCAGATACAATGATGGTCTTGAAATGGAACACAAACATTGCAAATTGAACAATGCTTAGATCTAGGCGGTTTGATTTTTTCACATGTGGAGCATATATTGTTTGTACTGAAAAATATCAGATCATCATAGGGCCAAAAAAAGCTTTCTGTAACTGACCCATCTAGCTGTTGATATGAGTTAGCTCTTATAGAAAACATTTTGGCACTGTACCAAAAACACAAAACACCACTGATCAAAGGAATTAATAATAATAACGGCACTACGACTTGACTTTCAATGATACCAACTAACCCGATTTTTACCAAAGCTTGACTCAATTTATAATAAAAAAGATAGAATGCTAAGTAATTGTACAAAAACAAATAAAAGATAGGCACGAAATAATACTTGCATTTTTGAAATAAACTGTTGTTGTTGTTGTTGTTGTTGTTGTTGTTAGTATTGGTTGTTGATGTTGCAGAAAATAGAGGTTTGAAAATGGTCGTGTAGTACCAATGGAGGATTCGAGAGCGTTGGTGATATCGTGGACTGAAAAGTAAGAGCACCAATTGAGCCATGAGCACAATGACAAACCCACTATAAATAATTCCCATCTTTTTTTTTTTTATGCAAATGTGTGTATGTATGTGTCTATTTATCCTCTTTAAATACCTTTTAACTACTATGTATCTATGATTCAAGGCACGTTTTTCTAGAGATGTCTCATGCACTCTAAACTTAGCCTCAGGTTTTCAATCCCCGTTTTTATTTTTTATTGATAAAATTGTGGAGGATGGTTTTTTTGTTGTTGTTGTATTTGTTAATACAAGGAGACACCCTAAGATTGTCTCAAAAACGTTTCATGTTTGGATAGGGTTATAATACCGTACAATGGAGACATGCACTAGCAGTACAATAAGCACCAAATGAAACCCTATTGATTTGATAAATTATCAGCTGATACATATATACGTTTACATCATTACTAAGCCTTCTTAAAACAACAAATTCGAAATGCCGTTGAGATAATGAAATGCCGGTAAACATATGCAATACACAAATCTTGAAGAAGATCAACGTGGGATGAGCTTTATGTCGGTAACCCCATACATTCATAAAACCCAGCCTTATCTTATCGAACCTTTGAAAACGAGCTTCCATCCGTATTGAAGCTGATAAATTTCTATTCTCAGAGTGAAAAAAATAAATACAGTACAAGGAAGAAACAAGTTTGAATACACGGGAAAAGAAGAAAAACACGCATTACTGAAGGAAATATACGCAAAAAAAATAATGCTGCATAGAACGGTTAAACATAATTTTGATCACGTGAACATACTGGTTGAGATGTTCATATTGATAGAAATATAAATCACACGATGTCATCAAGCAGTGAAGTTAGTCTACTGCCTATGTGTATATATATATATATATATATATACCACAAAGCTCCAATAACTATCAACCATAAAGCTTTTTGCAAGCAAAGTTCCATATTAGACGGGCACATTTTCTTCCCACAAGTTTCCCGATCACAGGCAACACAATCCAGTTTAAAGCCTGTTTCAACTGGGCTACCGAGTCTTGCCACTCCTGATTAATTTTTGCTAGTCTTTTTTTTTCCAGGTCCTCGTACTCGTCCAGCAGTTCGTCATCATACTCTGTATACTCCACTTCAATGTCTATTTCTGTTTCTGTTTCTACAACAACAAACTCGTCACTGTTGGAAGGCGACTGGCTTTGTACATCATTGTAATTCTCGCTGTCTTCGTCAACGGCAGCAAAGGGATCACTGTTTGCTTTACCGTCAGGCGTATTCTTTGTGGCGTTGTTCATATCGTCATCTTCATCATCGTTTTCATCATCATTGGTTTCGTCATTTTCTAGAAAGTCATCGTTGTGAATATCTGTTACTTCCTCGTCTGAGCTTGAGACTGTTTCATTCAGTATTTCAAATGGATTGGACTGTATTCCTGATCCTCTGGAACTCATATTGTGATGTTTTTAATGATAAGTTGGTGGTTGATTTCCTTTTTGCAAAGAAAGGGGTGAAGTAATGTGGCCAAGGTTGAACGCTTTTTTATCTGAACAAAAGGCAAAAAAAAAGCAAAAAATACAAGTGCTGTTGGTACTTCAAAAGTGCGGTTTCTGTTTCGTTTTGCTGGTATTTTACTACTCTTGAAAAGTCAGGTAGGTACTTTCCAAATTACCCATTTCTTCAAACGACCTTTTAATTCTTGATTTTTCGTGAAATATACCCACACTCTCGGTGTTAGACTAATTTTTTCCACCATCCGGTATTCCGAAAAGTGCATGCTACGGACTATGCAAAATTTCGCGTACAAATAGTGTATTCAGTTCCGAGCGATAAGGTTCAAACGATCTCAACTAAAGTAGACAGTATCAAAAAAAAAAAAAACCAGATTTCATCAAAACCACACAAAATAGAGAACGGTCTAAGCTGCGACATTCAAAAATACTTGCAACCAAGCATCTACTCATAAGCAAGCAGTAATGGCAGACGTTCAAATCATGCCGCAACGACATGTTTCCCCGCAACTCAATCATGAAAGTGATCCCAAAATTTTCAAGTCCTTAGAGTTGTGGGAACTTGGCTTTTCTAAAGAGCAACAAGGTTCGATGACAGATGCAATAAAATACTATAGACAAGCACTCAGATTGAATCCGGACGTTGAATCTACGTACCGGAAAAAAGTACAACACGAAATAAAAGTTAATAGGGAGTTGCAAGAGCTGAAAGTACGGGAAAATCAAGAACTTGTCAAAAAACTTCAAAGCATAGACAAAAATGACAGCAAGGAAAACACCCCAGATGAGGAAAAAATTGTACTGGAACCATGTCTTTTGTTTGAAATGTTGCCAAATGAGCTTTTAATGAGTATCTGCGAGCAAGTGATGTGCATGTCAGGCGAATCATGGGTAAATCTTTCACTAACTTGTTCTTTTCTAAACACTTTGAGTTTTTCTGAAAACTCTCGTATTTTCAAGCGGCTCGCGCGTAAAATATATCCTTATCAGTCTTATGACTTGACGCTCTTCAGAAGACTTTCTCCCGTGGAAACAAAAAATATCAATGAGTTGCAACTGGAAAGTTACAATTACGACTACAGAAAAATGCTTAGAGAACGACCATTTATGAAATTTGAAGGGATATACATAAGTGTGAATAACTATTTGAGGCACGGGTCGATACCCGAGGGGTCTTCTTCATTGCTGAACCCAATCCACATGATCACGTATTACAGGTATTTTCGGTTTTTCTCCAATGGTACGGTGTTGCGATTGGTGACTTCAGAAGAGCCACAGGCTATTGTGAAGAAATTTAACGAAAATCTGAAGGACATTCAAACTTGCAAGTGGAGCATCAACGTGGAAGACCCCTCATTGCTTACCATCGAGCGACACAGTGCCAAATACACGTACATCGAGCAATTCCAAATTGCAAATCAAAACAAATTCAAAAGACACAACAAGTTAAAATGGATTGAATCATATTTCTTAGATAAGGATGGTGAAAAAATTGTGTACAATTTGAAAAACGAAAAACCGTTTGTTTTTTCCAGGGTCAGGTCCTACGCGGATGCATCATCGTCTGGAGACATAACAAAGGAGCACTTATGACGTCTATAAACTTGAGTTATTTTATGCACACATACACACATTTCTCTTCATTGCTTTCTGGCAGGAATTCTTTTTGTTCAAATAACTACGATTAGTGCCATTTACGTTCCTGCCCAATGTGTTACCCAGCCCACGTTTATTTGCTACAAAAAAAAATTTGATAACATGTGAAAATTTTACAAAACACGTTCTTTTGTGTGAGCCATTTCACAACCTGCAAGGAGCTTTGACTACGCGAACCCTCGAAGATGCATAACTCGTAAACTTTCATATGTTTCACATGAATTCATACACTCTATGGGGTGTTTCAAAAATAGTTGACGATTTTTCATTGAGATGGATCTGTAAAGACACATGAGAGCGAAAGGCTACAACAGCTGTATATATACCAACAGAAAACAGCCTAAACCTGACAACACTCCGCTTTTCTCAAGACCAATCGCTTCAACGTGAGGTTTGACTTATGATTATTCAGCGTTTATTCAGTACTCTTTCCGATACTCTCACTACACATTCAATATGAACTCTGAAGTTCAGGACCTTTTGGACTTGGACATTGATTTCGAGACGGCATATAACATGTTAGGAAACACAGACATGTTTTTATCATCTTTTCTCAATGCAAGCCCGAAAAAGACAAATCAAGCCGAATCGAGCAATCAAAATATTAGTGCATCATTTGAAACTCCACTCACGACACAGTCACCAATCAGCACGCATAATATGCAGCCGCAAGTGCAAAATCAACATCTTGATCCGGCGTCAACTAATGCTTACGCACAAGAAAAAAATGTCCAAAATGGCATGCATAGCGAGAGTTTTTCTTTGAAGAAATCACCGAAAACAACCAACAATCAAGTTTCAACTCCGCAACCAAATTTAGCATCGTTTCATCATGAAACCGCTCAGTACATTAGCCACACTAATGACAACTACATACCGACAACTTCAAATTCGAATCAGAGGCAGCGGCAACCCTCGACATATGAGCTATTGAGTGTCAATGAGTCTCATGCGATTGAAAGTTTTTTGGATAGCTTAATGGAAGGGAACAACCAAAAAAATGCAGGAATTGCTCAACAGCACGGAGACTCAAATGCGCATGACCAAAACCATACTAGCCTGTCCAATGACCACACAGACATACCACTGGCCACCTCTTTAAGCTCAAACCTCAAGCACGAAGAGTCTGTTCAACCTGTGCTAAGTGAAAACGCTGAGACCAATGATGCTTGGGGCATGGAACCCCAACATTTTGTCAAAAATGTCGAACATGACATAGGTGTAGATCCCTCGTTTCAATCCCAAAATGATGTCTCCCTGGCATCAATAGAAAACACGAGAGAAGAGGGCAGTACAGATAAATTAGGATACGAAGAATTATCGGTGAAATATGAGAAAATCATGGATCAAATCAACGTGCAAAAGAAAAAACACTTATTAGCCGAACAAAAGAGAAGAGCGGCAATCAAGAACAGTTTTGAGATGTTACAGAACACAATAAAGTATCCTAGAGTGGACGGGTTTCACGCTAAAAGTTCGAAAAAACGTGTAAAGAAACATGAATATTTGCAATTTGTCATAGAAGATATTGAAGGCTTGATTAAAGCAAATCAAGAATTACGTAAGATGACTGAAAGTTTAGGAAACTCAAAAGTTTACGGCTTTCAGCAGTGAAACACTACAGGTAGTGTTTATTGCCCAGGAATAGCGAATTTGGATTTGTATACGATCAAGAAGATCGAGTACTGATTTTAATATAAAAAGATTAATTTATGTACATAAATATTTATAAACTCTAGCAAAAACAAATGGAAAAAGTACATATGTGAAAGCAATTATGACAGACGACGCCCTTGAACAAATCAGTGAGAAGCTTTCAAGCTCACTCACAATTTCAAGTCTTTTAAAATATGGGTGGCTAATTTTTTGTAGATCCATGTGTTCCCACTTACTTTTTTAAAGTGAACACCAGCCAAACCAATAATTCTCACTTTAACAATGTGAATTTCAAATTTGATTGGAGACTTGCTAATAGAATCAGCAGCATCGGCAACGTTCTTGAATTCATTTTCAACATCAGTCACTTCAGCAATGTCAAAAGCGTGTTTATCGCCAGCCTCAGAAACACCGGTCGCCGTGCTGTTGGCGCTTGCAGGCTCCGCGCTAAATTGCAACTGTTCAGGCTGAGAAGCATCACTGCTGTGTGCTCCACCGCCGGTGCGGCTTGTAGTCAACAGACCGTCCATGTTGTGCAATTGGTTGGCTTCGTCTTCTTTCAAAGAGGCAGTCGATAGCTCATCAACACCACTCACTTGTCTAATGTGCTGTTGGTGTTGTGCTGGCAGTGGAGAACGGAAAGCCATGTAGTTTTGGGCATTCACAGAAGCCTTTGGAGTGGCAGGGATCTGCGACTTGTAGTTGCTTTTAACAACAGAACCGTGTCTGGAGACATTTTGTTTTCCAGTGTCTTCGTCACTGTTCTTTCTTCCAATAAACCCAGAATCAGCATCGTTGTTGTCATAGGCGTAAGCAGAAGTAATGTAATCCAGCTCCCTGTCATCAGTGTCGTAGTCATCGTTCTCATCATCGCTCACTGTTGATGCAGCAAGTGGTTGTTGATTTTCGTAGCTGTGTTGATGTTTCGACCCTGCCGGTTTGGTGACTTTTGAGCCATGCAGCATTGCCGAGTTTTGATTTGTGTAAACACATTCAAAACCACCCTTGACTTCTTTGAATTGGATGTTCATTTTTGTCAAAGTACTAATAATTTCATAACGAACAACAGGCAAGGGTTTTGATGATGTTGTTTGCACTGAAAAAAACCCTTTCAAAAACAAGGTACGTGGATAGTCGATGGAAGGCATAGTCCCCATTGGAGCCTTTGAGGCCTCTTCCAAGACCTTATCTTCAGTCATTTTCTTGTAAGGATGTGTGATAGCAGTACCATTGCCACCCACTGCAGCAGTTCCAGCATGATGATCTTGTGTTTTTTGTTTGGAAACTCCGGTTGTGGGAGCTGCAAGGTTGGCTGCTGCTCCAGTTGGTTGAGCTGGGGAAGCCAACTTATTTAGATCATTAGACCCGCTTGGCGCGTTGCCACCACCAGAGGAGGGTCTCAAAAAGGTCAAGCTTTCCTTTCTCACATGGCCTACAGATTTTGCTCTTGCAGAAGGGTGCATTTTTCTTGTCATGGTACGAGGTTTCTCGTCGTTTTGTGAAGGCACTGTTGTAAAAACAGGGTTGTTGCTTGGGTTTACAAACTCGCTGCTGTTGCTGTTGTTCATTGGTTTTGCGGTTTCTTTGTTGCTCATCTCCTTCAGCCTTTGCTGCTTCACAAGTTCGTCTGCATTGGCTGGTAATGCCGGGAATGCAGAGGTGTTTGCACTTGGTGATTGGGAAGGCGCTGCTGCGTCCAAATCGATCACTGGAGTCTGCACCGTTGATTTTGTTGTTGGTGTGGCTCCATAACTGTGAATTCTCGAAGGAGGAACATATTCGGACACAGTACGCTGGTGGGTCTTTCTCCATATTTTCTTGTTGTCTCCTCCTGGAGCCGTATCAGTTCTCGTAGAGGTGCCATATGCCTGCCCAGTAGAGGTAGTCAAAGAGTTAACGTCTTCTTCTGGCTTCTTCTGAGAGAATCTTCTGAAAATTGAACCAATTTTCGATTTTTCAACAGGAGCGTGTTGCTGTGGAACATGAATGTAATTTTTGTCTGATAACAAAGAAGAGTTGGTTAGCTGTTGATCATCAATTTGATGTTGCTGTGGCTGTTGATGGTGTTGACTTGATTGTTCCATTGGCGACAGCAAATCTTTGCTGACCTTTCTACTGCTTGTTGGCGAATGAATATTGGATGTGTGTGCTTGTTCTGGAATCTTCAATTTTGGCAAAATAGTGGTGGTTGGTGTTGTTGGTTGTTGTTGGTGTTTTGGAGTCATTCTTGAAGGAGACTTTTGCACGTGAAGTTGACCATGCTGTTGCATTTGCATTTGCATTTGCATTTGCATTTGCATTTGCAGTTGTTGCTGTTGTTGCTGTTGCAATTTCAAAGCTTGTTCGTTTCTCTTGCGCAGTTTCAATTTTTTCCGTTCCATCATTTCAAACACCAAGTAATATGTTGAAACCATTGGATGGAAAGCTCTTGTTGGATCGATTTCTACTGTTCCCAATTTTGATGTTGTTTCCAAAGACACGGAGCTTCCTGTTTTTGGAACCAAACCTGCGTTTGTTTGGGTCACTGTATTTTTGTCCTTGTTATGTAGCTGGTGTTGGGATGGAAAGGCTGAAGAATTCAAAGAGTTCATTGAAGAAGCAGACGCCGAGGCGTATGCTGATTCAGATGGATTCCCGTTTGCAAATGGCGAATCTCCCTTCATACTCACATCACTTGGCAAAGTGTCAAAATTATTTGGAGCATAGGTGTAATTGTTATGGATATCATTATTTCCAACAACATTTGCTGAAATCAAGGAAGGATTGAAATTATAGTATTCTTTTGCCATTTCCAAATATTCTGGAGAACTAATCAGAGTTAGCAATTCATGGTATGTTTGTTCCACATCTTCGTACAGTTCCAACCTGCACATTTCTTTAACGACTGTTTTGTCAATTTTTTGTAAAGGTTCTCTGTATGGCAAATAGCTTGGAGTTATAAAATCGTAATTTTTATTCATCCATTGGTGACAAATAACTTGTTGTAATGAAGCTCTTTTCAATGGATCAACAACCAACATTCTAGAAAGCAAAGCAATAGAATCTATGGACAAATGGTTTGGATATTCTACTTTCCCCTCTTTAATTTTGGCATGCAAAACACTTGCGTTTTCATCATCAAAGGGGACTTTCCCACAAACCAAGACATACAAAACAACACCAAAAGACCAAACATCAACTTCTGGACCTGTATATGGTTTTGCCATTAATAATTCTGGAGCAGCAAAATATAGGGATCCACAAAAAGTATGTAATTTTGAAGAATAATTGTAAAAATTTGATAAACCAAAATCAATCAATTTAATTTCACCAGTTTTGGAAATCATTATATTTTCAATTTTCAAATCTCTATGGACAATATTATTCATATGTAAATATTGTAATGCAGAAGCTATACCACGAGCAAATTTTCTTGCATGTTTTTCCTTTAATGAACCATGCTGAATAATATAATCTAATAATTGTCCACCTTTAACATACTCAAATAACATATAAAAATGAGTTGTCATTGTACACATTTCAAATAATCTACAAATATGAGGATGATATAAGATTTGTCCAAGACTTGCTTCTCTTATAGTTCTTTTATCCCTACTTGCTTCTTTTTTCAATTTTTCGTCAAATTGTTTCCTAGTGTCTTTATTTTTATAAGCTTGATATTGATCATGTTTGTAAAGAAATGTTTTGACTGCTCTAGTCACAATTTTAACTGCACAAACTTCATTTGTATATTTATGTTTGGCAACCTTAACTTTCCCCATTGAACCAGATCCTATGTTCTCAATAAATTCCCAATCACCAAGCGATGTTCTGTGGAATTCTTTTGGTTGTTTTCTTGGTTTTGGTGTTACTGGTTGATCTAAATGGTTTGTATTTTGAGATTGGTGGTGTGCATTTTGAGATTGATGATGGTGATGGTGAGCTTGTTGTGCTTGTTGGGCTTGTTGGGCTTGTTGGGCTTGTTGGGCTTGTTGGGCTTGTTGAGCTAGCTGTGCTTGCTGAGCTTGCTCTTGTTGTAAAGGCAATGGAGGCATCAAATAATCGTTATTACTCCTATTATCGATGGTATTGATATCATTACCGTTATTAATAGTGCTATTTTCCTGCTGACCTCTCTTTGGAGTATTGATAGCATTATTATTAATGTCATTAATATCATTCATATTATTACTACTATTACCACCATTATTATACTCATTATTATACTTCATTTATTTCATTTGCATTTGCATTTGCATTTGCATTTGTTGTTGTTGTAATTGTTGATCATATGTGAAATCGGGATTACCATGGCCAGTATTACTATTAATATTATTATTAATATTATTATTAATATTATTCATATTAGCAGTATTACTAACATTTCTACTATGACTTCTTAACATTCTTGGAGTTGCTGGTGCCACTGCTGGAACATAGTTTCCGTTGTTATTATAATTATTATTGGTATTGTTGTTGTTATTATTATTATTGTTATAACTTCCGTTGTTATTATTATAGTTATTATTAGTACTATAATATGTACTCCCACTACCAGACCTTTGAGGAGATGTCAATACAGCCTTTTGATTGTTGTTATTACTATTACTATTACTATTAGTCATTACTATTACTATTACTATTACTATTAGTCATATATTCATTTGTATTAGTATTTGATCCTCGTATTGGGCTTTTCAATCCATAATTTTGACCTTGACCTTGACCTTGACCTTGACCTTGACCTTGACTTTGACCTTGTCTCTGAGTGTTATCATTGTTTGCTGTATTAATATCATCAAATTGATTATAATGATTGTATTGTGACATTTTGTGAGTTTTTCTCAAGTAATTGGGGTAATCAAAGTTAATCAATTAATTCTCTTTTTTGCTGTTTATCTTTCTCGCCGTTTCTTTCTCTTGATATTTCTTCTTCTTTTTTATTTACTCGTGGACTTACTTTCTTCTTTAACCACTTGTTCTTGTTTTAGTCTCTCTTTCTTTCTTTCTCTCTCTCTCTCTTTCTCTCTCTCCCCCTTTAATACTCGTTCGAAGCTACTGACAGATTTAATCGAATGAACGGGGTATAATACAGGAAAGAAGTGTATGACTACTGAAATCTTATTTACAAATATACAATCAATATCTTCAACGATAATGACGATCATCATCATTATCATCATAATCATTATCATCACCATCATCATCGTCATTAATCAAGTCAACTTCAATCAATCAATTATTATACAACAACTTACAAAACATCTTTGAAGATCAAATAAGTCAAATAATCAAATAATCAAATTTCTTTCTTTCCTTCTTTTTTTTTTCTCTTTCTCTCCCTGTATGAAACTTGACAAACAATCATAAAATAGACAAACGCACACAAACACACTTATAATCCAATAATACTTTTTATTACCCTAATTAAGAATTACATACACACGTACATACATACATACATTTATATTACTATTATTAGTAATAATTGGTCGGGTAAAATAGACAAAGATGTATGTGTCGTTTAAAACGTCATAGAGTAAAATAATAATAATAAGAAGAAGAAGAAGAAGAAGAAGAAGAATAAAGTCTGATCTTTGATCTTATTTAGCGAATATTTTGAATAGGGCAACGTAGTGTTGTATACTCTTGTTATAGTTGTTCCCTTTGTGATGATTAATGGATTGTGTTTGGTGAGTGGTTTATTGATTGATTAAAGTTCACTGTTTGTAAAATTAAAAAAAGGAAGTAAGAAAATAAATGAGTATAAGAATAATCAAATAAGCACACTAACAAGATAGTGTTTCTCATACATGAATTGCCTGACTTTTCTTGTCTTTCAGTATATATGGTTGTACATGTGCTTAATTATTTCAGTATGATTTAGGGTTTTAGATAAAATTTAAATACACGTGACATACATACACGTGACATACACGCGTAAAAAATATGTGCAAAAAAAAAAAAAAATTCGTGTTTGTGTTTTTTTTTATTCTTCCCATTCGAAAGAAAGAACTCGTGAATGAATAAAATTAGTTCATAATGTAGTTGTTCGAAGAGAGACTGGTTCAGGAGGGTGGTTTTTGCATAAAAGAGTTTATTTTCATATTTAGCAATTACTGAAATTAGTGGAACTTCAGTCTTGTATAGTTCATTTTGCAAAGCGCCTTAATATCTAATCGTCACAAAAATCCCACAACCACACGGCAAAAAAAAAAAAAACAATAATGGCAAGAACGTCAAGATCTACTAAATCTTCCAGAGCGTCTACTGTTGAACCATTGGAAAAGTCCGTTCATACTGGGAGTTTGAATACTAAGAAATCAGCTAATGGGAAAAGAGGTATTGAACAAGTGAGGGCCACTCCTAATGAAGATGATGAACCAGAGTATTATAGTTATATGCCAGTTGAATTGACTCAACAATTGGGTAAATTGAAAAAATCCAGTATTATGTCACTGATTGAGCAATTGGTTATACCGGAGCAGACGGCGACTGGTACTACTACTACTACTACTACTACTACTACTACTAATACTACTACTACTACTACTGTAAATGAAGAAGCTGCGCCAGAGGTAGCTCCCCCAGTGAATCGCATTGTGAACGAGCTTCGCGATTTGATTAGATCATGGGAGTATCAGTACTGTGTGACATGGATGTATTGCACTTTCCCTTCTTTCTACACTAGGAATAGAAATGGTGGGTTTTTCACAAACAAGAAGAGACAGGCTAATAATGCGCTGAATGGAAACACCAGCACAAGCAGTAATGACGTCAACGCCAATCTCAAATTCCACGAGTTTTTGCTATTACAAGATTTGCAAGATTATTTAGCAAGCAATGGGAACTTTTATTCCACTGCACATGGTGCAGCAAATGACACAAGTCAGTTTGTGAATCCAATGGAAAAAGATGATGTTTTCCTGTGGGTATTAATGGAAGTGGCTAAAATTTATCATAATGATAAATCTATTGGTAGCACAGTTTCTAGTGTTTTGAAACATGGTGAATATTTCAGTAATGATTGGAGCAATGTTGGGCTTGTTAAGAAATTTCAAATCTTGTTTACAGTTTTGAAAACTATTGAATTGAAAAATATCGGATTGAGAAATTATATTCAAAATAATCAGGATTTGTGGTATTTCCAAAAATACAATGTCAGTATTGATCTGGGTAATGGGAAATCAAGCACAAAGGATGACGATGAAATGGATAATGGATTGGAAGAGACTTATATGTGCATGCATGGAGGAAAAGTGGTTAAGATTGAGCAAATAATTGCATCTCCATTGAAACTACCTTTGAAATCGGAACATTGTATGGAATCACATGTTGATGAGTACGGTGCTACACAAGTGTCTTACACGGTGGACTATTACAGCGAAATTGACAAATACTGTGAAAGTATTGAAAACAAATATACAGTGCTTGCATTTGAATTTGAATCTTTAGTGGACTTCAACTCTAGGGATATGAAATTGTACCCTGTTGGTGATATAGAAAACAGAGATGATGACGATAGTGCAAAAAAAACAAACTCAGCTGATCTGGATGACGATTACACTTTGTGTAGAGTCTTGGAAAATCAAATTTATGGGATCAAATTGTTTAATAACAGAATTAAACAAAGAGAAGTCACTGTGATGTTATCATCAAGAAAAAGATCTAACAGATTGGTTGCCCTAGAAGAAGACAAAATTAAAAAAACTATTGATGATGCATTTGCATTGAAATTGAACTATAGAAAAGGTTTTATGAAAAGACAAACTTCTAAAAGATCGAAAATTTTGAAAATTGTGAAAAATTTGATAAATGATAAGAATTGGGCCAAATTTGATCAATTGTATGTGGAGAAATTACAACAACAAGGTTTATTGCAAGAAGGTATGGACGATATTGGCCAATACGATGACGCAATTATGAACGACTTGGGTAATGTGTTTAATGCCTCGCTTTTCAAAAGTGTGCAACACGAAGACGTTTCTGGCATGGTGGAAACTGACTCTAAATACGAAACCATTTATCAAGAACTGCCAGATTTGTACAGTGTGAACGAGTCTGATTTGGACAAGTTGTACAAGCACGGTTTGTCTCGTTCGTTTGATGTCACCATGGACAACAAGAGCTGGTTGTTTAATTGCACATGTTCTTACACCGAGTATCATGAATTGTGCGATGACAAAGCGTTGAATGAGTCTATCGTCAACAAAAATGAGTCAACTGCTTCAGCAGACCTAACTTCTGATGGGAGCACAGATTCCAAAGACATTGATTACAGCGATATTATCTGCTGTGATAGATGTCACAGATGGAGTCATTACGGGTGTGCTGAAAGAGAAGCAGAAAGCAACACGTTATACAGGGACATTTTGGATTTGATTAATTCCGCAAATTCAGAATCAGCCACTGGAGAGTATGCCACCGTGAAAATCGGAGAGTCAAGAAAAAGTGTGAGTGCAAATGACGCAGTGAAAGAGACCGCCACTTCAGCCACACCTGAAGTCGCTAACGAAACCCCTAAACCAGTATTGAGCGACGAAGACATTGTGAAAAACAGTTTGTTACGTGGATTAGACGTGGACGTTATTGTGCCAAGATCTAGAAGATCCACTGCTAAAAAAGTCTCATACACAAAGGAAAAAACTTATAGTGTTGATTCTGATAGCGAAAACGATGATAACAATGATGGTGATGAAGATATGGACAACGGTGGTGCGGAAAATTTCAATTCTTCCAAACCTCTGTTTTTGAAAGAGTTCCCATTGTATGATATCACCACAAACAGGCCTTTGAATAAATTAATTGCTCCATATTTTGAAAATGAGGAATACATTGAAAATATCATTTTCCATAATTATAAAAAGTTTATTTGTCTCAGATGTTTGATTAACTTGGAGTATTCTATGAAGACTGTTCAGTTTAAAAACGATTTGCACTCGTTCAGAGAAAAACAGCTGAGAAATTTGAAACAGAAGCAAAAGAGGGAAATGAAGAAGAAAGAAGCGAGCAGCATGAGCGGAGCGAATGCAGCCATTCAAATAAACACAGCTCCTTCTGTTAGCTCTGATACCATGGTTTCTTCTCTTCCTTCTGACACCACGGCTTCTCCGGTGACCTATAGTGAACCAACTGTTCCGTCTAACAATGCAGTATAGTGGTCAGCGCAATTCTCGATCTTGGAGTCAAAATATCTATATGCAGACATTCACTTTATAACCAAACTTTTAAACGAATTTCTAGTACTTCATTTCAACAATCAGATCTTTGTTTTTTTTATTTTTTTTTTTTTCCAAACTTCTTCCCCTGCAGGGCGATTTTACTACACAACTGCGAAATTTTTAACACACTTGTTTTCAAAACCAATCACCCATTTCAGTTGCTCTTGCAAAAAAAAAAAAAAAAAGTATTTTCTTATTACTATATGCTCTTATCAAATGATATGCACCATGATACATCCGAGATCATAAAAACTGTTATCAATTATCTACTCCTTGACAACTCATGGCACATATTTATCCTTATCTTATCAATCATGTCTTCGCACGTTTCAGTATCTTATCTAGGCCTATCATTTAATAAGTTCAACTCGTACACAATGACATACATCTCTGTCTCTCTGCCAATTCTCCCTGTTTGAAACACTCCTACTAGTGTAATAACCGACACAGCTTTGACCCAGTGTCATATAAATTTGCGATGTTTTTTTTGGACTTTTTTTTTTTTTTTTTTATCTTTTTCACATTGTTTCAATAACCCAGCGCCACATTCAGGAAGCACTCTGCTCAATTGAAGCCGTCTCGTACTGCAATTTTTTTCGATTGAAGCCGTTGCAACTTCTATTGTCACACGAATCTTGAGTGTTTAAAATGCCACACACATTACTAAAAAGAATTTTAGATTTTATTATTTGCACCCCCCTCAGTGGCATTTAGCTAGTACTGGTACTGAAGATTCTCTGCACAACTGCTTTCCATGGAACAGCAATGTTTGGTGCAAAAAAAATACCAAAAGTTTTTCATAGCACAAATATAAACGCAGTAAAATACCGCACAAAACCACTCACTTTTACCCAGCTCAAGTCCTTCTAGAAGCAACTATATATCCGCATGTAAAACTTGATTACGTGCGCATGAATACAGAAAAAAGGGGAAAAATTATTGTACTCAAAGCGTGTATTATTAATAGCTAGAAATAACTGTAGACAAAAAACTTGTCAGTTCGAATTGCTTGTGGCATATGGCAATACAGACGGACATTATTGGTGGCCATGATACTCAACAAGCTGTGAAGGTAGTGCAGATGTAGTTCAATAGCTTTTGAAGGTTGGGCATTGGTCAATATTGTTAAGATGTTCTTCTTTAGGAAAGTCTAGACAGCGGACAATTTTTGTCCATGCTTTCAAGGCAGGATGTACAAAATTTGCTCATTGGGTGGTCTTTTCTCGCTAGTGTGACTTGGTAAACACTGCAAAGATGAATTATAAAGCCGAAAAGAAATAGAACTTGAAACCACAAAACAGTAACAAACGAAAAAATAGCGATGTAATATTTTTTTTTCAAAAGACTTAAACAGGAAATTTTTTGACAATCTGATTGTTTGACATAGGATTGGCTCAGTTCGACTGACTCAAAAAAAAATACGACGGTACCTCGGAAAAATATTTGAACAGTCGGAGAAGTGCCGATGACACAAAAAAAAAAGATAACCTCCAAAGGCAATAGCCAAACAAAAGGCATTGCACAAATAATGTTTTTTTGTGTCATTAAAGATGGAAAATAGATGACTTAATGTTAGTGAGTAAATTTTGAGATGAAACTAATTGGTATATATACCTAAAGAGGTAACGCCAACGTCTGGAATCTTGAGCCGTTTCATATTCATAGTTGGTTAGCTAGTTCGTGAATTGATATTCACCTGCCGGAACTCCTGACTAAGGAACGAATGCCTTGTAAACGGTCTTGTTATATAATAATTAAATTTCAATTGAGTTTTTCGGATGACAAGCGTTAATTCTCATTGTGTTCTGCGTTAGTGGAGTCAGTAAATCTCTGGAAAACTGTTTCGTATACCAAAAGTACTGTAGTAAGCATTCGTGGAGTAACCATATACACCAAGACAACGACACCATATTCATAAAAAAGAAATAACAAATTACAGAAATAACCGACAGAGTTTGGCGTTATTGTTCTGCTCAAAACTTTTCCGTTTTTCTCTTTGAAACATTGCTTTTGGTGAAGAAAAAAGAAAATCAACACTTTATCATCAATCATAGATAGATAGACATATAAATATATATATATTCAAGCGCTTCGTTTAGACGTTTGATTACGGAAGAGAAAGTCGAAATCCAACAAAGAAACTTGACCACCCCTGCTGCTTAAACAAAAGGAAAACAAGTGACATTACATAAAACAGCATACCTCCTATACCACTCAACCGCAACTATGGGCGTGAAGATAGACTATTTTATAATGAATGAAAGAAAACAGATAATCAATGACATTATGTTATCGAGAAATACCGATAACAGTATGGCTAACACCACCACGCAGTCAAGAAAACCGAGTATGGTCGAGCATAGTGAAGTGCAGCAGATTAATATGAGACACTCTTCTGCAACACGCAGAAGAAGAAGACGTAGCTCAATGGAACCAATGCACAAAAGACGGGCCAGTAGTAATGTTTCTGGCGTGAGTAATGGTAACAGTGCATCTGGTGCCTTGTCCATCACTCCATCTTTGAGTTCCATACTCAATCAGAGGAAATCTCAGAAAACTAATAATGAGTCAAAGCACAAAACAAATTATTACTATCACCACACTCATCTTAAAAGACAAACAAACACTTGTCCTATCAAGAAATCGCATAAAGAGCAAATGCATCCATTGAATGATATGATGACACCAAGATATTGCGGGTCAGAAAAGTTTCATGATTCAATTGACAACTCACTAGCAGGGACCCCGCAAGTGCAGATATTTAATGATTTGCAAGATTTGGATCTGTACACCGAAATGACATTGAATGACGTGGTGCAATTTTATTCTCCAGTGCAGACATACATCAGCCCAGAAGCCGAGTCTCTGCACCAAGACTCAACAAACTCTTTGGTTTCTTTATCGGAACACGACAGCGCAACCGAAGACGAGGAACACAATGCATGCATCGAGCTGGAAAGCATCACCACTCAAAAACCTTTTGCACAATCCACCACGGTGTCCTCTTGTACAGGGAATTTGAACCCCGTGCATAACACCACTTATCCTAAACAGCAAAGACACCAGTCTTTGTCTCCGCATTTCATGTTGCTGTATTCGATGGAGCAGAACATGAAAAAAACACAGCTGCTTCCAGAACTGGACGTGGACGAATTGTTGCTGGCTAAATTGTCCGTTCAGGATATTTGGAACTTGGATATCCCAGAACCAGCAGAATTGTCTGCCGATACAAATGAGGGATGCAAGTCTATTGCAGCTGCAAACACGTCACCCAACGACACAGTCTGTCCAACAACGACAAGTGCATCAACTTTTAATGAGAACTCCAACAAACACGCATGGAAAGAAGAAGACAGTATCAAGCTGGCATTGATCACGAGAAAAAAGCTGTGGTGTGATATGATACAGAATTCCAGATTAGACACGTTTGGTGGGGACAATTTGCCATGGAACAAGAAGTTCGTGTACAATGCCACCGGGTCTACTGCCTCTGGTGAAACAAGTTTGGTGAGACTTAATTCACGCAAGGCACCATGGATGCACGTCACAGACTCAAGTTTCTCTCCCTCAACACCAACACCATCCTCAACAGCAACAGGAACAGCAAACAAGGCCAGTACGAAAATGCCTGAAAAGGTGCAACAAACCACCACTCATCAAATGATCAAACCATGTGGTGTTTTGAACAAGGGAAGAATACAGTACGTTGTCAAAGGGTGGTGTGATAGCAGATTTTTATCTTAAGTGGGGGAAACTTTTTTTTTTTTCCCACATAATGAATGAAAAAAAAAAATAAACACTTTACATCGTAGGTTAGATGAATTATTGTAAACTCAAAGTATGTAGTTTATATCATCGTATTTAATTAAAAAACAGTTAGGTTATGACATGAAGACAGAGAGATCTCGCAAAGGTCGGGAACTGTTGATTTCCCAATTTCACGTGACTGTGTTAAAGTCACCTATATGATACACCCGAAAAAAAAAAATGTGGATCTGTGTGGGAAATCACACTTGAGCGCGTGGAAACTGTGTGAAAAATAAATAAACAGCATATTCCTGATAACGTGAAAATCTTGCAACCGCGCAATATTAGCTTATATAAGGAACAAATTGTTCATTTTGTGAAACAGCACCTTCAACAACTGCAGGTTCAATACTAAAAGCTTTGGAACCACCTTCTCAAAGCACACTCCCCCCCCTCCACACAGAATAATGTCAATCAAAAGTATTGCGGTAATTGGCGCAGGCCCGACAGGTGCAGGTCTTGTAAAAGCTCTATTGAAAGAAAGACATTTTGCCAAGATCAAAGTTTTCGAAAAAAGAAGCTCATTTGGTGGGTTGTGGAATTACACAAAACCACAAATAAACAAAACACATAGCTTGGATGCTGCGAAAACGTATTTGGAAAAAGTTCCCCTTGACAATCCATTCCATAGAATAAGTCCAATAGTGTGTGAAAAATTGGGCTCTCCAGACATAACAAAAAGACAGTTTGTCTTTGACTCAGCTGTTTACAGAGACTTGGACACAAACGTTCCAAAAACATTGATGGAGTACAACAAGTTTCCGTTTCCTGCAGATGCTCCACTTTTCCCAACAAGAGATACGGTTCTAAAATACTTGTCTGATTTTGCTGATCCTATCAAAAAACATGTTCAATTTGACACCGAAATCGTTGATCTTCAATACAACCCGCAGTCCACAAAATACAAAATTGGATACATCGATCACGCCCCAACCGTCCAAGAAAGCATGCAACAACCCTCGACAGTCTATGATCCAGAGGAATACGACGCAGTGGTTGTTGCAACTGGTATATATGATCTTCCTTATGTTCCTGCAAAACCAGGCTTGGAGCAATGGTTCAGGACATATCCGAAATCTGTTTTGCATTCAAAAAATTACGACTCTGTTGACCAGTTCAAAGACGTACAGGGAAAAATTGTGATTGTTGGAAACAGTGCCTCGGGGAATGACCTGGCTTACCAGCTGGCCTCCACTTTCAGACGCAAAATTTACAAATCCAAAAGATCAGAATCTGCACTACCTGGTGGTAAGTCCTCTTTTATTGTGGAAGTAGGAGATATTACCCAAATGAATTTTGCCAACAAGTCCATCACTTTTTCAGACGGTACAACTGTTGAGAATGTTGAAAAAATCATTTTTTGCACAGGTTTCCTAAAATCTTTCCCCTTTTTACCAACAATCCAGAATAGCAATACAACATCTCCATTGTCGAAGTTGATCACAGATGGGAAAATGGTACACAACCTGTACAACCATATTTTACCCATCGATCTTCCTACCTTGGCATTCATTGGGCTGCCAAAATACTCGCTTCCAACTAGATTGAGTGAAACACAGGGCGCGTGGTTGGCAAGAGTATGGTCTGGGAAAATTGCTCTACCTTCAAAGGAATTGCAATGGAAATATCATCATTGGTTCAAAGCGAAAAATGAGACTGAATCAAAATACCACGAAATCAACTTCCCAATGGACGTGCAATACTCTCAAAGACTGAACAGAGAAATCAGACACGCAGGGAACGCCAATGGATATTTTGGTATTGAGTGGACCGGTGACCAGATCAAGCTGCGGTCCTCGATCAAGCCTTTGAAAGAAGGCTATATCAAGTACTACGAAGAAACGGGTAAAAAAGCAGCATCTGTCCAAGAACTAATAGACCAGGGCTATTTTGAATGGCCAGAAGACGCTGTTTCTTGCGTGCAAGTACCATCATTTGCTCCTTGATTGAAGATGGCATTTTTGGTAAAACCACGTGCTTGTTCTCAAAACTCTGACGTTTCAGTATTTTTGCACGCGACGTTATATTATCTTTATCTTTTTTTTAGCATTTGTAATTTTTACAAACACCCATCGTTAATCTCGTTTATAAATTAGGGTTGCTCAGTGCAGCGCTTATTTGTTGATTTTGAAGAGTGGCAAAATCTTGATCTTGCTTGGCCCTTCTGAAAACAGCAAGGGTAAAAAAAAAACAACCAAAAAACCAATTCAAAAATTCAGACAAAACAAATGAGCAATAGAACTTACGAGTATCACATCGTATACTACTGTTTGGTAAGGGTGTTGCAAGATGACAGTTCTGCGGCTACTTCGCGAGAGATCGTGCACGACTACTTCAAGTCACCTTCTTCCACCCAGTATTCTTCAATCATAGACAAAAACTTGTCGCAGCAATTGTTGCAGAAACTTGTTGTCAACAATGTTGATTTCCCGCAAAATCAGTTTGACATAACACTACTAGCGCGCAAATACATCGAAAACTACCAGATATTTGTGCGTCAAGTCCAACATCTCAACGCCTACCAGCTAGTGATATCTTCGAAAAACACTCCAAAATCGCTCTCAATAAAGCTTTTGGAAAGTTTGAACTCTCTAAACTCAAAGAATTTGTACAAAGACATTGAGAATTTTGAAATAAACTACAACAAAGAAGTTTCAAAACAAATCCAAGAGACTGTTCCTAATGCTTCGAGAATCACTAATGACATGGATGAATTGATCACAATAATGAATGATAACATTGATAAAGTTCTTTTGAGGAATGATCAATTAGACAGTTTGGTGAATAAAACAAATAAACTCAATAACTCGGGTGTCAACTTTAAGAGGAAAACCGTGATTATTAAGAGAAAGATGTGGATTCAAAAGGTGAAAACCAAAGCAGCCATTGGTACGATGATTGTGCTTGCAATCGGCGGAACAGCTTTGTATGCTGCGCATTGATGCTAAAAAACGAGAAGTGAGTCAGCTGCATTTGGGTAATGTGAACCTAAATAAACATATATATATATATATATATAATTGTTACCCATGCAATTTTTGATATAATCAACCAAGTCTAAGCTTTTTTGTCTCACCTTCATCTGCATTTTGAGTTGTTTCGATGCCAGTTCCGTTGTTTGTTTCGTCAGTGTTTGCAGGTGCGTCTTCTTTATCCTCACTATCACTCTCGTCGTTAGCTTTTTCATCATTGGCAACACTCTCCCCAGCACCAGAAACAGAGGTTAAGCTTTTCAACTTTTCTCTGATCTCTTTCTTCTTAGCTGCGGCGTCCTGGTAGTCCTGGAAAAGTACACGGAGTTGATCTAAAAAACCTTCACCAAAACCCAGTTTTTCAACACTATCAAATACATCATCAACATTGACTGATTTTTTGTTGTTACTGTGGGCATTTTCTCTGGCTGCATTCATCAAGTAGCTCAAAAACAGAGTGCTCGCCCTCTGCAAAGCGGTTTGGGTGTCTTTGGTCATAATGATTTTTCTAGTCTCAGTTTCATTATTCTTGGCTATGCTTATAACGGTGGTCTTCGGGAACAAAAGATCGTTGATTGATGTTTTTTCTTGAGTCATTGATGTTTTTAATGAAGGGGTCTGCAGGAATGTCTGTGTTTTATGCTTTCGAGTTTTAGTGGTGAAACTGTTTTGTTGGTTTGGTGTACTGGAGGGCTATGACAAAAGCAAAACAGAAGGAAACACGAAATTTATCTTGGAGAGAGAAAAAAAAAACGCGATGTGCAAGCACCCAAATTTGAGAAAACAAGTTACTTGTGAAAAAGTTTTGATTAAAGGAAAGAAAACGAGATATGATATTTTGATCAGAACAACAATCAGGTCAGAAGACAGTATAGCAAACATACACCTAGTTCTGCAATGGCCTGAGTAGATCAACAAAGGATAGATAAACATGCGGAACCAGCTCTTTTTGCATCCTGTCATCTATTTACATGTCAGATGAAAAAAGACGTTACAGTACAAGTCTGGAAGACGAACTCAAACTTTTTTTTTCAAATGTCATTATGTTCAGTACAATTTTAAAAGTAGCTTAGTGTGCAATAACGTAAACGTGGGGTGTTTACTAAAACAATGCAGCGTGAATTAAAGCTTGCAGCGGCTAAGCTGTATCACAAACAAACTATTTATCTTTCAAAAGTACTTCAGTGCAACTTGTCCAGCTTTAAGTGTTTTTTTCTCTTCAATTTCCCAAAAAGTCTCCTCTTCAGCATTCATTGAGCTAGAGCGATAACTGCTCTCACCTTGAAATGTTCCTTAAACGCTCGTGTTTTCTTTCTTTTTTTTTCTGTCGGCTAAACTTTTTCTTCAACTCTAACGGAAAAATCTCCAATGCATCATTCTCATCTCGAATTTCCCCATAACTCAAATACTTTTGAGGTTGCAAGTACAGCTTTCAGCTTGAAATCAGAATTGGAGAAAACTGTGAAGCTCCCAATAGTGGATTTGTTGCATGCAAAGAATTTTGCTACCACGTTTACTGCCACGAAATCTACTCCCCAGAATATCCAAATCGATTAGCAGAACTATGAGCACAGAAGAGAGAGCTGCCATTGAAGAAAATTTCAATGTTATAACTGAGGGTAAAGCCTCAATTTTGACTCCAAAAGGTGAAAAACAAGACGTTTTCTACAACCCAATTCAACAATTTAACAGAGATTTGAGTGTTACCGCTATCAAAGCTTGGGACAACTTATATTACAACAAAGATACAAACAAAACGCCTGAACTTCTTGAATCCACAAAAAATGAGCAAAACAACAGCGATTTAGTTCCTGAATCTGAAACTGGTGAGCCCGTGAAAAAATTGAAAAGGGCGCCAAGAGGAATTGAGCTGCTTGAGGGGTTGAGTGCCACAGGGTTGAGGTCAATCAGATTTGCCAAGGAAATCCCAAGCGTGAAAAAAGTTATTGCCAATGACTTGTTGCCTGCTGCAGTTGCTTCCATCAATCAGAATATCAGATACAACGAAGTCGAGGATAACGTTCGTGCAAATGAAGCAAGTTGCAATATGGTCATGTACACCAAGAAATTTGATGTCATTGATCTTGATCCTTACGGCACCGTGGCTCCATTCATTGACGCTGCAGTTCAATCTGTCAGACCTGGAGGGCTTTTGCTTGTGACTTGTACGGATTTGCAAGTGTTGGCTGGAAACACGTATCCTGAAAAATGTTTTGCATTATACGGTGGTGTGAATCTAACGAACAAGGACGCCACACATGAAAGTGCGTTGAGATTAGTTTTGGGATTGATCAAAAATACCGCTGCCAAATACGGAAGATATGTTGAGCCATTGCTTTCTTTGAGTATCGATTACTATGTCAGAGTGTTTGTGAGAGTTGTCAACAAACCTATTTTGGTGAAAAATCACATGAGTGAAATGATGGTTTCTTACTCATGTACCGGATGTCATGCAATTACAAATCAAGCAATGGGTAAAAAAGAAGAAAAAGAAAACAGCAAGGGTAATATGTTTACCAAGTACGGGTTAAGCAAAAGTCCGCCTGTTGATGAAAACTGTAAATTTTGTGGCAGCGTGCATCATATGGTGGGCCCAATGTATGGCGGTCCTTTGCACAATGCTGCGTTTGTAAATGAGGTTTTGAGAATCAATAAGGAAGAACACAAAGACGATATCTACAAAACCCGTAAAAGAATCGAAGGTATGCTGACTTTGGCTGCAAGTGAATTGCCAGACAGCCCATTTTATTTTTCTCCAAACACAGTTTCGTCCATTTTGAAACTCAGTGTTCCTAGTTTGTCCAAAGTTTCCGCAGGTTTAGGATCCATGGGATACACAACCTCTTTGACACATGCACAACCTTCTTGTTTAAAGACAGATGCCAACTGGGATGTAATTTGGTATGTTTTGAAAAAATTCACTGAGCAGGAGAAACCTGATTTCGATTACAAAAACTGCAAGTCTTTGTCAGACAAAATGATTGGGTACAAGATTTTTGCCAACGACACCATTGGCGATTCTATTCCGCAAGAACTGAAAGACAAACTAAGTTTTTATAAAAACGAAACATCTGGGAAAATTGATAAACTAAGATCTTTGAAAATTGTCAGGTATCAAGAAAACCCGTCCAAATTCTGGGGTCCTAAAGCGAAACCTACTGGTCCACCAGGAAACGAATAATTGATAGTCAGTTTGTAGACTTGAATGTATGATTCCAATGTATAATAAGTTAACAATATTATATTATAAATATGGCGTGTAAGGTGCAAAGTGATTTACGGAAATTAATCAATCATTTTTTCATCTTTCTACTAGAGCTCTGCGTTCATGCTGCTTCACTAGCTGGTAAAAAAGTCGCAAGGAAAAAAAAATCTTGAAGTAACTGAATATCACTTCGCACTTTATCAACGCCCCTGACCTAGTTTATAATTATAAATGACATTTTTTTGTGTTTCTATGTTTGTTTGTTTGTTTGTTTTTTTGTTCATTTGATAAGTGCTGAATATTTTTTGAGTTTTGATTGAAGGGACAAAAATTTGAGTGGTTTCTTTTTCATAACAAACTTTCTGTTTAGTGACCAGCCAAAAATTTGATGGAGTATGGCCAGCAGATACAAACAGCCATGAAACCAGCCCAGATACCAATGTTTTTGGTCAATCTTTTACCTTCTCTACCCAACCACAAAGTTGGAGATGATTTGTAGACTTGGTCTTTGGAAAATTTGGTGGAAGCAGACATAACAGATCTGGAAGTGGCTAATCTCAAAACTCTGGAAGACAACATTTTTATGGGTGATATATGGAAATTTTTTTGTGGGTTGGATATCCTTGTGCCTTTTGAATTTTTAGAATTGGAGATAATTTAATATACTAATTGCAATGTGCTTAGGGACAAGACTATTAATGCGAAACCTCCCTTCACCAACCATTGCAAAAAAAAGGCCTTACTTACAGGAAATATCGCACGTTACAGCAAAACAGGCTTGAATCTAACTTTGAGTTTGCCGAATGTCAAAATGAAAAAGCTTTAACAAAGGCTCGTTGAGAAAAAAAAACAGGAAGAAAAAAAAAAAAAAACCTGCGCATGAATCGTATCAAATGATGAGCTGGTAGAACCAATCAAATTTGTAATTGAGTTACAGCTGATACCGCTGAACGTCGGGTAATTTACTTTCTAAATGCCAAATCAATAGATAAAGAAAATGATATATTAGTGTCAGTGTTCCCTGTTTGATTAAATCTAAGAATATCTTTTGATGATTTTTAAAGCAAATTTATAAAGTTCAGTACGCAACGGCTCCAAAAAAAAAAAAAAACGTTTAGAAGCCTAGGCATCAAGGTGTGGTCTACCCTAAACCGCTGCTGACTCTTCACTCAAACCCTCTTCTTCGGCCAAATCATCTCTTTCAGCAGATGTGTGCAGTTTGAATTCTCTAACCATGGATACAGACAACGTAGCCAAAGTAAATGCAATCAAACAAAACAAAAATGTGTTTTTCAACCCGTAGTTGTAACAATCTTTCAAAATTGGTTTGACAAAACTTGGTGCGCTCTTGACGTAATCAGAGTTTTTCATAGCAGTTTCAATGATTTTAAGCAATTCTTTTTTTGGATGTTTAGGGCTTTCCAATGGCAAAACTTTTTTGTATAGCAGTTTTTCCACGGTTTTCTTGAAAATGGCCCCACCAATGGACACACCGATAGTGGACCCTGTTGATCTAAATGCATAAGAAATAGAAGTGCACGAAGCTTGGTGTTCTTTTGGAACAGCGGCAATGATCACTAATAAGGTGATGGTGATCATCACACTCATCGCAAACCCTGGAACAACAAACATCATGTACTGCTCCAAGACACTCACTGATGGATTGATCAGCCAAATTTTCAAACAACCTAAAATACCAAAAATAGACCATCCCATCAAAAAATTATAGTACTTACCAGTTCTTTTCAAATAAATCCCAGAACCTAATGAACCAAATCCGGTACTGAA
Organism: Hanseniaspora vineae; assembly: GCA_000585475.3. Lineage (NCBI taxonomy): Eukaryota > Fungi > Ascomycota > Saccharomycetes > Saccharomycodales > Saccharomycodaceae > Hanseniaspora > Hanseniaspora vineae. Next base: position 107,901 of record JFAV03000014.1, read on the forward strand.
AAAGTTAGGAGCTAATCTTTTACCGGTTTCCGTTGCGGAAAGCTCTATGATCGTGGACCAGTAGATAGGCAAGTAATATAACAATGTAATAGAAGTCATCATACAGAACCAGTTAGCAAAACTGGCCCCAAAGACACTTCTGTCTTTCAAAAATTGGACTGGCAAAATTGGGTCTTTGGATTTGATGTTCAACTCAATGTAAATGAAAAGAAGCATAAACATGAACGAAGCCAAGTAAACATAAACGTTACTTCCCAAAATGAAAAGGGCCAAGAATGTGATCAAGACCAAGGACCCCCACCAATCGATCTTGCCCAATTTTTCTTTCATATTGCTGCCATACAGAGAAGCATCTGGTTTAGGCAAATTCATGTAAATAACAATAGCCAAACATGATAGGGCAGATAAAGGAACTTGTAATAGGAAAGCCCATCTCCAACCAAACCAATCGTTGATCGAACCACCAACCAGCCCTCCAATGGCGATCCCCAACCCATAAAACATGTTCCCAATCCCTTGGTAATAAGCTCTGTCTCTCAAAGACACCAAATCAGAGGTTGCAATGGTGGCCATCGAAGTCATCCCCCCACCACCAATACCGCTGACAAACCGCCCGATGACTAAACCCCACAATCCATTACTCACACCACAACAGTAGCAACCGGCGCTGAACATAATGTTGCAAAAAATGAAAACGGATTTTCTACCAAAAATATCGCTGATTTTACCATAAAGAGGCTGAAATGTTGCATTACTCAACAAATATGCAGTAACAATGAAAGAGATTCTTTCCAATTCGTTGAATTCAGAGGCAATATGTGTCAGTAATGTGGAAACAATGGAGATATCCAAAGATGCCAAAAAGATACCCAGGTACATGGACCAAAGAATGATTCTGACTCTTGTTTTGCTCAGTCCATGTGGCTGTTTCGTCATTTGTTCATCTTCGTCACTTTTTGAAACAGACGTTTCGTACGGAGTTCTTGTGGTTTTGGAGATAGAAGAGTATGTGGAGTTGGCACGAGAATGTTTCATGGATAGTTGTGATCTTCTTTCCAAATAGTCGTCTTCTAATCCTTGCACTTCAGAGGCAACAATCCCAGGGAAATCCAATGATGGATCCATTATTGGACGAGCATTTGCAGATTTAACGCCATATTCGTCCTTGTTTGCAATCAATGGTGTGATTTCGTCCGCTTCGTCCAGCTCTTGCTCTTCATCTGGGGAAGGTTGCTGAGCAGGTTGGGGAGGTGGTGTTTGCTGAGTAGGAGCTTGCTCTTCTTGTGGAGGTGTCGAGCGCACAGGAGCTTCCTCAGCTGCTTCCACTTGCGGACCCTGTTTATCGGAGATAGTGGCGATAGTAGATATGTCCTGAGAAACAGTATGTGCAGGAGCTATTGGTGGTTCACTTGTCTGCGAAGCAACAGAAGAGTTCACAGAAACAGGAGTGCCCGATCTTTGAGGGGTCAGGTTTCTTCTCTTGGTGAACTGTTGCAATTTTTTTCTTTGATTAGTCTTTTTATTTGATTTTCTGGCCATAGTGGTAAAGTCTTGTTTAAGATTGGCAAGGTTTACTTATTCGGGCTGTGCTTTCACTTATCTCTAATAATTTCAGATAGTTTTTTTAGAGAGATGCTAAATTATTGCCCTGTGTAGCTGCTCGTTATTTCCTGGCTTTGATTGAGATGCTTATTTCTGCGCAAAGTATTCGAGAACGAAAAGAGAGATTGAAAAGCAAGAGATAAAGATTGCTCTTTTTTCAAATGATGATGGAGAAATTACGCTAGTTAATTCCGATTGAATTATTCGATATATATTCGTTACATCCAACCAAAACGTTTTTCACTCTGTATTCTGATATCAGATAAAAAAAAAAGATTGCAAGATAAGTAAAAATACTGCCTCGGTTTGACTTTCTGCTGCTACTGCTGCTGCGAATGTTATTATTGCCTGATTTTGTGAAAAAAACCATAAAGTCCCGGTAGTTTCGCCTGCAGTCTGTGTCTTTGCCGTGAGTGTAAATGTTTTTTTTGTTGTTTTCTTTTTTTCTTTCTTTTTTCTTTATGAGTTTTCTAGTGGGTCTTGCGTCATCGGGCGCTAATCACGCGAGATTACGGCGCCACAGTTGTTACAATTGGAAACAAAATTACCTATTGATTGAAATAGAGAAATTCAAACGACCCGCTAATGCAGTTGAGTTTGTTTTCTTTTAATTAATACGGGTTATAGTTGCTAGGTTCTTGAACCACACCAAGGCTTACGAGCTTGATGAACAAATACTCCTAAATGACATTAATCGTGTAGGCACTAATTGGCAATCGGAAAATCGGATTTTGACCGTTTGCCTTCCCATCATTTGTAAGTTTTTACCAAAAAAATCATCTGATCAAATAACATTTAACTAACCGCTTCCCAATTGTGAAAACAACTCTTGGCACGAAATTTCAGAAGCAAAAAAATAGCAGCAAATTATCTGCACTATTAAGTTTCTATTAATACTTAGCATTATATATACATCATTATTTATGGAAGAAAGAAAAATTCTTCAAAACTCTCACAAATCCCATTCCTGGAAATCTGGCATGTCGATGTGGAAAAATGGCAAATTCACCCCAGTAGCTGTACCGTATTCAAAATCGTCTTCACCACCTTTGACAACATGGTACGAGGTGTGCCCGATAATCAAAGACTCGTTGGCAAATTCGTCATTCACAGTCCCAAACCCAGAATTGATCAAAGATCTCTTGATCCATGGAGAGATGATACCACTGAAATGGAACTCAACTTGTCTGTTGGCGTATTTGCTCAGAGCAGCTCTTAAGTCAACCAATGTCTGAGCACCTGTGGTATCGATTTGAGTGACACTGGAAAAGTCAAAAGCAACAACTCTCAAAGTAGGTCTTTCATCATTGTACAAGCTATTGACTGCATCTTTCCCATCACTTTTCCCCTTCCAGATATTTTTCAAAAATGCAGGTGGAGACCATTCACCTGGATCGTTCCATACTTTTTCAGAAACAAAATGGCCCTTTTTTGTAGTGGCAACAGCGTAATTGTATATTTTGTCATATTGTTTGGAACAATTCAAGTATGACCAACTCTCACTAGGTCTAAAGACAATGACCCCAGGTGGCGGTGGCAAAACATCAACGTCTTTGTTCAATTCTCTGCTGTAAGAGTGTTCGTATGGAACCCATTTGGTGTAGAAAGATAGTTTGTTGGAAGAAGAAGAGGAGCCTTCAGAAGCGTAACTGGATTTACCATTTTCTTCTTCACCAACATCTTTGGTGTAAACTTTCAAATCAAAATCTTTTCCTTTGTCCGTGGACCCAGAAATATTTCCAACACCAGATGAAGAGGTCGAGTCTGCATCGGAAACTCTTGTTTTGTCGAAATCAACGTTTGGATTACGAACTTCAGCAATACGGACTCTACCCAAAAATTGACCACTTGGGAATGCAACTTTGAAAAACAAAACGGCAGCAGACCAACACATAGCAAAGTAAATACCATGGTCAATACTATCAAAAACAGTAATCAAAACGGTAACCAAAAACCCAACAAGATCCAATGGATTGGTCAAATAGAAATTCAATGTGGTTTTGTAGGAAGCAATCAAATCGGCAACAGCATGGATAATAACAGCAGATAGCGTGGCACTTGGAATGAAATAAAAGGCTTTAGCAAAACAGTACAAAGCTAGGATAACACAAGCACCTGTGAAAATACCAGACAATGGAGTGGAAACGTTACATTTGGCTTTCAAAGCAGATCTACTGAACGACCCGGTGGCAGGATAGGCATTGAAAAAAGTACCAATCAAATTGGTAGCACCAATGGCAACTAGTTCTTGATCAGGAACAACTCTGTAACCATTGACTCTCCCGAAAGCTTTAGAGATCGAAATGTGTTCCAAGACCAAAACAATGACGGAAGCTGGCAACTCTTTAGCAACAATAGAGGTTATGTCTTTTGGATATTTCATAACACCAACGTGTTTGAAACCAGCAGGAACTGTGCCCAATCTGCTGATAGCAGTTTTTTTGTCGTGTCTCCAAACCCCCCATGAGATCAATGTGAAAACAATAATAACAACAGCGTTTCTCATAGTGGAAGCATAAAATAGTGCTTTATTGGCATAGTATTTTTGCTTTGTTGACAATCTTTTGTTTTTGCTAATAAGTTTTGGACCCAAATTGACACAGAAATATTTTGTAGCAAACAACAAAAACAATGGAATTAAACCAAACACAGCATTGATATTGGTATCTGGCAAATGTTTCAAAGAGTCAATAACAACTTTATAAGTTTTTCCTCTAGTGTTGACCAATTTGTTGTACCCCATCAACGCAGGAACTTGACCCCACAAAATGTTGAACGCAGACCCAGTCATGAAACCAGACACAGCGGTAATAGAAATAAACTCAACCAAAAACCCCAATCTCAAAATACCAATACCAATAGAAATGATCCCACAGTACAAAGACACCATAGTGGCAATCTCTGGACCAGTAATTTTTGTATCAGCTGGCAATTTGGCCAACACGTCAGCGATATTTTTAGCGGTTTGCAAAGACATGACTGCAACAGGACCAATACAAACATCTTTGGAAGTAGCGAAAAAACAGTAAATGAAAGCACCAACAAATGAAGAGTACAACCCGTATTCTGGACTCAAACTGGCAATCTTGGCATATGACATACTTTGTGGAACCAAGACACACCCAACGGTAATACCAGCAACAATATCGTTGAAAGCCCAGGTCAAGTTGTAGTGTGGAAGCCATTTGATGATAGGGAAAAAAGAAATCAAATACTGACCAGCAGCTTTGAATCCAAGATAGCTTTTGAATTTATGATTGTAATATTCTTTGAAACCCACAACGTCTTCTTCGTAGTATGGCACGCTCACGTCGGAGTTAGTGTGCAAGTACTCACCAGACGTCACTGGTTTAAGTTTTTCTGAATTGTTCTTGTCAAAGCTCTGTTCTTCCAAGTTGTTGTCAAGATGGAAATATTCGTTGACACCACCGTGAATTGGATGGTTTTCTTCTTGTAAAGGAGAAGCTTGATCGTTATTATGATGGAGATGATCGTGCGACTGGTAATTTTCGTAATATTCTTGCTCCAGATTTTGTAACTCGTGAGGCATAGTGTTTTAGCTTTTGTTTTTTGTTTTTTTTTGATGGGTTTTATCTTCTTTCTTAGTATTAGCTATAAGAGAATTGTAAAGAAGAATTTAATTTTTCCATAATTAATGCCAAGTTTGATTTGAACGTTAAATATTTTCCACTTGCCTTTATATAATGTTTTAGCAAGTGGGTTTTTTGTTCATTTTTGAAAAAAAAAAATTTATTATTTTAGTAAGAAAGCAAAACTTTTGAACAAACCTGACAAAAATGAGTTTGAACAAAACAGCTGTGGTGGTGGGAAAGAACCGTGAATTGAGTTATAAACCACAACCTTAACTATGCATTTGCCCCACGCTCCTGAAACATAGAAAACAGTAACACTTTTCACGTAACGAGTGCATCTTCCAAAAGCATGAAATTTATTCAGCAAAAAACAATGGTGGTTGTACCTTTTTTTGTCTTTTTTTTGCGTTTAAGCAATTCAAAAATCATGTTTCTGCTTTAGATCTTCATGGAAGGTGTTTTTGAGATAAGTTTCCTATATTTTTTAGCACCATTCATCACAATAAAACAATACATTCTTAAAGAGTTAGCACCGTGAAACAAGCGCCTTGTTTTTGTGCATTTCATTTCACTCCACTCTATTCCCTCCCCCCCACACACGGCAGTAAATAGTCGAACCTGGAACGAAAAGTAATAAAATCGGAAAAACTGTGTAAACTGGAGACAATTGGGGGGAAGGGGGGAGACTGATAAGGCAGAAAAGGGAGAAAAGTGTGTGTTTTTATGATGCCTATTACTGTGGTGTCGCGCAAAAAAGAAAAAAAAAAAAAGAAAAAAACAGGATTAAGCGAAAATACACATTGTCACAAATTGACACACACACAGTTCATATTGCTCCTTAAGTTTAAACAATTGTGGGAAAACGTTCAACAATGCATGATGATGGTAATCCTGAATAAGATAACGTGAATGTACCACAGTTTTAGGTCTTTTGAACAACAAAGTGTGTTTGTTTTTTTTGTTTTTTTTTGGTGCGTCAAAGTGATAGGCTGTGATGGGGGAAAAAGGTAATAAACGTTGATGGAAAAATAACGGGATCTGGGAGAGTCGCGAACGGCATTCACACATTTGTATCAACAGTAAATGCAGTAATTGCATGCTTGTGTGACTTTAAGGCGACGTTAGACTTTAGACACTTGACTTCACTCACTGATAAAAGCACATTTCCCACACTTTTTAGGTACTAAACCAATGTTCTCACCATACACGTGTATCGTATTGTGTTCTGTGAGGATGTTGAATGATGTTTCTCTGTAATGAGGTCAATGAACAAAAAATAGGACTAATTTGATTAATAATCGGAGTTCCCTGAGCTAAGCCATTTGAATCTTTATGAAAAAACTGTGTGTCAAAGGTTTCTACCCACACAAACGTAAAGTGAGCAAGTCTTGAATGCAGTGTAGCTTACAGACATTGCCAGAACATACATCCTGACTTACAGATACTCAAAAAATTTAAGCTGATCAACTTACACCACAGTTTCGATACCTCACAACTTGGCCCTCTAATCCTAATAATTTAATACACAAATGTAAATGCTACCGTATCTATCATAATATATATATAAATATATAAATATATAAATACATCCCTATAGTTTATTATATATCCCATTCCGAAAAATCAGGAATATCAATATGGAAGAATGGCAAATTTATTCCTGTGGCACTTCCATACTCCAAATCGCTCGCGTCTGATTTCACAACATGGTACGATGTGTGACCAACGATCAAAGACTCGTTGGCAAATTCATCATTAACGGTCCCAAACCCAGAGTTGATCAAGGCTCTTCTGACCCATGGAGAGATGATCCCGCAAAAGTGGAACTCCACTTGTCTATCCGCATATTTATTCAATGCAGATCTCAAATCAACCAAAGATTGCACTGCAGTGGTGTCGATTTGTGTGACACTTGAAAAATCAAAACAAACAATTTTCAAAGTTGGTCTTTCGTCATTGTAGTGGTTGTCCATTGCAGAGTTTTCATTATTTTTGTTGTTTTTCTGGAAATACTTCACAAAAAATGGTGTTTTAAATTCACCGGGTTCATTCCATTTTTTCTCTGTCACAATGTGGCCTTTCTTTGAGTGAGCAACTGCATAGTTGAATACCGAATCATATTGCTTGGAACAATTCAAATACGTCCAACTTTCACTAGGTCTATAAACAATGACACCTGGTGGTGGAGGCAAAACTTCAACATCACCGTTCAGTTCCCTTGTGTATTTGTGGTTGAATGGGACCCATTTAGTATAGAATTTCAGCCTGTTTTTGGATAGCTCAACGCTTTCATCGTCAAAATCTCCATCATATTCCATGTATCCTGCTTTTGGATTGGTTTTCTTCAATTTGTTGCTTTTGTTGAATTTTGAATTTGAATCATTTAAATTCATTTTCGAGCTTTCTTTAGAAAAGCCTTGTGAAGAGTCTGAAAATGAGTTGTTTGATGAAGAACCATTTTCTTCAACAATAACAGAGCTGTTGAAATCGACATTTGGGTTTTGAACCTCTGCAATTTTAACTCTTCCCAAAAATTGTCCACTTGGGAATGCAACTTTGAAAAACAAAACAGCAGCAGACCAACACATAGCAAAGTAAATACCATGGTCAATACTATCAAAAACAGTAATCAAAACGGTAACCAAAAACCCAACAAGATCCAATGGGTTGGTCAACCAAAAATTCCAAGTGGTTTTGTAAGAGGCCATTAAATCAGCAACGGCATGAATAATAACAGCACACAAAGTGGCATTTGGAATGAAATAAAAAGCTTGCGTCAAGCAGTATAGTGCCAAAATGACACAAGACCCAGTAAAAATACCAGACAATGGAGTGGAAACGTTACATTTGGCTTTCAAAGCAGATCTACTGAACGACCCGGTGGCAGGATAGGCATTGAAAAAAGTACCAATCAAATTGGTAGCACCAATGGCAACTAGTTCTTGATCAGGAACAACTCTGTAACCATTGACTCTCCCAAAAGCTTTAGAGATCGAAATGTGTTCCAAGACCAAAACAATGACGGAAGCTGGCAATTCTTTAGCAACAAGAGACGAGATCCCATCAGGGATGGTCATCAACCCAACATTTTTGAAACCCTTTGGAACAGTTCCTAATCTGTCAATATCGTCTTTTTTGTTGTGTCTCCATGCACCCCAAGAAATCAAAGTAAAGACAATAATCACCACTGCATTTCTTAAAGTGTTTGCATAAAAGAAGACTTTGTTCCAAATAAACTTTTGTCTGTCGTTTAGTCTTTTGTTATTTTTGATCAGTTTAGGTGCCAGATTGGTGCAAAAATATTTGGTGGCAAACAACAAAAACAACGGAATCAAACCAAACACAGCGTTGATATTGGTACTAGGTAAATGTTTCAAAGTGTTGATTACAACTTCATATGTTTTCCCCCTGGTGTTGACTTCGTTTTTGTAACCCATCAATCCTGGAACTTGACCCCACAAAATGTTCAATGCAGACCCTGTCATAAACCCAGAAACGGCAGTGATAGAAATAAACTCAACCAAAAACCCCAATCTCAAAATACCAAACCCAATGGCAATGATCCCACAGTAAAGAGAAAGCACTGTAGCAATTTGGGCCCCAGTAACAGTGGTGTCTGCCGGCAACTGTGCCAGGACATTGGAAATGGTTTTCGCAGTTTGCAAAGACATAACGGCAACAGGACCAATACAAACATCTTTTGAGGTGGCAAAACAACAGTAGATGAAAGCCCCAACAAATGAGGAGTAAAGCCCGTACTGTGGATTCAAACTGGCAATCTTCGCATATGACATACTCTGTGGAACCAAAACACACCCAACAGTGATCCCGGCAACAATATCATTGACAAACCACTGCACGTTGTAATGTGGTAACCATTTCAAAATAGGAAAAAATGAAAGCAAATACTGGCCAGCAGCTCTGAGCCCGATGAAATCCTTCAGTTTGTGGTTATAATAGTCTTTGAAGCCAACAACGTCTTCTTCGTAGTATGGCACTTTGATTTCTGAGTTAGTGTGTAGATATTGACCAGATTTTACTGACTTTAACTGGCTAAACTCAGCTTCGTTGTCATTGTTTCCTGTATCCTGGTCAATGTGGAAATATTCGTTTACGGATTGATGCATCGGATGATTTTCCTCTTGTAGAGGTGAGGCTTGATCGCCATGGTGAGTGTGAACCTGATGGTTGTAGTATTCTAGCTCTAGATCGTCTAGTTCGTTCGACATATTTGTGATTTTTTAAGTGGTTTTTTTTCCGACAGCTTTTTGAGAAGTTTTGAATAATCGTTGAGATATTCCAAAAGTCCTGTTAGTTATTACAGTTGAATGTTTTATTAATGTGAAAGCTGCTGAAGTAGTCGATAGCTTCTTATGGTTTACGACAGCTTTGTGTTGTTTTTACTAAAAGGTTCCAATCTTCAAAAGTGCTCACTTAAATTTCTCCTGTATGCTTCAAGGTGGGCATTTTACTTTTATACTTTTGAAGGTGCCCTTTTGGAGAGTCTTGACAATTAGTCAGCAACCCTAGCAGGTCCAACTTCTCACTATTTGGGCTTTTCCTTCTTTAAACAAAGCTCTTAAAACTAGACACAAGCCATTGTCACAAACTCAAAAACTAACGTTCCGAACTCACCACCTGCAAAAAAAAAATTGTGGGACTTTAAAAACTCACCACCACAGTTTACCACATATGTCCCACACAAACCCGTAGTATCAACACCTTCCTTCTGCCTGAGAACCAACTTGTAAGCGCAGCTCATTAGAAACATGGGCAATTGCTTGCTTGAGTCTTGCATCATCATCCTCATCAAGCTCCTTTCCATTTCCGGTCTGCAAACTTTTCAGGTCAAACGACATCAGACAGCCTTGAGAAAAAAGTGCACCTTGTAACAAATGATCTGCCTAGGACACTCCGAGCAATCACCTGAAACATACACATAAACTTCTACTGATTATGACCGCATGACTAGATGAGACCTGTTGATCATCTATTGTCGAATAATCTACAAAATGGCATTACCTTAATTTCCTGTCATATATGTTGCATGTTGTTCCTGATGGTGTTTTTTTTATTCACCACCACCACCACCACCACAGTTGTGGAGTCTGTAATGACATTCCTGTAACCCATCACGTGCATTGACTGTGTATAATTTTTTGCTTTGCCAATAAATGTCATTTCACGTGGCTTTATATAAAGTCAAGCTGTGTGTATGTTTGGTGTATGCAATTCTCACGTGAAATGACTAAACTTTAAAATTTTATAGCATAATTTGTATTCATTACTCATTAAAATATTCTATACGTTGACACAAATAAGCGCCAAAATGCTAAATAGGAGGTATGAAGTTTCAGGTTTTCATTACTCAATCAAGGACACTCTCATGCATACAATATGTCGACATCAAAGTTGTTTGATGAAGAGTTTGTACATCTATTATTGGAGAATTCCGCCCTTTTGATTTTCCGTTTGTGACTGGCTTGTTTTTGGCTCTTTTTCACAAACTTTGAATCAAAAGTACCACAATCATTGTCATCTTTGGTGCCTTCTTCTTCTTGTTCTTGTAAATCTTTAACCAAATCAATAACAAGGTAATCATGTTCCATGTCGTATATTTGCACAGAATTCTCAACCTCACTGCTTTGAATAACATGTATCGAGTTGTTGATCATTGAAACATCGTTTATTTTATAAGTTTCGTTCAAAGGCTCAAAATAATCCATGTCTTGAGCAACCAGTACTCCCATAAAACTAGCAGTGTAACTTTTCATAATTTTAATGCAAGTTTCCACGGTTGTTAAATGAAAACTATTTTGTCTCTGAAATTCAAGTAAAACCAAACTACTACTACCATCGCTCTCTTTTGTATCAAGGTTCGGCAAAATTTCAGTCATAAAGTGCAAAATGGATTTTATCTTTTCAGGGTGCACAGCTTGTATAGTTTTATCTTCATCTTCCATATGCAAACACCACATTGTTAACCATTTCAAAAAATCCAAATGTTGTTGATACTCAATTTTCCAACTTCCATTCAACATTAAATTGAATGGTACCAAAAAATATTCGTTTAGTTCTTTTTTGATCTTTTGAGCATAAAGAATGAAAGTTGGCAAAGAAGTCAATTGGTTGATGGTAATGAATGATTTAGCATTTGCCAAAAAATTATCAACTTCAAGCACAAGTCTTTCGGCACACGAATTCAACATTGTCAATTGAACAGATATGTCGTACATTTCATTGAACAGTTTGGTCCATTTTTTTGTATTTTTTGATCCAAGAGAAAATACAAACCATTCTTTTAGTTCTGAAGTGTAATTCCCCGTGCAAAAGAGCTCAACCAACTCCTCAAACAATTTTTTACTTGAGTCGCCATTGTTGTAAGCAAAACACAGATTCTTGAAAAACTTGATAAAAGGTTGAATGCATGATTTCACGATATGTGTGTTCAAAACCTCTTTCCAATAAGTGGCTAATGATTCCAATTTAACAAATGACTCCACCACGTTCATTAGCAGATAATTTTCAAATAAATGGCTTATATTAGAGGCCACAATAAAATTTTCGTCAAATAATAGCAAGGTGGAACTATCATATATTTTCAGTTGATAATGTTTCTCTTCATCTTGGCCAGAAGCGGCTGGTGAATAGTTGTCACTAGCACTTGATTGAAGAGCACTTAGGTTTAGATAAATGGGCACTTGGAAATTCGAGTCGATGTCCAACACTATCAACCCGTCATCCAAAACCGTTAAAAACAAACTGATTTCTCTATCCAAAATTAAAGCATCTTCATCCCCATTTTCAATTACATTTTGGAATAAGAAAGGGCTAAAGTAGTCTGGGCTCAAAGTGTTGCTGTTAGTAGTATTGCTACTTTGAGTGCCCATACTTTTCGAAAAAACATCAGTTTGATTATCTTCTTGTTTATGACTCAAATTGTGCAATCTTAATGTAAAATCATTCAACACAGGTGGCTTCTTTTGAGAAGACAAAAAATTTTCATTTTTCAAAGTGTTTTCAATTTTCCCATTCAGTATATCTGAACTGGAAAACCCAAAAGGACCGTGCATGGCTTGCATGGCCAATAAATAAATTGGTGAAGGATTGTAATTTCCAGTTTTCAACAAACTCAATTTACTGTGAAAATTGGTTGTTGCATCATTATTTTGATCATTCTTGTTGGGTGTTTGAAAATTTTTGATATCAAAACTGTAAGCCAATTGCGGCATTTGAGAACTTAAAGCATTGCTCATTAAAGTAAGTGCTGATTTTTTTTTGTAGAGTTTGTACCAAAGAGCACAATGTGGATCTGTTTTGAAGTCGTTAAGGTCTGTGTGTCTCATTAACATGGAATCAATTAACTCATCACGGAAAACAGGCTCTTCACTTTTCATAATTTCAAGTTTGGGTAAGTGGCGTGTTTCTTGCAATAAATCAATCCCATCATGCAAAGATTTGCCCTTGCATATTAATTTCCCACCATTTTGCAAATCATAAAAGAGGAAATGTGTGTTGGTAACAATCAAAAGCTGTATATTTCTCTTATTTGCGTCGTTTGACGTGGGCACAATGTGGTTTTTCTGAGAAACCAGATTTCTTTGGTTGGTCTCTATTTTCACCTGGTCTGGGTTTGTGGAAAACATGCTGTTTTTGAACCCATAATGTTTTTCATGCTGCTCTTCCTCTTCTTCCTCTTTGGTCATTGGAGCCCATGAGTAATCTATAATTTTGCTTCCATAACTTATAGGAACTTGCAAAGTGGCATATCTAACAAACTCCATGTTTTTATTGTGGTACTTGGAGTTTATTGCACTCACGGAAAAGTTGTCGATGTACCCAGTAGCATAGCTTTCTTTACCTTCATCAAAACCTGCCTTGCTTGTATCATTCTTCCCCAAATCACCAGAATCTAAAGATGGATTCAATGCTTCACCTTTTTCTGATCCCACAAACACAGCTTTGTAAATATTCAAATGATGATTGTCTCCAGTAATATTTTTTTGTTGAGATGTGATAGGCAAAGGAAAATACAAGTCTGGATACAATGGATTTTCATGCATAAGATAGTCACCACCTGTTGTTTCTGTTTTTTTGATTTTAGACTTTTTGGCTTTACCGCCAAGATCAGACGACCAAGTGGTCAATTTCATGCTATTCAATAGTTCAGAAACATATGGCACTCCTCCGGCAGTGGCAGTATGAATTGTTGATTGTGGTGGTGATGCTTTGACAAATTGCAAATTGGCGCTTAGGTCTATAAGTTCATGATCTAGTTCCTGATGGTTTTGTTTGATGTACTGGAAACTCTTTCGAAGTGCTTGATCCATTTGGGTGGGTGTGGGCGGTGGCGTTTGTTTTTTTTTTTGTTTTTATGAGTTACTTTCAACTTCTTGTCTTTACTATAAAATTATTTTAGACGCCAACTAAAATGTGGACTCAAGAAAGATCAAAAATAATATGTGAGAGGCGGTTTTCTTTTGTGATGGTATGAATTTTTATGTGTATGATTTTTGAAGAAAAAGGGGGGGGGAGTGTGCTTATATATATGTTATCTTTGCTTCCAGGAAATTTCCTCAAAATCTTATTTCTGATCTATTGATTCTTTTTCCTATTCTTTGATTCTTTGGTTTTTTGATTCTTTTGATTCTATTGATTCTATTGATTCTATTTCTTTTGATTTCAATAGAGCAATTCTCCTTTTTTTTCTGTGATCTCGGAACTCCAAATTTTCTTGTTTTTTTTTTTTTTGTTTTTTTCTCGCTGTTCACTTTTTTTACAGTAAATTTTCTTTTTCATTGTCCACGGACTGCAAAGAAAACACGGAAAGTATGGAAATCACGGAAAGCACAGAAAACATGGAAAACATGGAAAACATGGAAAACATGGGAGGATACAACCCAAAAACAGAAAGAAGCGTAATAAAGGATTATTCAATTGGAAATGCTGGCACATGAACGGACACCTGCGAAAAAGTTAGAAATATGAAACACAAAAATTTAATAATTACTGTCATAAATAAAAAAAAAAAAAAAAAAAAAAATATACTAAAGAGAGATTGTGTTAGCAAAGAAGCAAGGGAGTGAGAGACTGCGTGAGAAAGATCGGGAAGGACATGGTGAGAGTTAATGATATGGTAATTTCTACCATTTAGGTGAGATGAAGATGAGAATGACCGAGACGAATCGAGTAATCGTGAATCATAAACGAATTTGTGTTGAAAATGTGTTTACTAAGCGCTTTTGAAGACAGCTAGTACTGACCGAGCGCTCGAAACAATGCCTAGTGTTTTCACGTAACCATGGTACAGTACATATATATATGTATATATATATCTTGATATCTCTTGTGCTGCCAAGAAAAGTCAAATGATGTTTTGTGGTACTTTTCTGAAAAACCCGATATGCGGCCGAAACCCAAAAAGAAATAGTAAGAGACCAAACAAAAAAACAGATGATTGAAGCAAGATGGCAAAAGATTCAAGAATTGAGTGAATTAGTCATGTCAAGTTTTAATGAAAATTGATTTTGAAAATGACGTTTTAGTGAATGGGCAACGCTGTTGTTTGTTGTTCAAGTTTCCAAGGATTGCAATGGTTTGTTTGCATTTTTTTTGATGACGAATTTCTCCATGTCTGCTGATACCCAGTAGCTCATTGTAGAGGGGAAAAACTTTTTTTTGTAAGAGCCCATAATGATGAAATCAGATTATGAAAAGTGAAAATTGCAACCAAGTGAGCAAAAAAATTATCAAGTCCGTTATTCGCGATATGAAATTAAGAGTTTATGCAGCCTCTCGGTTCACGACTACTGGGCAACTTTTTTTTTATACTCACAGATCTGGCAATGATATCACCACACATCACTTTCATCTTCCCGTATTTAAATTAAATATGCTCAATGAAAAGGCAAAAATCACTCAGCCGCAGACAAAAAAAGATATGCTCAAACTTTTGTAGCAAAGGATGTCTCCCTTAATTTTTTTTTTTGAAGAAGCTTTTGCAAATCGAAATCGGAAAAGAAAACAAGTACTCAATGGTCTTGAATATCACAACCCACGTTGCAACCAATGGTCTTTCCGAACAATTGATGTCTTGCTGATATCATCTTTAACAATAGGTTGCATAGAATTATCTCAATGATATGACAAGACTGGAACCTTGCACGTAATATGCGCATTTTTCACTTCACATCTGAAAATTGACATCAAGAAATGAAGAAAACAAATAATCAAATAATCCACGGATGTGCTCTACCGAAATTGAGAACACGCTCTCCCCTTCAACCGATAAAAAAAAATACTTTCTCCCCCGTTTCAGTGACGACAATTAAATTGAAAACAGAAATAAAAAAAAAACAAAAAAAAAAAAAGTTTAAAGTTTAATTCTTCCGTGGAAGGGTTAGTTTGATAATTTAATAATTTGATAATTTAATAATTTGATAATTTAATAATTTAATAATTTGATAATTAGATAATTAGATTTGAGAAAGTTTACATCGATGAGTTGCATATAATACTGTTGTCTTTGAAAGAGAAAATAGGTGGGACAGAATGCGAAGGAAAACAA
>JFAV03000014.1:123682-206856 GCA_000585475.3 Hanseniaspora vineae
AAAAAAAAAACAAAAAAAAAAAAAGTTTAAAGTTTAATTCTTCCGTGGAAGGGTTAGTTTGATAATTTAATAATTTGATAATTAGATTTGAGAAAGTTTACATCGATGAGTTGCATATAATACTGTTGTCTTTGGAAGAGAAAATAGGTGGGACAGAATGCGAAGGAAAACAAAAAGAAAGGGAAAACTTGACGAGGAAAAACAAAACCAAAAAAAAAAAAAACAGGCTGTAAAAAAAAAACAAAAAAAAAGGGGAACAAAATGGAAAAGGCCGGGAACGGAAAGTTTGCATTTAGCATCCAGTTGTGATTTTTCACGAAACTCAAAGAGATTTTGGGTTTGTGTGCACTAACACTTTTATGGAAATGCAAAGCGATTAACATTTTCATACCGTTTTCAAGCCAACCCGTGAAGAAAAACAACAGTTAAAACCTTATCAAATAGCTTTTCAAATTGTCAAATAAAATTACAAAAGGTCAAAGTAATCGGAAGTGAAATGAAAAAGACAGGGAAAGAAACAGTACTGTAGTTACAAAACTTTCAAGTGATAGTGCTCATCATTTAGTTATTTGCAAGAAGAAAATTTACATGAAGAAACATGCTAATTCCGTTTGTGAACTTCATCATTGAGTATGACTTTTGCTTTTACCATCTGAGACATTCGGTTCGAAAACTGGAAACCAGTTGAGGAGAATATTAGGCAAAAAAAAAAAAATAGCGAACCTGATACAAATTACGTCACTGACTATGATTTAATTCCTTTTTTTTTTTTTATTTTTTTTTTTTCCTGCGGACGCGAGAAATACATGCAATTTATTTTTCACCTCGAATAGTTGGGATTTCCTGTTATGAGCTTCTCTATCTTTACGTGAAAACTTGTTCTCAAAGTGTTACATGACTTGTCGGAATAGTTATTTTAGTCAGCTCCACCTGAAACAAACCTCAACACGCCAAAGCTGAGCACAGACAATGTTCAAGAAAGAATTTCAATGCAAACCACAAAGCAATTTGAAAAATTCTGATAGGAAAAAGATTTTGCAAAAAATCGGAGAAAATTACGATAATGCCGGTGGTGAATTAAACACTTTTCAGCAGGGGAATTTTGAAAACCACGATGGAAGCATACACGGTGTTTTGTATACAATCAGCAACAATGTGCATGGTGAAACCAAGCAAACGTTACCCATCTGGTTTCAAGTTACCAAAAGCAAAGATTTGAGAAAATGGGGGTCTTTACAACAAACGGCTTTAATACCTACCGTGTACACTTTGTGGCTTAATCCTACACTGTTGCCAATTGTGATCACTAACGATTTTGTGTTGGATGAAAAAATCATTGGTAGTGGAGCCAATTTGATGAAAAAGGGATGTTACATTCCTGTAGAAGACATTCAACAAAGATTGAAAGAAACAGGGCAGAACGATTCATGTGTTTTGGTTGGTATTGCTTCATACAAAAGACCTTCTTATGTCAAAGCCGTTGGTGTTTTAGAAACTTCCATTGATAGCATGGCAAATAACGACACCAATGGTGGTGTAGCAGTGACTGTGCTACACTACTTGGGAGACAAATTATGCGAGCAATTTAAAACGAAATTTGATCCTCCACTGTCTATTTTACAAGAGGTTGAAGAAGACGATGAGGGCAATGTTATTGAGCAAGTCTCTTCAAACACAGACGCTGAAAGCAATCAAGGACACGTTGAGGACAAACGAGATGAAGCTGAAACAGAAGACCAGTTGTCTGTCAATGAAGTCGATGAAATATTGACAAGAGCAATGTACTACACGCTAACAAACGACTCTACTTTGACCTTACCAATCACATCTTCACAATTCATATCAAACCATATTAACATAAACCTTCCAAAGCGAGTGACGCCGTCCATGGTTAACGTGAAAAAATCAAGTTACAAAAAAACAAGCAAACTGTTGAAAGTGTGGGAAAAGGAAGGTTTCATGAAATTGAAATCAAAAGGAGGTGACTTTGTTATAACAAGTGTTGCTGCGAAAAAGGACAAATCCGAATTGCAAACATTCATATCGTATCAGCCAAGAGGAGCCCCAAAATCTCAACAGCAACTGGAAACCAACAAACAAAAAACAGAAAAAAAAATGTACGTTACTTCATCAATATTGCTGAAACCCTCAGGACCTCAAGCAAGAACATTTTTCCCAAACGTTAAATTTGTAGAACCTCAAAACGTGCGTGCTGCTGTGGAAGAATATGTGAAAACACACAATTTGGTGGACAGGAAAGACAAGTCGAAAGTTTTGTGCAACGATGAATTATGGCTCCTAATGGGCAAGAAATTGGAAAACGACAACGCCGGCAGGACGATGCCAAGAAATCAAATTGTCACCACAATTACACAATCCTCATCGCAAATGCTCAAATATTTCCAGATATACCGTCCTGATGGCTCTCCTGTATTGAAAGAACCACACAAATTGCCTGGCAAAGAGCTGAAAATTCCAACAATAAAAATCACCACTGAAATGAAAATGAGAAGGAAAATTGTAACAAAAATTGAAAATTTAGAAATGTATGGGATCGATCCTGAAGAATTGGCCAGCAAATTAAAAATTAAATGCAGTGCATCCACCTCAATTGGTGAAACACATAACGAAGTATTGATTCAAGGGCCGCACGAAGCAATCGTGCTAAACGTTTTGCAAAAAAATTATGACATTCAATCAACAAGTCCTCAATATGTGACGTGCGAAAACAAACTGAAAAACAAAAAGAAATCATCAACGACTGCGCCTTCCAACAAATAATAGTTTATATACTTTGATTTAACTTACTGAAACTCTCTAAACTGATCCTTAGATTAGATTCTAGGAGAGCAGAGCATCTCAAAAACATCTTGCCCGGTCTGTAATTTTTATTTGCTAAGTAAATCTGACAATTAACAAAATTTTTTTTTTTTTTTTTTTCACTCAGTTTAACAGCTCGCTAACGATGAAGCTAAATCTCATCAACTGGAAACTAGATGTAACAAGTCCAAGCCCAAATATCTCACAGGGAAACTCTAAATATTGAAAACAAAACACCTCAGCAAAAAATGATGAACACTGTATTGCGTAGCCGCACGGCTTCAGAAGCTTTTTGTGCTAAAAGATTTATTAGCACTTCAAACATACTACTGGGACCAAAGAGCAATGACGCAAAAGTTGCCAGAGACAAGGCCAAAAAAAAAGAACTGAGAAAGTTGGCTATGAACAGAAACATTGCCAAAGACCCTGCATACAACCAGCCACTTTACATGCCCTTGGACATGGCATTGAGATATCTGCGTGCCGCTGAAGTGGGCTATCCAACTTCTCAGCAAACAGTTTCCATCACAACCAAAATTGTTAGAGATAAAGGGACTCCAAACTTGAGAGGAAAAGTGTTTTTTCCAAACTCCATTGAGTCCGAAAACTCCAAGAGTAAAATCATGGTTTTCACAAACAATGACCAGGCACAAATCGACTACTATAAAAACGAATTAGGTTGTCACTATGTTGGTGGTCAAGATTTGGTGGACGCCATTCAAAACGACCAAATCAACTTGGATGAAATCAAATTGAGTTTTGCCACACCAGATATTGCCTCGAGTTTAAATAAACTAGGTAAAAAATTGGGTCCAAAGGGGTTATTGCCTTCTACTAAAAGAGGAACGGTTGCCGAAAACTTGACCAACATCATCAAGGAAAACTCTGCATCCTACCCTTTCACCCAAAAGAGAGCAGACGCAATAAGTTTCCCGGTAGGAAGATTGACTTTTACTGACTTGAAACTAGCTCAAAACATAAACGCTGTGAGAGAAGGTCTATATAAGTCTCTTAGTGAACAACAGTCCAGAAAACCTAGTATAATTGGGCACACATACATTTCCTCCACAAACTCCCCAGCTATCACTATTGATTTCAAATAATGCGTTTGACAACCTTTATGTTCTGCCTAATCGAGGCAAGTAAATAGGATGTTTAATATAGAAAAGACATGTACATAATTCAAGAAACCACTGACTGACACTTTTTGATTATCATTCAAACATACGTTTCCATTTCTTGTTCAACTTTTTCGTTAAAATACACATACTATGTTTACTGTATATACATGATCGCTTTTCGAGGGTGCAGAGCGCTAATTTTTATCTCCTTGACTTGTGACCAATAGGAAAGCTCAGTAAGTTAAATACCATCTACCTTTTCTTTTTCTTCTTTCCAAAAGTTTTCTACCTCTTGTACTGGAGTTTCTTGCCAAAAACCCTAGCTTTCTTTTTCTTTTAATGACACTAGGTTGAAAGGTATTACCTCTGGTTTTCCATCTTTTACCTAAAAGAGACCCGATATTAAATAGCAAAGACCCAGTGCGGACGCTATTGCTGCTATTCTCCAGGGCTGTTCCGGCTGAGGCAATGGATGTTGCAGATAATATGTTCTGGCTGGTATGGTGGACAGATGTAAAGCTGCTAGTTTTAGATCCCATCAACATGGAGGAAAAAAATCTCGTTTGTTGAGACAACATCTGCGATGGGTTATATATGGTTCTTGAAAAACAATTTCTTAGCAGGGACATGGTGCCAAGGATGTGTATGATATTTTGTTTGCGTTTCCTTGAGTTGTCTTTAGTTTTGCCAAATGCTGGAGATCATGGTGTGTGTAGAATTCAGTAATGTGATGATCAGAAATGCATAAAAATTTTAGGTCGAGCAAAGCTACTACTCCTCATTGAGCGAAGAAATTGAAGAGGGTTGGGAAAAAAATAAAAAAAAAAAAAAAAAAAAGAAGAACGACGCGCGACTGACGCAGATTGATTTGAAGCAAAACTAATCGCAATTAGAAAGCTACAGATTATCACAGAGATTTATAAATCCAACATTAAAGGACTCAAGGCAAATGACAAAGAGCCAAGAGTGCCATTAACAGTATACGTGCCACTATTGCACACCACTTTTTTGTATAACTGTTTACTTTTTTTACTCAAGTTTTCATCGGCCATGATGTTTCGAAGTTCGTCATGCAGTGGATCGCACAATGGTGGCATTCCCTCAATCAATGTGTTTCTCATCAATGCTACTTTTCTATGGAAAATATTGCGCATTCTCTTAATGCCAACGTCATGGCCTAATATCGTCATCGGAATGTTAACGATGGGTGTAGCGTAATAGGCCCCGGCTGCAATAAGCTGAAAAATATTGGGATGGTTCTTCAAAAACAAATAATGTCTCATAACGTCTTTGATAGTGCTATCTCTGACACCTTCATCTAGCTCCTCGTGCACCGGAAAAATGAGCTGCTGCTTTTCCTGCTGTATAGAGTCTCTCAAAAACTTCAAATCTTCATCAGAAGTTTCATCAGTGCAACCATCAGACGACTCCTCCCAAGGAACCCCGCTTTGAAATTTGACATTCCTAATATTTCCAGGATGTTTTTGTAGTAGCCATCTTTGAGACTTGAACCTGTTTATTTCCTCTTCGATCAAACTTGATTTTGTCTTGTTTTCTTTCCACAGATACCGCAAAGACGTTCTTAGATCATGTGCTTTTTCTCCAAATACAATGTCGTGATCTCGCTCATAAGGCCAATGTGTGACTAAGTCTAGTGGATGGTTCAAAAGATTTTGCAAGTGAGAAGGCATCATGCCTCGGGGCTGTGATCCGAGGTAGTAGAGTTCCCACAGCAAAGAAACATGACTTTTGGAAACTTTCGCATGGCTCAACTGCTCGGCGGTCCCATAAACTTTGTTTTCTCGGGAAACTTGAAGCACTGCAGCATTGTTTGTAGAATAATCCTTTATGGCTCTATTTTTTGAGCAGTACCTTTCTTTACCCCGTATTATTCTTTCTAGCCGATCAAGTGTTTTTTGATGATAAATGCCCTCGTAAAACTGTAAACTATCCAGAAGTTGTTTTCGTAAAAATGGTTGCATTAATTTTTGGTTCCTGTGGTACTAGAGCAGAATATCGACACTTTCCATTTCGTTTAGCGGGCTTAAAACTGTAAGATCAAATGGCATCATCTATCTAAAAAACGGCTCATCCTATTTTTGATCACAAACGCGCATGTCGCTCTTGCGTCGCATTTTCGTTTCAGCAAATCTTTGTTTTTGTTTTTGTTTTTTCTGTAATTATTACGTTTTTGTAATTGCAAATTTCGTGTTTGTCGTCATAGTTTCGAATCATGTTTGAATATCTGATAGTAGTGTGAAAAAGAAAGACCATCTCAAAATACAAAAAAAAAAAAAGCTAGCAATAATCAAACACAGAGAAGGATTTGCTATACCATTAAATTTTACCTTAAACACCATGGATAACAGACTGACATTTTCTTCGTCTAACAGCAACAGCGAAGTCACAGACGAAAATGAGGCCATTGCCAGAGTCAGCGGTGCCAAATCGTTACATTTGGACAGCAAAGGTGATGGAAAACTTGTGAAAAATATTACAAGAAAGCCTTTAGCCGTTAAGGGCAATAGCAACTTGCTGGGCTCATTTTCCAAGTCGCAATTCTCATCAAAAGATACGCCCTTGGTGCAGGTTGAGCAAAAAAATGAAAATGGACCCGTTGGGCTAAAAAACTCGAAATTTAACAGACCTACAATGAAACATAAGAATCCTGTAAAAGTCACGCATACCGGTAGTTTTATGATTCAAAATAACAATGGACAAGCTTCAGATAAACTCAACACAAATGGGAATGGCGGATATAGGATTCAAAAATCACTTGTTAGACAAAAATCTTTGGTTTTGAATGATTTTGAAGAAGGAAATTTAGGCTACACCGAAAAAGACAAAGAAAACGTACTTGACAAAGATGAGCTAGAAAGAGCTGAAATGGCAAACAAACTTCGAGCAGTCTTTAGTAAGAATAGCCATAATGACGAAAATGAAGAGGGGTATGTCACTGAAGAAACGGATTCTGGAAGTGACTTTGAAGACGGAGATTTGGCATTAGGTTCTTTGAGACAGCCTGGTAACAAGACTTTGTTTGAGTTACTAAAACCACAGAGCCTCAAACAGCTTTCTGCAGCCAATCAACAAGAAGAAAAAAACCATAACGTTTATGACGAAATAGAACATGCTCCCAAGAGAGAAGCTTCGCTCCCTGATGCGCCTGAAGCTTATGAGAGACTGACACACAAAGATCTGAAAAAACTCAACACATTTTCCACACCATTTCACGACCTTCGGTCCAGCTCTAAAAATAATTTTTATCCTAAAGAGCCTCCCAACGAAAACCCTTTCAAGCTGCTCCCTTTGGAATCATTCTCTGACGATGAGAGTGGGATCGAAACGCGTTTTACAGTTCAAGATCTTCATCCATCCTCCATCACCAAGCCAAACAACCAAGCTAAACTTAACAAAGACGGATTGAATACAGATCATTCAACGGGGTCTTCTCCAATTAGCTTAAATTTTGAGCTACCTGAGTACGACGGTGAGGGCTTGAATAACGACGAGTTGGACTCTTTTCTTTAAAAATTTTTCCATCAAAACTAGTTACAAGACTGTTATATAACGTATATACAAGTATCGGGACAGCGTCGTTTTATTTTTCGCTTCGTTGATTATTTTTATTACTCGTAATGACACTCACTATTTCCATTACTCACTGTGCTCGTACGCCACACTCGTGTGCTACGCTCGTAATGTTCGTGTTCATTGTTGTGAGCAGTATCCGGACTTGCCACTGTCTTCTTGATATACGACATTTGGCATGGCTTTTTTTTTGCATTTTTCTTTAATATCTGAGGATATTTGTGATTCTGATAAGTAATCAAATTGATCAATAGGATACCGGTTTAATGGTGTTGCCTTTGCCGCTTTATCATTCAGTGACAATTTGGCGGTGGTATTTGGTAAATAAGTTTCCAAGACTTTCAGGTCGTTTGTTTCTGTGTACCAATTGTCTGGAGGGAACTCGACGTTGATTTTCAACAACAAGTCTCCATTAGTATGTGGCCATCCTTCACCTTTTATTTTCAAGTAATCGTTTGGTCTCAAGACTTTACCCCTTGGAGTGGAAAACACCAAAACACGATCATCTAACTGAACAAAAATAGGCTTGTTTTTGAAACCCGTTAGCGATTCTGTCAACGAAACAGTCAATTCCGAGTACAAGTCGTTCCCGATTCTCGTAAGAACTCTGTCTTTGCAGTCTAATTCTTTTATTTTGAAAATCAAATCGCCAGCTTCTTCGCATCCAATTTTTTCATCCGCTTTCCCTCTTAGCACAATTGTGTCGTCATTTTTCATCCCGCTTTGAATATAAATTGGCAAATCATTTTCTGTTTCGGTCACATAACCTTGGTTACAATCACAATGAGCTTTTTTGGGTATTCTCACACCCATTTGATAACACTTGTCGCATGGCACCTCATATTCAAAAAACCCATTTGACATTAATCTTATACCATGCCCTTTACAATCTGGACAATCTAAGAGAGAAGATCGCTGGTATGCAATTTTTTCCAAAAATTTAACCATTATTTTACTCCCTTGACATTTCTGACAAACCAGTTTTCTTTCCACTTTCAAACTGATTGTGTTTCCCAAATAAAGAGACTTTAGACTCACGGGGATCGTGGTGGTGTTGTTTGCAGATTTCGTACCTTTAGTAATTTTGGGGATGAAATCTTTGATAGGATCAATAGGATAAGACTGATGAGTGGAACTGTGGTTTGAGTAATGGAACCCACCGCCGCCACTTCTTCTTCCAGCACCTTGAAAATCATGGAAAAAATTCATAAAATCATCAAACTCGTCAAACCCTCCTCCTCCTCCTCCTCTCCCACCTCCATATTCATTGTAAGAGGATGAACCATATTTTTTCTGATAATCGTATTCTTGTCTTTTTGTATCATCGCTTAATGTTTGATAAGCCATGGATATTTTTTGAAATATTTTCTCGTTTTTCAATTTATCGTCATCATCAACAGACTTGTCAGGATGATGCTTTAGTGCTAGTTTCCTATAAGATTTTTTGATTTCTTCAAAAGAAGAATCTTCAGACACTCCCAATATGTGGTAATAATCTTCTTCAATCTCTGTGTCCATCACTGTGGGAGGGTGCGTTCTGGGTGTTGATTGAACTCAAGGGTTTTGTAATTTTCAAGTTGATCTTTCGTTTTCAAGCTGGTGCACGAGCAGTTACATTAACGGATCAGTAACAACTCTTTTCCAAGATATTTCACTAAAAATTAGGTCCAGACGAAACGGAAGGCGTTTTGGTCATTGAAAATATCTAAGCCAGTAGCTTTCTGTCACGTGATGTAGGTAAATGTTTATTTTTTATAATAAACTATTAGCACATAGTTCATTTGAGCTACTAGAACCAACATGTTAACGTAAAAGTGCAATTATAAACATAGCTAGAGGGTTAATTTGGAGGCTTGAATCTTATACACTGAGCTAGAATCAAAAGGGTTTTACGCCTGGTACCCACCATTTCACAGTGCTTAGTGTCTCCCATTGCATTCTAATTCACATTAGTTTTCTCTGTCAGCATTAAATTCATGTGACATATAGTATCAATTACATATTCGAGATCACGTTAACGCATCAAAACAGTTTAAAACAGTTTTACATCGGTAGTATAACTGCGACAAGGCATTATTATTATTATTATTATTATTTGATGCTTTTTTTCGATCTTCAATTGTGTCAGTATTCAACCAAGAGACACAGAGAGAAGGCAATGCGAAGAAAACAAGTGAGAGAGAAAAAAAAAAAAACGGTTGCGGTGAATAAAATCCGAATGATCAAAATAAGAGAATGAAAAAGAGAAAGAGAGAGGAAAAATGGTTAATGCCATGTTTTGTATTTGCATGAATGCTTTCTTTGCTGTCGACTATGCACAACACTGAAACGATGAGGAAAAACGAATAATTATAGTGCTGGTTGAATGAGGGACACAAGGAAGTCAAATGGAAGGTAGATGGCATTATAGAAAGGGTGTGTGTACTGATTCAAGAAGGTCTCACTACTTGGTCTAGTAGACTTATTGCCTTTCTGGTACGGTTGAAGATATACATTATACGATTGTTTCATTGATTACCTAATGGCACCGCAACTTCATAAAAAACACTTTGCCATGTCAAACATCCATATTAGGAAGTTAAATAGAGACATTTCTCAGTTTTTAATCAACAAAACAAATCAACCCAACTGATAAGAATTTGAAAGAACAATAACAAAGATAGATAGATAGATAGATAGATCGGAAGATAGATAGATAAATAAATAGCGCTTAGAAAAAAACCTTGAGCGCTTAGAAAAATTGATAGACCGAGCTGAGTGTAAGCCGAGATAATAGCAAAAAAAAAAAAAAAAAAAAAAAACATGGAAAAAAAAATTACACACCGAACTTCTTAATCAAGTCAAGCCAACTGCGTGATGAGTCAATACCGGGGGAAATAAAGGCGAAGAAAAGCAAAAAGCAGATCAATGAAGGAAATCGAGTCGAAAGTAGAAATAGATTATTGCAGACCGATCATTAGGGATCCTGATAAAATAAATAAATAAATTATACGTGTTGTAAAATTTTTTTCTTATTTAAACTAGACATCATTTATCTAACTTTTCAGTATCAAGTTATCATTTATACTGTATAAAGAAAACCCCAGAAAAAAACACGAAAACTTGAAACAGAAAAATACACTCACATATATATACAACAACCCTAATGCTAAGAACCGTTCAGCAGTCCACATTAAAACATGCAAACCACAAACTAGTACTAACCACCGTTTACCAAAGACTGCAGTCGTCCTTTCAACCGGTGAAAAAACTAGGCCTAAAAGATATCAATCCAAATGTTATTGAGGCAAAATATGCAGTCAGAGGGCCTATTCCTGCCAGAGCTTCTGAATTGAGTGAACAGTTGAAAAAAGATCCAGGTTCTCTACCTTTCGACAAAGTCATCAATTCAAACATTGGGAATCCACAACAATTGGGTCAAAAACCATTGACTTTCTACAGACA
Source organism: Hanseniaspora vineae (assembly GCA_000585475.3). Classification (NCBI taxonomy): domain Eukaryota; kingdom Fungi; phylum Ascomycota; class Saccharomycetes; order Saccharomycodales; family Saccharomycodaceae; genus Hanseniaspora; species Hanseniaspora vineae. Next base: position 134,659 of record JFAV03000014.1, read on the forward strand.
AGTTCTATCACTTTTGCAAAATCCAGAATTGCTGAAATCGAGTCCACAAGTATTTGCACCAGATGCATTGGAAAGAGCACAGAAAATGTTGAAAGATATTGGGTTGAGTGTTGGGTCATACTCCTCATCCCAGGGGATCGAAGGTTTTAGAAAAAGTGTTGCCAAATTTATCTCTGAGAGAGATGGTGATTCAGAAGACTCCAAGGCAAACCCACAAGATATTTTCTTGACTGGAGGTGCTTCCTCTGCAGTGGGATATATCTTGCAGATTCTGTGCAAAGGACAGACATCAGGGGTCTTGATTCCGATTCCACAATACCCTCTATACACAGCCAGTTTGGCCTTGAATAACTCTCACGCTCTACCATACTATTTGAAAGAAGAAGAAGGTTGGTCGTTGGATCCAGAAGAACTAGAACAAGTCATTCACAGAGCAAAACAAAAAGGGGTTGTTCCAAATTGTTTAGTGGTGATCAATCCAGGGAACCCAACAGGTGCTGTTTTGTCAGTAGAAACCATGCAAAAAATTGTAGAGATTGCAGCCAAATACGGGATTGTGCTAATTTCAGACGAAGTTTATCAAGAAAATGTATTCAAGGGTAATTTCGTTTCCATGCGTAAAGTATTAAAAGACTTGCAAAAAGAGTCTCCAGAACTGTACGGGAACGTTCAATTGGCTTCATTGCATTCCACTTCAAAGGGGGTTTCCGGAGAATGTGGTCAAAGAGGTGGATATATGGAACTATTGGGGTTCTCAGACGAAATTAGAGCCATTTTTTTGAAATTGGCTTCAATCTCTTTGTGTCCTGTGGTGACGGGTCAAGCTTTGGTCGATTTGATGGTGCAGCCTCCTAAAAAGGGTGATCCATCATACGAACTGGACCGCAAAGAAAGATCCACCATTCTGAATGCCTTGCAGAAAAGATCGGAAAAATTGTATGAAACATTCTCGAAATTAGAAGGTATCTCATGCCAAAAACCAGAAGGTGCAATGTATTTATTCCCACAGATTGACATCCCATTGAAAGCCCAATCTGAAGCTGCGGAATTAGGACTGACTCCTGATGAGTTTTACTGTAAAGAATTATTGGAACACACTGGGATCTGCACTGTTCCAGGGTCCGGGTTCGGTCAAGTGCCAGGAACTTTCCACTTGAGAACAACTTTTTTGGCACCGGGAACAGAATGGATTACTTCTTGGGAGAAATTCCACAAAGAATTTTATGACAAATATAGGGACTAGATAAAGGGAAAAACCTGTTTGTAATATACATAAATATAGATAGATGATCAAGCTCAAAATTTGCTGAAATTTTTTTTTTTGAGAATGATAAACCTTAAGGAGTAGCATTTTCATCGTTTAGTGTCGTGTTTATAGAACTCTCTGTGATTTTTTTATCAAATGGGTTTGATGATTCGTCATGGACAAACTCGTTGGAATCCTCGTCGAATGAGAATTTGGAATCTTCCGGCTCGACATAAAAAAACCCGGACTTCCCATAGTATCGTTTGAAAGAAGAAGCAGGCAAAGCTTCCAAAACTGATGTTTTTTTGGTTTCAAACTCCTTGTTACGTTCAAAATCAACTCTTAGTAATCTTCTTGGAATATCCATTATAACCGAATTGTACTCGTTGTTGTATTCGTGGATCAATTGCAAAACGCGTCCCCAATCATTCAAACATTCGTCTGCCCGTTGCTTCAAGTATTTCTTGATGGTTCTGATACCTGATTTCTGGAAAGTCGCTGTTCTTCCCAACCCACTTCCCAATTTCAGCCCATACTCGCTGCACACATACTCAATCAAGTTTTTCATCATTTCAGAACTGATGGTGCAAGACTCCAAATAGATTGGAACGTTCACTGCAGTGGACATCAAAAATTGCTTGAAAATGGGCAAAATGTCACCAACAGTGACATTTTCCAAGGGATAAACCCAAATGTACCGGGAGCAAAAGTCCTTCAAGTATAGAATGTATGGGTATTTATCCTCAATGATACGATTCCCAAATTCTTTTTTGCTAAAAGGCTTGAAAAGGTCCATTTGAACTCTCTCTAGGGGCAACAACCCAGTTTTTTTCGTAATGTGGATTCTTCTCAGTCTTTGGAAAGGTTTGATGTCCAGCTCCTTATTACAATGAGAGCAAAACTGCACACCTCTACGACAACAATCCCGTACGACATTGGCATATTTGTCTTGCAGCCCAGAATAGATTTTATCCGCAGTCAAATGCATGTTCATAAGATGTGTTTGCAAAACAGCGTCAAAAATTAGTTTTGGAGGTAAAAACTCTTTGTTTCTCTTAACATCAAAAACGGCAAATTTGCCCTCATTCCCATCTGGAACTTTTATTCTCTTGTACCGCGAACTGACAACAGTCATCCTGATCCCCTTGTTTCTTTTCGTGACTTTCCCACCAGAGTGTTCCAACAAAGTTTGTTCAGATAAATTGTCCTGGATAACCAAATCGTATTGGGCTTGAGTCAAATTACCGTGCCCACTTTCAAAATTTTTCAAAATGTCATCATGTCCATCTCTAACAGCAGTCATATCAATGCCTGCCTCTAAGGCTAGCTCGGTACTGTGCAATTTGTCCAAAAACTCATCTTCCGTTTCACTGTTGGGCATATTACTCAAAGGAAGTCTTGGGAATGCAAAAGTGTTGCTTTGCTGCTTTTTGTTTGCAGAATTTGCGCGGTCATCTTGTTTCGCGGCCTCAAAATTTTCCGTTTCAGCAGCCTTTCTTTTCAGTCTGTTTTCTTGTTCAGTTTTCACAGGCATTCTAATTAGTAATGCGTGTGTGTGTATGTGTGTTGTGAGATGGTCTTTTTCAGGATCTTAGGCAGAAAAACAGTGCCTTTCCTAAATATGTACGTAAAACTTCTTTTTCTCGACAGATGCCTTGCTGTGAATCCAACGAAAAAATTTGGACGCGCGAAAAAAAATCGCGAAATTTGAAAAATCAGCGGATACTAGGATATGAAAAAGAGAAGTATACTTTGAATCATGTGTATTTAACTAGGTTTAATGTTCTTTAAAGGTAGAATAAAATTTTAACTAATTTTAGAAATAAATTAAAGCACAAAAATCTTTGCGTAAACAACAGACTGAGCTTTTTTTTTTTTTTTTTTGATCTACTGCTTACTTTAGATAAATTATTTCTCTCACCATTTCATTGAAAATTGCTTTACAAAAAGTGCAATCTTTATATCTGACTTAAAAACTAGTCGAAAATATACAAACCCACTATAAATAGAGCAAAATCATTAAATGTTTTTCTTATCTTTTTGAGCTTCTGCACTTTTGGAAGACACATCTCTAATGTTATTCGACAAAGCAACAACTAACCATGGAGCATACCACCCAATGCACACAATGTGCCAAGTCCAGCAGCCTAAAGATTCCCAAGCAAAAATCATTCTGTCAAAAATTTCCCATCTCAATTGGTCTCTTAGCAAACTTGTGACTGCAAATGTTGCAATAAAAGGATTCGAAACCACTAGTAGAAAATTGTTTCTCAGTCTTGAGCTTTGAGAACTAATCAAAGTCATCGGGAAAGCCAAAATTCCTATCACAAAGGCAAGTGCAAAGTGTACGACCAAAAGAGAGGTCAACACAATGCTGAAGTATAAAAATGCCGCGGCTTTCAAACGATGATACATTTTTATACTTGGGCTAAACACCCAACTTGAACTAAAAATAATCGAAACTTGGGCAACAAGGAAAACTTGAGGATGGAGTGAGCCGACATGGCTTATAATGGATAGCAAAAATGAAAATGCTGTGCATAGTCCGCAAATCACTAAAGCTAACACATTTTCTTTAGACCCGTCCTCATTGGAATTTAGCAGACCTGATTTGAGCACTGCATCTAAAGAGCTACAGGCAAAAGATACAGAGAGCAAAACAGCCGCAGGTAGATAGCTTGCAATTGAGACAAACCATTTTGGTGATAAAAGAAGATAAAAGAAAAACGATTGATGAAATTTTTCCAACATGTTGTTCACAGATCTAAAAGTAGCTTCAGGAACACGGCCAAAAGTTGTGATATCAAACGGACCTTCAATACCTCTTGCTTTCAACGTAAGGGCCTGAATTCTCCAGCCACTAAAGGACTCGTGCCCTTTGATGTTATTCAGACCAGCAATAGCCATCTTTTCTATACCCAACAGCACGTTTTGTGCTTTCGCTTCAAAGTCATTGGCCATGTAGTTTTTCATACCATTTATAGTCACTTTCATACCTTCATGCTCAATCACGTGAACTGCCGTGTTTACCAAATCCAAATTGGGCAAAACCCCATTCAAACCTGCGTACTCAACGTCAATGTAATCAAAATAATCACTCATTCCCGTGTAATCCAAAACAACAGCACTTTCAATCGTTCCTGCGGTAAGCGGAAGGGAAGTGTGGTAGGCTTCCACCCACGATCTTAAAGGAACACCAGGGTTTTCGGGTATAACTAAAATAATGTTTTTTGACCATACAGGCCATGTTGAAAAAAATCTCAAAAGCCCAACAGAGACGGCAAGAGCCCCAGTGTTGAAATAACCATCGCCATTAAACCATGGAGCGGTTAAAACCATTGCTTCTGTGCCATCACCCCGTTGTGCATTCAGCACGGCATATAGTGTGCTACCATAAGTTTCATGCTCATATATCGCTGGCTTCAGCCCATAATCCTCTAGCCATTGATATACAACTTCATTTCTTTCTTTCACAGGCGAGTGTTCCAACTTGCTGAGCTCTGTTCTGAAACCTCTGACGTTGTTCCACTCAGTTTCTCTGAAATAAGAATATGCTTGATTGGGCATTAAAGCATTCTCACTAATGTATGTATTTCTATAATTGCCCTCCATCGGTAGATACGCAAACAACCATAGCACCCCAATGATGGTGCATAGTTTAGAAAGTTTTGGTAGATTCGCAATGATCTTGGATAAAATGCCGCTTTCCACGGCTCTTCTGACAATTTTTTCTAATAGAGCCATTGCATAGTAATCTAGCGGTGTACTTGGTGGAACTGATGATTTGACCTAACTTTGATGGGTTGTCTAGCTTTTGTGATTTTTAAAGATGTATGTTGTTGATGCAAAACAAAACACGTCACGCTGCTCAAACTGTTCAAGATGGTGGGCAAAGTTTCGCTTTCACAAAATTTCGGCACACCGAACGTGGGCTTAACATAAATAATAATTACACGGACAAATTGTCTCGGACATGCAATTAATCAAGATTGATGATGCGATACCAAGAAAAAAGGATCTCAAACGCGCCTTGCTGTGGCTTAGAGGTTTCAAAGAAGAGCTAATGACTGCATGTTGATATGGCTACTAACTCTAAGAACGCCATCACCCAAAAGAAATATAACACACAAGCACCATCTTTCATATCCTACCCTTTTAAACTTTGCCGGTGCGAATTTTAGGAGAGAAAACAACTTTGCTTTGATTTTTATCCTTTGTTAATCTCAGACAAACATTCCTGCAAAGCTTAACAAAAAACCACCTAAAAAGTTTTGCTTCTGTTTAGTGGTCACACAGGTATAAAGGGGGTTTTAGCAAGTTATAAAACACGTCTTAAATACAAAAAATGTCACCCAAGATTTTAACAGAAATAACCTCAAACACATGGAGTTACAACTGGGTATTCCTGGCTGACTGGATCATGGTTGTTATCCTTATAACATTCTACATGTTTTACCTCAATAGAGTTTTTGGGTTCTTGCTGACTAAAGCACTCAACATCGTTTTATGGAAATTCTCGAAAACTTACGTTTCTATTGAATCCATCAGCGTTTCGTTATTAGGCGGTAAAGTAGACCTGAAGAATGTCAGTTTCGTCACTCAAGATTTTACGATATCTTTAATAAAAGCCTCTTTTAACTGGAAATTTTGGCTTCTTCATCCTTCGTTGCCCACAATATTCAGCAAAAAAGAAGGATACTCAGAAAGTGCCATGATTCAAGGAAGTAGAAACGTTTTCCATGTAGAAGGGTTTGAGATTTTCATATACAACAGATCAGCTGCCTATATCAACATCATTAAAGAGTATTTTTCCAAGGAAGAAAATGCTGAATTGCAAAAACAATTTCCTGATTTGTACAAAAACTTTTTGAAATTGCAAGAAGATGAAAACTATGAAGTCGACACCGCAACAAGCTTTGATCAAAAACCAGAAGTTCCGTATGAAGAAGCGCTTAACACTTTGTCTCCATCCTGCAAATGGATGTTGAAATGCTTGCCTGTGGCTATTAGTGTGAAACTGGGTGCTTTGGTTTTGGGTTCTATCAATACCCCATCGGTCTTGGTTTTTCATTGGAAAAGTTCGGAATCACTCGTTGATGCTCAGAAATCAGAAAATCCCCTAGATAAACTGAAGTTTAAAATAACTACCACACATCTTGACAGCAAAATTGTCTTGAAGCCGAATCCTTTGTATGAAAGCGACAACCAGCGATTCAAGAGCAGTATGTATAGGAAAATTGTGCAGTCTATGAAAAATGCATCAGATTTCATATTACGCCATCGTTTCAAGAATAAAAAATTTCATCCAGAAGAGATTGTTCAGCAGTGGAAGGGGCTTCCAATGTACACAGAAATAGAAGACGATACTGTCAATGAGCTGGAAAACGAGGCTCAAATGCTTGTGAGTCATCAAAACGAGTATGCGAAATTTTCCAAAGTCTTGGAGTGCGATAAAGTTATTCACACATACTCTTTTGATATAGCTGGCAAAGTTTCGAGCAAAAAACTGGCGACATCGACTGAGTTTCAAGGGCCTGACATTGGGAATGGTGGCTCACCACCGGATCACCGGCTAGATCTTCAATTTTTTGAAGCGCACTTATACTATGGGCCTTGGGCAAATCGACAGTTGGCACCAATAATTAAAGTTCTTAGTCCTCAAATAACAAGGGATCATAAAAAGAAAAAAGTTCTCCTACCTGGATTCACCAGACTTGCTACAAGGTTTCAACTTTTCATTGACATATCATCAAAAAGCACTTTGAGAATACCCACAAGAGAGTTCAGCAAGGACAATTTGTTTTTGAAAAACTACAGCAAAACAAAAAACGTAGTGAGACCCTTTGGATGGATTGATATTGACTTGAATACGGGATCGTCTGCTTTTTTTGACTTTACCTTTTTTCCTATTGGAAACAATTACGTCAATACTTTCAACGTTGATTTGATGACTCCTACAATTTACACAAGCGTTAACCACGATATTTTTTTTAGAGCAGCTTATCATAATTTTACGGCTCAGTCGTTTTGTCCATTGAAGTGGAATGAAACAGTGAAATGGCAATTCGATCAAATATCAAACGACTCTGAAGTATTTCTGCTACGTGAACACGTAACTTTGCTTCTAGACATGTTTCAAGACTTTTCTTTTGCAATAGACAGTGGGAGTTTTTACGACTTGTACAGGGCGTGTGAATACCACATGAGCTGGAGATTTAAAGAAACGTACAAGATCCATGTCAACGTTAATGATGCCAACGTGATAAACATTGCCACTGATTTCAACGAAAACAGTTATGTCACATTTTGTGGAGACTCAAGCGTAATCAAGGCAGAAACCTTGCTTAATAATATTGCCGCACTTTCTACAGAAATTTTTTTCAATATAGATACGCCTCTCTTTCAGATTTTGCTAAACACCCCCACTTGGAGTACCATTAGTAATTTTATATCGGGAAGAGAGGTTGGGAGATCCGCAAACTTTCTGCTGAACGGTACTTACAAATTTTTCCACAATGTCGATATTGGCAACGTCGATCAGTTAGTTCTGGAGTGCGAAAGTGATTACACGACTATACTATTGTACGGTTTTGTTATCAAATACTTTGACAATTTGAGGGCAAACATTGTTGGAGAGTTCAAGCAATACAAAACTTCTGAAGAATTCCAAGAAGCACAGCAGGAGATATCCACAGGGGAGTCCCTGAATTTTTCTCGCTCTTTTCGAGATTCAGATGCAGAGAGTTTTACGGACACTATTATTTCAGAGGATAGTGAAGCTTCTCATTTCGGTAATGAAGCAGCTGTTAAGAAATCAGAGTTACGCAGAACAAGCAATGAAACGGATATATGGATAACCTTTTCTGTAAACGATGGTCATATTTTTCTCCCGGAAAATCTTTATGACAGCAGCAGCTGCTTGGGCATCCATTTTCCTTTTTTATCAAGTGATTTGAGAAACTTGGATTTTTATTTTGACATGAAAATTGAAGCACTCCCAGTTTTCTTCAAACGTCATATATTTGCTGAAAATGTTAACGTATTTGATGCATTTGACCCAACCAATCTTTCTGAAATCATCTCTGAAAACGACGGGCGTTTGGAAAATATATTTGTTCACGGTCATAAATTTTATGGGGTGCCTCCAGACTTTGACCTGTATATGACAAGATGGGATATGTCGATAGGAAAGCTGTATTTGGATTCCGATTTATCTTTTTACAAGTGCTTATATCAAGCATTCAGCAAAATGGAATTCAGCTCAAGTGACGTCGAAAACACCTTAGTTTATGAAACTTCCAGTCTTGACACAGTAGAATTCTGTTCATTTGAAATTGCTCAAGTTGATCTCCGTGTTCGTGAAGCAGATACTGTTTTTGCCGCTGATATAAAGGATATCATGATTTCTGCAAGAGACCCTGATAACACGGGTCTTTCTAAGAAATTTACCGTGAACGTCAACGAAATTACCTGCAGATTTTTCGCGAAGGAAGTAAAAGTATTTGAGCTTGCAACCGCATTAAATTTCACCAATTTTGAAATTCCCATCGATTTTGAAGCTAAGCTGGAAAAGCAGAGGGGGCGTCTTTTGTTGGAAGATGCACCGTACCACAGGTGCTGGTTTTTGCTTCCAAAAGAACTGAGGGAAAAAATTATGTACAGTGACTTGATCGGGAGCGTTCCCTCAACTAGTTCAATACCTTCCTTGGTGACGCCTTTTACAGCGGATACTGCAGATTATATCATAGATGGATTTTTGAAAGATGATATGCATTTGAGAGATTACCTCTTTAACGAAACCGAATATGATCAACCAGATTCGATAAAGAGTACCGCAACGGGTCATAGCACTGATGTACCGTTTTTTGACAACAGTTTTGCAAACATGACCAAACGCGAAATATCTAATGCTGTGTGGCAAATTGAAAAAACTACAGTTTTGTTTGATATATGCGGTTTAGGCAAAATTATACAATTTTTGGACACCCTTAGTGAAACTTCATGTGAAAACATAGCTGACTCGATTCAGATGAACGTGGTTTCTCCTTTGGCTACAATAACGAAAATGGTTTCAACAGACTTCAAAATGAACGTTGAGTCTAAAGGAATTTGCGTCAGCCTGAAAAACTCAGCTTTTGATCCGGATACCAGTTTAATACTTAATTTTTCAAACTTGAGTTATATGTCCAAAGAAACGAAAATTTTCAATCAGGCAAAAAGCAGGTGGCAGTACGAGTATGAAAAGAGCAGCGCATGCACCTTTGACAATTGTGTCATCCGGTTTGATAGGGAAGACTTGAAAAACGTTATTGGTCACCCTAGATCATTCAGAATCATTTTAGATTCTTTTGAGTTTTTGAGCGACTGCGATTCAATAGATGTTTCAAACTTCAGTTTGGGAACCATTAAAGTGCAAATGAATTCGGCAAGCAACGAAATTTTGTTCCAAATGGCCAAAGCTTCGCTGAATTCTGTAAGTATGGAACTTCCAAAGCTGAAAAGAGTTGTTGAAAGAGTCAAAACCCAAAAGAGGGAGTTCATTTTACAACTTTTAAAAGCGAGTGTAAAATATGAGATCAACTATGACCCTCCTGTCATTACAAAGCTTTCAAACATTGTCAAGCTTTCAAAGTCACATGTCAGAGATAATCCAAGTTGGAGAATGAGTGTGAGAATCAGACACATATTGAAGCATGTGCCACCAGGCTGGGAGGACAACATGATGTCCATTTTGGCTAACAACAAATTTACTCCACTTGAAAAAGCGTCTGATGATTTTGTTGGAATTTTCAAAAAATGGAAAAATTTTGAGCAGAGAGAATCTTGTGATACCTACTTGTATCACTCTTTGTTTTTAGGCGAGAGCTCTTTCAAGCCAATAACGCAAAATATAAGCAAAGTGTGGTCATTTTCTTTGGAAAAGCTTCTTTTGACCAATGCTTTGCTTGATCCATTAGACGAAGACACCATTTTTGTCAAGTCTTTTGAATTCAAGTACTCTGACTACTTTCAGCACTTGCCAAACACTAATACAAACACAGATAAAGAAAGCGATTTAGTTGCCGCTAGCATTGACCATGCATTCCTTGCAAAGATTGGGCGATTGAAAGCCAATTTAGGGTTGCCTCTTTTGGAAACTCTTAATTTATATCAATCTTTGATGGGCGAAACGGTTAGCAAGCAAGAAGCTGAAGTCCAAGCCCAAAGTGAGTCTTTGTTAAACTTTTTGAACGACCATTGTTTATTTATGGTTGACTCTTTAGATTTTTCTTTCAACATTGATTCAAAATCTATTCACTTTAGATCATTTGGAAATAATGGGAGTTTGATGAAAACTGCAGAAGGTGGTTCAATGGCCCTCTCTTACATGAACTTTGATTTTTTTTTGAAATATCACAATTCTATTCTTTTGCATTATGGAATTCAAAAGGGTTCGGTGTATTATGGATTCTTGGATGATGTAGAGGGCAAAGCGAAAAGAAAAATTGATTTTTTTGGAGATGATGTCATTCTTCAGTCAAGGGAAGATGTTAAAAAGGGACTACATATCCTTGATTCATTTATCGCTTCCTTCAAAAAGTTGGGCCAAGATTATTGTAGCCCTGTATCAAAAAAAGAAGATACAACCAGTATGGAAAACTTGGAAGATGTATGGGTTTGTTCACTGGTCCTAACAGACATTCAAACTAGCTTGTCTATTTTTAGTCCATTTCGAGTGGAACAAAACGTGGAGTACTTGGAAACAAGTTTGTCATTAGATGATGTGAAAAAAATAGAGGTACTTTTTCGAAACGCAAACGCTACCGTGGCCTCTAGCTCAACAAAACAGACGTATTTTTTGCATTCTCAGTCAGAATTTGCTGCAACCTTCTTGCCTTCATCTAATTCGGCAGACTCTATTTTGCACGATGTTGCTGTTCGCTTTGGATTGATCAAAAACACTATTTTTGATCTTAGAGATATTGGAAAATCATTATCTGCAGATTTGAGTGTTTTAACAAGCACTGTATCCACGCTGAAAACTTTTTTGATTAAACATGAACTTATTGATCCCGAGTCGGACTTGGGATTTTTGTTTGACCTTGCGGTCAGGATTGATTATTTTGGGGTTTTGTTTGACTTCAAATCTTACGAGCTAATTGTGGAGGTTGAGGACATTACAGCTGGAGTGAAAAATTTTATTGAAGAAGCCCATGGTACTATACAGATCTTGGACTTTTTGTGGTATCTGTTCATTGATTCATTCAAGATGTCTGTAAAAGATCCCCACTTGCCCATTGAGTATACTAGAGTTTTGAACTTTGCCATCAGTGCTTCTGTTTCACGAGAAGTGGTGAACGAACTATCAAGTTTAGAAATCAAAAGTAAATACTTCAGGGTATGTCTAGTTCCTCAGTCTTTTATCAGAGTTTTTTGGATTTACGAGCAATTTATGAATTTCATGGAGCAGTGCAAATTGACGCGTAAAATTAGTTTTGAAAAAATAACTTTTGAAAAAGGAAAATTAAAACAACAACAACAACAACAACAACCAAAGCCTATAGAATTTACCTCTAGGTTCAAAAATGTTCAATGTTTAGCGTATGACTTCTGCATAGGCTGGTTGTATGGTGAGCCCACCAACATATACACGTTTGATGACAAAACCGATTCAGGTTTAATTATTGGTTTCGAAAAACTATTTTCAGCCCACAACAAGACATTGGGTAAGCTTACAGTCTGCAACTCCTATACTTCAGTATCCTTTGGCGAATCTTACAAAGACTTTTACGGTTTGAGAAATGACAAAACATGTATGAACAAAACTTGTTTGCCTAATATTCAGGTTGCTTACTGGTTGACCAAAAATGATGGAAGCACACACGACTTGAATTTGAAAATGTGGGGTGACTTATTGCAAATCACCTTAGCAGAAAATGTTGTAGACGTTACCCAAAGAGTTACAAAATCGTTTTTGAGAGTGCAAAAGCTTAAAAACTATATTCTAAAAGGTTTTTCAAAAAATGCAAAACCATCAGAAACGCTTGCATCAGGGGAGTCTTTGAAAAACATAGGTATTCGCCAGGTAAACTGCTCCGTAAATTATGCCGGTGGGCATTGCTGCATCTACTCGAATAGAGATATTTTGAGCGGTGCGCCTCCGACTGTCAGCTTGACTAGTCCGGAGGTTGATTTCAAAATTAAATATGATCACCAGCCTGATTGTTCTTTTGTGCATGCAATCAGAGTATTGATAAAGGTTGGTAAAGCACAAAACGTGTTGTTCCCAAAGTGCGTACCTGTTTTTCATCAAATGGTGAAGGATTTTCAAGGGTTGCTAACATTGCTTGGTCCCGATCATGATGTCCGGGAACCCGTTTCTCCAACCAGCGCTAAAAACATGGATTATAATAAGCTTTTGGAAAAATTTGACATTGCACTAACCGTTGAGTTTGAAAAACAAGACTTATCAATGAGCTGTGAACCGAAAGCAAAAATCAAAGCAGTTTTTGGGTTTGAACATATTCTACTAAATGCATTTACATCCAATGAAGATCCATTACTATCTTTTAGTGTATCTTTGAATATTGGTGGGTTGAGTTCGAAATTCCAGCACATTTTTTCCAAAAATGTTAGTTCGTCTTTTTCGATCGCCAATCTAAATACTGTTTTTTTGGTTTCTCACAAAGATTATACCGATGTGTATGCCATTACCAAATCCGATAAACTCAAAATATTTTTGGACTTTAACCAGTTTGAAGACCTAATGTTGTTTTTTGACATATGGACTCCGCACAGCTTGCTATCTTCCACCAATGAAGAGATAGAAGTTGACCAGAAAAAGAATTTTTTGGATAAACCCAAAACTTATGCCGTTGATCCTACGCTAGCGTGGAATTATATTATAATTTTTGATGATACTCAAGGTAAATTTGATTTAGGTCCTTCCTTGGGTGTTTTGACTTTTTCAAGCAGCAGAATGTCTGCTTCTCTCAACCAGTTTATTGATTGGAGAAAGAAACTTAGCCTTGACATTGAAGATTTGACAATAAACTCAGAGGGTAGGTTATCTGGATTTGTGAGTCTTACAGAATTCAATTGGACCTCTGAAATAAAATGGGATAGAGGCAAGGGGCATCGCTTCACCCCTCTTGTATATTTGTCATGCAGCTTAGGTAACATTCGGACAAAGATATCGTTAGATTACCACATTTTTTTGATCGCACATATTTGCCAAACAAAATTGACAGTTTTCAACACTCAAGATCTGACCGTGTCAACACAAGGGCTATTAGCCGCATCTTTAGATTGCGACAAGGTCGAATTGTTTTCAACGATATTGACAACCAGCAACATTTTGAATATCTACGATACTGTAACAAGAATTAAAATGGATAACAGGATGTCGTATTTCGAAACGCTTCGCGACTCGAATACCAAAACTTTAGCAGATCATTTTATAGACAAGGAACTAGAAAACTATATCAGTTCTTTGAAAACAGATCTTTCGGTGAATCTGGGAGAATTGTATGTGCAAGTGTTTGAGCATACGTTAACTGATACAGATGTTTTAGTGATTCGTAATGACAACACGCGTGCCAGCATGTCCACCAAGGGTAAACAAAAAATTGCAACCCAGTTGGAAATGTTCACCAATAAATTGACGGTGAAAGTGTCGTCCAATGAGTTTCCAATCAAAGACAAAGATCTTGCTCACACCGCAATTGAGGATTATATGAAGATGGCTAAAAAAGCTCACGGGGGCACCTTGGTTAATTTCCCATCTATAAACATTCAAATGACTACCTGGCAAAACGTTGGAAGTAACATTATCGAATTGCTTTACTCTAGTGAATTTGGAGGCATGGTCAGTATTAAGTGGAACTTGCGTCCTGTGAATTTCATTCGAGATATGTGGGCTGCTCACGCCGTGACTTTATCTCAAAGACATGAAGAATTGTTGGCTGCCAAAGAAGAAGAAAAATCTGAAGAAACATCATCTGAAAGAGGAGCAACCTCTTTTTTCGAAGAAAAAGATTTGGACAACAAAATCAAAAACGTGGATTTGGGAGACAAGTACGTGTACCAACCTTTAGCCGAGCCACACATTGAAACTCCCCAAATCAAAGATTTAGGTGGGGCAACCCCGCCTTTAGAATGGTTTGGGGTCAACAGAAACCGTTTTCCCGGGATGGTTCATCAGGTCATTATAGTTCCGTTGCAGCACGTCATTGCGCAATCAGAAAGACAGTATGGCAGCGCCTTGAGCAATCTTTAGATTATTCATACATAGTCATACACAATTTTTTTTTTTTCTTCCCTAAACGTGAACCAGATCTATATTTTTGATAGTTGTACTTTTGGTCATGTTTTCATTTTTGTAAATGCCCACTAATTGCTGTGATAACTCAAACATATTATTTCTTAAAGAGATCACAATAAACTGAGCATCCTTCGTTCTATCTTTAATATAGTTTGCCACAATGGAAACATTTCTAAAATCCAGAGCAGCGTCAATTTCATCCATGATATAAATTGGTGTTGGCTTGTATTTGTGTAGAGCAAAGACAAGAGCCAAAGAACTCAAAGTTTTCTCACCACCAGAAAGATTAGAAATGTTTCTCCAACTTTTTTTCGGTGGCATGACACTAAATAAAACTCCCTCCGAAAATGGATCCAGACTATCAACTAATTCTAATTCCGCATTGCCTCCCATAGTAATTAGTTGGTACATTTCTTTTAATGTCAGAGAGATGATGCTAAACCCTTCCATGAACTCGTCTAGTCGCTTTTTCTTCAGTGCTTCACATTTTTCTCTAACTGTGTCCCTTGAGTTCACAGCTGACTCCAACTCTGTTTTTCTGAAGCGATAATCCTGCAATCTGCTTATATATTCCGTCAAAACGTCAGTGTTTACGTTCGTGGATGATAAATTTTCTTCAAGAGTCTCGATTTCTTGTTGGAGGATTTCAATATCAATTGCTTCTAGCTCGCCAGACATTAATTGTGTTAGCCCATCAGGCAAGTCACTATCAATATCCATTTTATCCTGTTCATCATTTTGAATTTCATGTTGAAGTTCTGACGACTCCGTTGGGTCAGACTGATTATGTTCTTCGCTTTTCAGTTGAGATAACAAATTTGTGATGTCATGTATTTTCAAATTTTGTAAATTTGCTTTTGATTTTTCGATATTCCGTTTAGCGCTGTCAACTACCTTGCTTAAATTGTTCAATTTATTGTTGAGCTCAACTTCAAGAGACTTGAAATCCATAGACTTGCTTGCCTTTGAGTCTAATTCTTCTTTGGCTTCCTCATACTTGATTTTAATGTCGTCTTTTTCAGCAAGCAAACTTTCCAAAGATTCATTTGCATTCCGCAAGTCAGTTGAAATCATAGCCAGGTTTGTTTCGATTTTCTCTAGTTCAGCACTTGCTTTGGCCATATCCTTTTCAGCATCTTTGATAGCAGTCTTGGCCCTTTTCAATTCAGTTTCTTTCTTTTTAATAGCGGTTTTATTTTTTTTTTGTTTTGCGGTTAGCAAACTCAGTTTTTGCATGAAAGAATCAACTTTGGAAGTTTGTAATTGGTAGTCAAGACCACCGACCTTCAAAATCTCTTTTTTCAGCTTTTCGATTTGTTGATTTTGTGCATGTGTTTGCTCAGTGGTATCTTTCAAAGAGTCTTTGAAATTCTGAAGGGCAATTTGCGCTTCATGCAATTCTGCGTCTGCCGCAAGATTGTTTTCTAAACTTTTGCGCAACTCCTGAATTTGTGATTTAATTAGCTCTTTTTCTGAAAAAAGAGTGTCGTTCTCAAATTTCAACTTAGACAGTTCAGTTTCTATTCCGGGCATTCTCTCTTGAAGTTTGTTTAGCTCCAAGGTCATTTCATAGTAAGCAGTTGAAGCTTCCTCAAAAGCCTTTTCCTTTGATGTCAAATTTCTTTCTAGGTCAGAAACCTCTTCCCGTGTGAATATTGTGACTGATCCCAAACCAGTAAAGTTGCTGTTGTCCTTGGACTTTACTGTTCTCATCAAATCTTTTGAAACCTGTTTCCCCCCTCCTGACATTGTTCCTGAAATATCAATCATTTTCCCATCAAGTGTCACAACTCTGTACCGTTTTGACGTGGAGTATGCAACGTTGTTTGCGTGCTGTAAGTTTGAAGCTACAAGCGTGTCTCTTAGCACGCTATAAAACGCTGGTAAAAATTTGTTGTTTGAAGTTTTGATTAAATCAAATAAACGAGGAGCATTTTGAGGTGTTTGAATAGGACTTAAATTGAAATTCCGCAACTTATCTAATAAGATAAATCTTGCATATCCAAGTCTGTTTCTTCTCAAGTAATCAATGCATTGCTGCCCACATTCAACAGATTCTACAACAATATCATTCAACCTAGGGCAAGCCGTGGATATTGCAATGTTGTATTTTTCATCAATAACAGCCAAGTCACCCAACCTTCCATGAAACCCTGTGATATTTCCAGCTATTTGTAATTTGCTCAAAGCAGATAAAACTTTATTTTGATTATCCGCGCTTGCCAGAAAACTTCTTGCTTCTAAAGTTTTCTGTCTCTGTGTGTTCAACACAGCTTTCATTTCATTCAATCTCAAGTTTGCTTTTGAAACTTCTTTTTCTCCCGCAATCAAACCTTTTCTGATAGCGGATAACTCTTTATTAAGTTTTTTCATTTTAGCCTCGTTAAATTCAATTTTGTCTTGTGATTCTGTAATTTTAGTTTCAAAATGTTGGGTTCGTTGCTGATTGCCGCTTTTTGCTTGCTCCATAATCTCGATTTCATTTTGTTTCAAAGTGACTGATGTTTCGATTTCTTGAATTTTCAAGACCCAAGGCTCTAGATCACGCTCAATCGTTTCGATCTGCCTCTGTAAATCAACAGTTTCTTCTTTCAACTTAATTTTCATTTCGTCTAGCTTGAGCTTTTCAGGTTTTAGTTCCTCAGAGACAAGAGAGAATTCTTCATCCATCTGTAGGTGTTCATCATGAAGGTCTGAAACTGTTCCTTCAAGTTGCAAAATATTTTTCTGAACGTTTTCAAGTA
This sequence comes from Hanseniaspora vineae, assembly GCA_000585475.3. Lineage (NCBI taxonomy): Eukaryota > Fungi > Ascomycota > Saccharomycetes > Saccharomycodales > Saccharomycodaceae > Hanseniaspora > Hanseniaspora vineae. The sequence continues at coordinate 151,952 of JFAV03000014.1, forward strand.
CTGTTTCAGCTTTCTTTTTCTTGTTTTGAAAACTTTTGAGTTTCTCTTCGTTGGATATCTTCGATTTGGTTAGAAGATTTTGCGTTTTGGTAAGTTTTTCGGATTCTTCATTGATTTTGCTCAAGTGGCTCTCGTAGCTAGAACACTTTTCCTTCAAAGTGTCTAAATCTTTTTGATAGGACTCATATTTAGATGTTTCCTCTGCTAACTCTGCTTTGATTTTATTGTATTCGTTTGTAGAGTTTTGCAATTTGATATCTGATTTATAGACTTTGTACTGGTATAATTTGGATTTTTTGAGAGCTAAGTTATTTTCATTTTGAATAAAGTCTAAAGCTTCATCTTTTGCAGATTCCAAAGAGTCTTTTTCTGTTTGGACAATTTTCAACCTGTTGTCTTTTTCCATGCAAACATCGTTCAACTGTTCAATTTCTTGCAAAGAGCTTTCAATTGCCTCTTTGTATTGAGCGGTCCCAATAATATCTTCCAAGTACTCTAAAACCCCATCTTCTCCCTCTTTTTCTGCTTTTGGTTTCATCTGTGAAATACTTTCGACCTCCCCTTGCAAAATCAAAAATCTTTTGTGATCCAAATCAATCCCTTCTTTTCTCAAAAGATCGGTAACTTCTTTGTAAGTGCTTTCGCGTCCGTTAATGTAGTACTTGGAGGTATTGTTTTTATAAGCCTTTCTGGTCACTATTAAATCTTGCGCAAAATTTCCACCTTTGGAGGTCGGGATAGCAGTATCATCTGGTGCAGAAACAGGCTGTTTTGCGTATTTGTATTTGAAATGAACATCAACACTACAGAAATCAAGGTTTGGATAAGTTTCAGATTTGTGGATCAATTCGCTCAGTTTACCTTGTCTTAATTTGTTGGCTCTAAACCCAAAAACAAATAGCATTGAGTCAATAACATTTGATTTCCCACTACCGTTTGGACCAACAACTGCGGTGAAATTCTCATTGAAGGGTCCAACAACTTGTTTCCCTGCGTAGGATTTGAAATTAGTCAACACCAATTGAGATATATATAGCCTTTTCCCATGGCTTTCTGTTAGTGATTGTTGTTGTTTTGATGAGTGTAAAAGCTGCTGCATTTTAAATTTCAGTTTGTTTGGTGATAGCTGTATCAGTTCCATTTTTTGAGATTCCGTAATCTGTGATTGCTGAGAGACTAGAGGTTGTGATTGTGACTGTGATTGTCGTTGCTGAAGTTGCTGGGAGTATCTCATGGGAGAACGACTTGGGCTCATTCTTCTATAGGGCGACAATGATCCGTTAGAAGCTTTGCTTGTGCTCGTTCCAGGACGTGAAACTCTTCCCCTGTGATCGGATTTGCGCGTGTCCAAGTCTTCTCCGTCTGTCATTTCGTGGCTGTTTAGAGTCGGAGGTAGCAGTTCTGTTTGCTGTGACAAACTCAGCAAGTTGCTGCCACTGCTTCCATTAGTTGTGATTGTTCCTTCACGGCTAAGCACGTGTCTGTCATTTACTTTTAGTTTCCGTCCATTTCTCTCTGGACTGTTTGCTCTTGGAGGGGATCTTGCGTTATGCAAGCCTATGTTTTTTTTATACGGGGAGCTAATAATCGTTCCGATGGAAATATCTGCTGGACGGCTTCCCTGGATTGGAGAGGAAGGTGAAGAAGAGGAAGTATCACTATCATCATTATCATGATTGATGTTTCGCGGCGTGTTAACTTTTTCTGACTTTCTTTTTTTCTTTGTAGGTGTGGAGAACGACGACATTTATGGCGCTGTATGTGATACGTTTCTTTTCTGTTTTGGAATGATTTGGAGAGCCTGATCTGCTTGAGTTTTAAACTTTGCAGGTACATTTAACTAATGCACAGCATGGAAATCAAACAACCGCCTTGCACAGGCTCAGATGGATGCCATCAATTTTATTCAAAAGCCAAACAAGAAAAATGTAAACATGCATCAAAGAAGCAAGTCAACAAAAATTATTACTGGTTACCCGCAGTGACCGTATAGCAACGTAACTTCTTGAAGCTCCAAAACTGCTTGATGAACACCTCTTTAATGGCTAAGGGAATGAGTCTGTCTACAGAAGTTGAAAACTGTAAAGAAAGCAAGTAGAGGCAAACTGTATATCAAAATCATTGGCACAGCAACAATTTTAGAGACCATAGTATAAAAAAAAATGAAGACCCATTCACCACTTGTCATTGACAACGGCTCCTATGAAATCAAATTCGGCTTGGCCAACCAAGATCATCATCAGCCCTATCGTTGTTACAACTGTGTTGCGAAAAACACCAATCTGGGCACAGAATCTTACTACATTGGGAATCAGCTCGATACCAAATTGCAAAACCATACTTCTGGAGTATACATCAAGAGACCTATTGAACGGGGCCAGTTGACAAGCTGGGAAATAGAGAATGAAGTGTGGAACTATTGTTTTTACAACCCTGAGGAATTTGGTGGGTTTGAATTGAGCAATGATATTGATGACAGACAAGACCTCATACTCAGTGAAACGATCTTTACTTTACCTGAGCTAAGTCGAAACACGGACCAGATTGTTTTTGAAGAATATGCGTTTGATTCGTTATACAAAGCGCCAAGTGCTGCTTTTGTGCCTTTCAACAAGGAGAGTATACTGCAGAACATGCTGTCATATAACAAAACCGATGATGTTTCTGAATTTGACGCGGAGATTGGTCAAAACACCACTACAGATCCACCCGCTATGGCCTCATACAATGACTTTCAGTTGGTCATTGATTCTGGATTCAATTGCACTTGGATAATTCCAATAATTAAAGGGGCGGTGCATTACAAAGCTGTTAAAAAATGTGATATTGGTGGAAGATTTTTCACAGGGTTGCTAAAAGAAATGCTCAATTTTAGGCATTATGACGTTTCTGAAGAAACCATCCTTGTGAACAGAATCAAAGAACAGTGTTGTTACATGAGTCCACAGTCATACACGGAAAGTTTCCAAAACAAAAACGATGCCATTGTAGAGTATGTGTTACCAGATTTCCATTCGGATAATAAAGGATACCGGTACGATCCTTCAACGTCATTACCTTTGCCTAAGACAGCACAAACTCTGGTTTTAACCGATGAGTTGTTTGCCGTGCCAGAAACCATTTTTCATCCTGAAATTGCACAGCTTGTCAACAAACCTGGACTTATTGAGACAATTTTGGAATGTCTTTCCATGGTCCCTGAAATAGTCAGACCCTTGTTGGTTGGCAACATTGTTCTAACAGGAGGAAATTTCAATATTCCAAGTTTCAAAGAGAGGTTAACTAAAGAATTGCAAGTGCAATGCCCTATTGACTGGCAAGTCAGAGTGAGTTGCTCTAGTCGACCTTCTACTTTTGCTTTTGAAAGCATGTGCAAGTTCAGCGAGACTGAGGAGTACACCAAGGCAAGAGTCACTAGAGAAGAGTATTATGAAAAGGGGGCGGATTGGTTGAGTAAGAACAGGTTTACTTACCAGCAATCTTTGTAAGATTTTATAGACTAACAGTACCATTTGTGTACAAGCAGGATAAGCGAGTGATTTGATTACTGTCTTGTCACGAGACTAAGCTAAGTACACAAACATCACGCGATCTAAACAAGGTTGGATCATTAATTTTTTAAAAAAATAAACAACTATGACGTCATTCTCAGTGTATTTGATGATGTTGATTTAGGCTGTACTATTAAATTTTAGTCAGTTAACTAGGAAACCTTGTTAATGTACAGTTTCTGAGATGATGTATCACTTCAATCCCATCACAGCAGTTGAGCTGCTTCATTTTTCCAATAAATTATAAAAACATACTATAACTAAGTACGAAAAGGCAATGAACAAAGCATGTCAAAATGGGAAAAAAAAATGAGTAAATTGAAGACAAGGCTTGTTGTCAATGATGATCGAATGTAGTAAATAAACAGATTTGAAACAAACACTTATCATTCACCTCTGACCTTTCACCAGTATGGATGATTTGCCTGTTCTTGTGACGTTTTCGTGACGCTCATTACGACGCTCAGTACGACGCTTATTGCGACGTGCTTTTTTCCACCGACACCAAGAGCACAAAATTAAGGGCGACCACCAATTTCATTCGCTTGTTCGTTCAGTTCTCCCTTAAAAAAAAAAAATATAATAAAAAAGAATTAGACGTTCAGACATTTACGTAGAACAATGTTGAACGAAAAAAAAAAGAAACAAAAATAAATAAAATCAGACAGTATACTACTACTACTACTACTACTACTACTACTACAACTTCAATTAAAACCAGCTTTAAGGAACATACACTTCAGGAGATCAACTCCAACACATCTGTACCTACAATCGATTGAACTTTTCAAAACAACTCTCTATTTCTCTTTTTCTTAGGTGTATTTTAACTATAGTATATTTGACACTTTATTTGGTATGATTTTAAGGACAAATTCTAGGTTCCAGTAATAAGAGCTTATTTGACAACTTTTTTTTATCAGGTGTACAGTGAATGATAACGTGTTGTTACCGTTTAAATAACGATACAAGGTGTGTGTGTGTGTGTGTGTGTATGTGTGTGATTGAGAGAGCAAGTGCATGATATAAACAAGAGCATCTAAATGGTATATAAAGAAAGCCACACAATTGAATTCAAAATTATATTAACATAGCTGCATTGTCGCCCGTTGAACAGACAAGAGATCGACAACGAAAAGCAGTACTGTCATTGATACATACACCTGCTTTAACTTTCAAAAACGAACTGAAAATAAAGATCTACCAAAAACAAAAACAAAAACAAAAACAAAAAAAAATTATGGCTAGAAGACCTTCTCATTCCTCTCTATCACTATTGCAAAAACAGTTGATCGAAGAACAAGCAGAAAATTACGATCATCAAAACTTGTTGAAAAACCATCCGGAATTGAACCAGTACTATGTCGGAGTTGATGTTGGGACCGGATCTGCAAGAGCTTGTATTATCGATAGTACGGGGAACATCTTGGCTATGAGTGAAAGAGCTATTATCAAAGAGATTTTGAAACCAAATTTCATCACCCAATCTTCCACTGAGATCTGGAACGCTATTTGCCACTGTGTCAAAAGCGTTGTTAGAGAGAGCGAAGTTGATCCATATAAAGTCCATGGGATTGGTTTTGACGCAACTTGCTCTCTTGTTGTTGTTGATGAAACCACTGGAGCTCCTGTTGGTGCAGGACCTGATTTCACAAATGATAATCAAAATATCATTTTGTGGATGGATCATAGAGCAATGGATGAAACTGCCAAAATCAATTCCACAAACCATAAAGTTTTGAAATATGTTGGTGGTCAAATGAGTGTGGAAATGGAAATTCCAAAAATTAAATGGTTGAAAGATCACATGGCCAAAGAAACATACGGAAAATGTGAATTTTATGACCTACCAGATTACTTGACTTTTAAAGCAACAAATCAGAAAAACAGAAGTTTTTGCTCAACCGTTTGTAAACAAGGACTGTTACCTCCAGGAGTCGAAGGTTCAATTAAAGGGTGGAGTGAAGATTTTTTGAAAGAAATCGGATTGGAAGATTTGACTGCTAACGATTTCCAAAAATTAGGTGGGGACGCTTCAAAGACTTTTAAGAGTGCTGGTGAAGTCGTTGGTGTTTTGAGTCCAGAATCAGCTTTGCAATTGGGTTTGACCACAAATTGTGTTGTTGGTTCTGGGGTCATTGATGCTTATGCCGGGTGGGTTGGTACTGTTGCTGCAAAGACAGATTTCGATTTGGACCCATTAGTCCACTTAGATAACAACGAAAAGGGGATTGCCAAGGCAACAGGAAGATTGGCTGCAGTTGCCGGTACATCTACTTGTCACATTGCCATGACCAAAGACCCAGTTTTTGTCAATGGGGTTTGGGGTCCATACAGAGATGTTATGGCCAAAGATTTTTGGCTAGCTGAAGGTGGTCAAAGTTGCACCGGTGCTTTATTAGCTCACGTTTTGAGTACCCACCCTGCTTTCACCGAATTGGCTACACAATCAGACACAGCAAACGTTTCCAGATTTGATTTTTTGAACAGCAGATTGGAAATGTTGACCGCACAAAAGGGTGCTAGATCTGTTGTTGCTCTTGCCAAGCACTTGTTTTTTTACGGGGACTATCATGGGAACAGATCTCCGATTGCGGATCCAAACATGAGAGCTGCCATCATTGGGCAATCCATGGACAACTCCATTGATGACTTGGCGATCTTGTACCTGGCCAGTTGCGAGTTTATCGCTCAACAAACAAGACAAATTGTGGAAAAAATGTGTGCTAGTGGTCACGAAATTAAAGCCATTTTCATGAGTGGTGGTCAATGCAGAAACGGGTTGTTGATGAGACTATTGGCGGACTGCACCAACTTGCCAATTGTCATTCCAAGATATATCGACTCTGCTGTTGTTTTTGGTTCCGCCCTATTGGGTGCTGTTGCCAGCAAATGCTACGACAAAGATCCATTTGAAAAAAGCACCAATGTTGACAGAAGAGCCTCTTTGACAGAAGAAAAACCCCCACTACCAACAAAATCGCATTTTGCACAATTTGCTAAAGCAGCAGGATACAATCTGAACGAAGACGCGCACTCTCCATCCCCATACACGATGCCAACGGCTTCATCAACAACAGGTGTTTCCTCCGGGTTCCCATTCCCTCATGTGACACCAGCAAGTCAAAGGACTTTGAGTGAAAAGAAAAATGCCATTGCAGAAGAGGAAGTCACATCGCCAAAAACTTCAACAAGCAGTGAAGCCCTATCTTTTAACTCTTCAGACCACAAGAAGGAAGTCAAAAGCTTGCTCGCAGGGGACTTGTTGTGGGACGTCATGTACAACTTGACAGGTGCAGGGAAAGTGGTCAAACCAAACTCACCTGACCACCCAGATAGAAAACTGTTGAACGCCAAATACGAAATCTTTTTGGATATGGCCAAAACACAAAGAGATTATAGAACTAAAGTGGACGAATTGGAAAAACAAAATGCTTGATTGGGACTTGGAGTTTTTGATATAATTATATAAAAAAAAAATTATAAGATAAAAGTTTATGCTATTTGTGCATAGGTTTCTTGCAACACACCTGAGTTTTCTTTTACTAAAAAAGAAATCAAGCAAGACTGTCTTTTCTGATGATCTGCATTGTGAATTTTCGTGCCATCTCATCTCACATGTTTAAGGAACATTTCAGCCATTTTTTTTTTTTTTTGCTGTTTTAAATCAATCAATTTTCTGTATTCGGCAATTTTGTAAATACCTTTGTTTCAACGTTATTGCGGCATTATTCCATATGGTTTGTTAGCACAAGTGCACGAAAAACAATTGTACAAAAAAAAATAAAAAATAAAAAGTATAACAGACAAAAAAAAGACAGAAAGCCAATCAGGTACAAGAAACTTGATTTGAGATCGATTCAATATATCAAATACACCACCAAGATACCAATTGAGCTCTTGTTAGGTTTTTCTGTTGGCGAACAACCTTTAAAAAAAATAACATAAATAATACCACCACATCTCCACTCACAGCAAACACCTGCCAAATGCTCACAATATCCTCATTGCTTTATCTATGGCTCATACCGCTTTTGAACAAAATAGCTTTTGGATACAGCCCCAACCTTCGAAATAGCTTAGCCGAAAAGCTTGGTGCCACCGATATCGAATATCCATCCATCGACCTGTCCTTTTCAGACAACCAGGAGATATCTATATTTGGATTACCTGAAGATGTGGCATTGATGGTATATGCAGGCCAGCAAAATTTCACCTCGAACACAAGCTTCACGGGGGATGCTTTAATTTATTACAACTACAACGACAACGAACACACCAAATTCATAAGACTAGACTCGCTTCCCAGTGGGAATATCTCCAAAATGACGTCTTTAGACCCTTACAGTAACGACAGCTTTGTTTTGTCAGGTGCTGGGTATATTGGAGACAAGGATTTGTCCAAACAAGTTTTGTTCAATCTTTCGTCATTAACATACACAGAAATTTTCAATCAAAGTCTCACACAAGTGAATGCGGTGTTTTTAGATGGTGACGTGGTTTATTTCGGGGGAAACTTCACTTATGCAGATGGTCATAGTGCTGCCATGTGGAATTTGACCTCCAATACAAAATCAACGTTGCCCTTTAAAGGTTTTGGGGAAAACTCTTTTATCAAATCCATTACGAAAATAAACGACAACTCAATTCTGTTTACCGGGTATTTCAATACTCTTGATGACAGTTCATATTTGAACAAGACCGTGTATTATCAAAACAGCACTCAAATCAAAAACTCTACTACTGAAAACATAACAGACATCTCAATCGCCACTAATTCTACACAGCAGATACAACAGCTGGTGCCCATACAGTTTGCTAACTGGAGCGACGACAGCACGTCAATTTTTCAAAGCCCTGAAAGCTTTATGTGTCCGGAAGTGAATCCAAGTTCAACTCCAAATTGGGTAGGAAACGATCAATCATCCTCTTTCTCTGTGTCTTTCCTGAATACAATCACCCCGTCGAAAATCAGAATCTACATGTCGAGTTCGGACTCTGTGTCGAACTTCAGACTACTGTTACCCAATGGTGGGATTGTTCAGCTAACTTATTTGGACCCTTTTCTTGAGGACCTAGTCAGTTGCGATGTTAATTGTAACTTGTACTCAAACATTACTTCAACAGGGACAAGATTTCTAGAAAACAACATAACCAGTTTGTCTTTCAGCCCACAGTATCAAGATTTTGTGCTCACACCAGTTTTGCCCTTGAACGGATTGACTTTTCAAAGTTTGCCAAGCTCAGGTGTCAACAATGAAAACTCTGAAGTATATTTGCAAGGGTTTCAAGTTTTTCAAGACAGGTATTTTGTGTACGCAAACAATACACTGAACAAACCGGGCTGCGCAGACATTTCCAGCTTTTCTACTGCAACTCTTTCAAATGACAACTGGAAGCAGGGCCTGATTGGGGGGAGCTACTTGGCAACACAAGATGTCCAGAATAACCCTTTTGTCGAGTTTGTGCCTCAGATCAATATTATCGGAAACTATTCATTTGATATTTATACACCAGGCTGTTTGCAAGATGATAGCTGTTCTTCTAGAGGGATTGTCAATGCAACCATTACATATGAAGATGAAAACGGATCAACATCCACCTCATCTACAATAATATACCAAAACAATAATGAAGAAAAGTACGACAATATATTTGTCGGATACTTGTATGCGGCACCAACAGTTACCCTTACATACGTTGGTCCCATCAATGCACAACAGTCGAATATCATCATGGTCGCTGATCGCCTTTCAGTTTCGGCGGAAGAAATTCCAAACCCTGTACAACTGGTTTCAACAAGCAATCATACTTCGGCCCACACATATAACGTTACAGAAACATTGAGTAGAAATGTTAGTTTAGACATTTATGGTCTTTTGGAGTATTCCCCTCAAAACTTCACTGATACAAAATTAAACTCGTCTATGAAGATTGGTAACAGTAGTTTGAACAGTTATACCACAAGCAATTTCGTAAACAAAGGCTTAAAGGATTTTAGTTTATTCTCAACTTTTTCCAACAACACTTTGATATTATCCAGCCCGGATTTTGCTGGTATAGCTTACATCACGTTAGATGATGAGAATAACATTGTTGCAGACTCAAAGCTAAGCACCAATGGAGAAGTTACTGCGGTCGGAGTTATTGAAGACGATATCCAGTTACTTTTTGGAGATTTTGATATCAACAACAACGAGCTTTCCGCAATATACTTTAACGAGACCTTTACCTCGCTTCAAAATTTCAAAAGCTTAGTGAACGTCACAACGTTTGAGACTTTACAAATGCCCAACGGCTTACTATTATCTTTTGACAATAGCTACTTCTATAATTGGACGTCTCAATCAGCGTTTTCAAACAGCTCATCTTTTGGATTGTCGTTGTGGAGCGCTTCGTCAAATTCGAATGGGGACACACTTTTTAGTGGTGGCTTCTTCAATCAAAGTTTGGTACCAACATTTGACGGTCCTCTAAAGTTTGGGCAATATCTCCAAAACGTTAGCTCATTGTCGCTAACGGAATCTAGTGTTTTTGACTATTATCGCGCCGCATACATCAACAGTTCTGCAAACGCTTATGCAGTTAAGGTTAACAAAACAGACTCCACTGTTTTAATGATAAACAAAGAGAATAACGTCACAAGTCAAATTCCCGTTGATTTCGATGATTATGCCATTATTAATTCAATGGTTTCTGCTGACGAAGTTCTATTTTTGAGCACCAACAATTCAGATTTGTTTTTTTACAATCTTTCGGCCGTTGCAACTATTTATGATGATACAGTTAACGACACCTCAGCTGTTTTCAACTCAATGATTTATTTTAAAGCGAACAACACAGCGTTGCTCTGTGGCTCTTTTGAGATTGGGTCTTGCAATGGTACTTGTTTATTCGATCTTTCCTCACAGACCTGGTATGATTTTTTCAACAGCACCATTTCAGGAAAAATATCCAAATGTCAACTTGAAGATGATGATCTTTTACTTTTGTCAGGTGAATTTGCTACAAATAGTTCCAAAGAAACTCTTCGTTTAGGAGCACTAAATTTGACATCATCAAAATTATCCGTTTACACAAACTCATCTGACTACATAAACGACTTTTACGTTTCACCAGACAATGGCATTTACGCTTTGAGTAATAATTATTCACAGCTTTCATACTTTGATGGCTCGATGTGGACAAACTTTTCCATGAACAACTTTTCCAATGAAAACTTTCAAATCAAAAACGTCATTAATCTACCACTTTCGAATACCACTAAAAAAAGAGATTTTACTGATGGCACAAGTGTCCTACTAGCATTAGGAAGTTTTGAAACATATAACTATGGTTTGCAAAATGCTATGATTTACAGTGAAGATCAGTGGCTACCATATCTTGCAGCCAAAAACCTAAATGATGCTGACGGTGTTATTGTGGCTCCTCAGATTTTTGCCAGTGCGGATATGAGCGAGCAGTGGTCTTCTGATTTGCCTTTGAAAAATTATACACAAAGTGTGAGTACAACGACTGCCAGCCCTCATAAGGAGTTAGTTATCCATACCATGGATCGTGGTTACGTTGTTTTGCTAGGTCTTGCATTGTCGTTGGCCACTATTGGGTTTTTGGGATTTGCATTGGTGATGTTTTTGGTCGCCTGGAGAAAACTTACACAGAATAATGATCGGGGAACATCACGTATTGATGAAAAAACGATTTTGGAAACTTTGCCTCCAGAACAACTAATGAGGCATGTTGGTGGCAAAGAACCTTTCCCGCAGAAAACCCACGAAGATTAAAGAAGGTTTAAGAGGCAGAATGTAGAATGAAGTGTTTCTGAAAACATGACACGTATGTAAAAATATATTCTTTTTTTTTTTCTAAAAATTGTGCTACTGACACAGTGCAGCAATTGAATAGTCAAAGATCGAAAAACTGATGAGAAGGTCTGCAGTGCATTAAATCAATCCTGTCTTTTCTTTCAACTTGAAAAAAAGAAGCTCATTTCTGTGTGCAAATGGAAGACCACTGTACTGCTTATCAATATCAAGTAATAATCTTTTGGTTTGATTGACATAATTGCACTCCAGCCATTTTCTTGCAGCCAGAAGCTCAAAAAAGACAGCTTTTCTTTGTCTTTGATGTCCTTGCATGATATAGTCCTTGCCCCAATCAAGCTTATTTGGATTTATGGGCACCTGGGTTGTAGCATCAGAGGTTTCCGCAGATTCAGTGCTTTTGCTGCCGCATTGTGACAGTTTTATATGGTGAATAACTCTTGGGTCAACTCTCAATTTGAAACAAAGACTTAGCCTCTCCCATATAAAGCATTCAATCAAACCATACTTGTTATTGCTCCAGTACAAAATCTCCTCATACCACCTGATGGCATAAGGAACTCCTAACCATTCGTCACTAAGCGTGAGAAAAAGCTCACTAAGAGGGAGAAGAAATTTGAGCACTATGATAAACATCTTTGCTGGATCAGAAACTTCATCCTCCAAAGTTTCTGTTGAGGTAGCTTCCGAAATACCTCTGGTGATCAAAGGGTCCAACTCGGTTTTAATCATTTTCCCTGTTAAAATTGTTTGAGCTCCCATGAAAATGGCTATGGCGCTCCAAAAAAGAGTGCTTGCCAATACTAACTGCGGGTCCACGTTTGCCGGCAGTATCTCCTGTAAAATAGTAGCATTGAAGTCTTTCACCAGCTGATTGTAGACAGTGAACGCTGTTTTGAAGTCTTTCAGCATGAAGCTCCAATCACCGAGCTTACGTAACAGCATTTCCTCTTCGGCAGTTTCCAAAGCTGCATTGGAACCGTCTGACGGAGATAGAGCCGGCGAAGATTGCCTAGAGAATTTCCTGAAAAACAGTTTTGAAAGTGACTTTCTGTGAGCCAAAATTGTCTCGTTCCAGAACTGTATTTTCCTCACCATAAAAGGTTGTATTGCGTTTGTCTTCATTTGCACCAACAATGTTTGCAAATTTGCAACATCCTGCTGCGATACCTTGTTTTCATTGGTAGTTGTGTGCCAAATCGGCAATAAAAAACTTTCAACAAACAGCTGTTTTTTCAGTTGTTTTGCCAAAGCACATGCATCTTCAAAAGATTTTTGATCGTGGTCATTATAACACATTACAAAAACAGGCAGTATATCATTTATATTAATATATTTCCAGTTTTTGGTCGCTTGGCTTTTCTTTGTTTTTTTGATGTTTTTGAAGTGCACAAGCATTTCTCTTGCCTTTTCATATTTGTCCTCGTTCTCTTGTGAGCTGTTCAGATCAAATCCCAGCATACAAACTACTGGATGATTAAACATCGTCAAAGGAACGCTCAAATCATAAGAGCTCATGCTGGATTCAAAAAAGTACTGGAAAAGTTCTTTGCTGTCTTGCATTGGAACATCTTGAGATTGCTCTTTGATAGACAAATATTCCTTGATTCTGCTTTGTAACAGGTCTGGCGAATCCATTGGCATATCCAGTAACGTTTCCATATCAGCAGCAAAACGCAAGCTAAATGGTCCGTGCAAGTCCTGCAGTTTGATTGCACTGTCACTTTCTTCAAGAGCACTGGCCGTAGTTTCAATATTGCCGTATTTTACCATGTACTCGTGAAGATTTCGAATGTTCAATGTCCGCTGAAGCCGGTCGTTTAGCTCAGGTGATGAAGAAACCGTAACGACTGGCGCAACAGAATCAAGTATGCTATTTTTTATCGATTCCTTATCATAAGTCAATGCCGCTGTTGCCATTTTGGGGATTGCTCTTGCTCGTTCCCTATTATCACATTTAGGATTTTGTTAAGCACAATGGAGAGCTACCATCAGATCAAAATCCAGAAGCATTGTTTTGAATGGAAACCCACTACAGAATAGGATACGCGCCCTACAAGAAATCACGAAAAAAACCCGGACGCAATGAAGCGCATTTCCAAAATTATTAGTCGTTAACACGTGCAACAAATCATACAAGAATGCTAAACGAGCAAGAATCAGCCAAGAGATTTATCATTGATGATAAAATAAAAACATCGAAATATAAAGCATCATAAGATCCAACACTCCAACCCTTTAGAAATACCTTAGAGGCAACATGCTGTCAGCAAATGCGCTGTTTATTTTGTTGGCGCCAATTTGGCTGCGCTTGACATTAGCGTTTTATTTACCGGGAATGGCACCAACAACCTACCAAGAAGGAGATGAGATACAATTATTTGTCAACCATTTGACACCGGGAATTCACGAGCAACACAATAAAGAAAATCACATGTTTTCGTATGATTACTATTTCCACAAGTTCCACTTTTGCCAGCCTGATGAGATTGAAAAACAACCACAGTCATTAGGGTCTGTGGTTTTTGGTGATAGGATATACAACTCCCCTTTTGAAATAAAAATGTTGAAAGATACATCCTGTAATAAACTTTGTTCTTCCAAAATACCCAAAAACGATGCAAAATTCATCAACCAGCTGATCTCTGAAGATTTCCGCCAAAATTGGATCGTTGATGGGTTGCCAGCAGGAAGAGAAGTGATTGACAAGTCGACAAACACACAATCACTTTCTTCAAACTTTGAACTGGGATTTTTTGATAACACCAATGAAGCAAACAAATACTTCAAAGTTCCCTTATTTATCAACCATTTCGACATAGTCGTTGAGGTTCACGACATTGATGCATCTCACTACAGAGTGGTGGGGGTGAGGGTCAATCCTCTGAGTCTGGAGAGAAATGTTGAAGACTCTTGTGATTTGACGGGCAAACCAAAAATATTAAGTGAGAAAAAGGACAACTACGTACATTACACTTACTCTGTAAAATTTGAGCACTGGGACACCCCTTGGGCCACGCGTTGGGACAAATACTCGCACACTACAAATTCTCAAATCCAATGGGTTTACCTAGTCGGTATGAGTGTCGGTGTTGTCTTTTTGGCTTCTTTGATGGTCCAAATATTGTTCAAGACTTTGAAAAAAGATTTCAGCAGGTATGAAGCATTGAACTTGGACAGCGATGAGTTTGACCAGGACAGTGGCTGGAAATTATTACACGGAGACGTCTTCAGAGCACCAAAAAACCTTTTGTTTCTTTCTTCCTTGACTGGTGCCGGAATTCAAATTTTGGTTATGAGCGGCACCGTCATTTTATTGGCCTGTTTTGGATTGTTATCTCCTCAAAACAGGGGTGCGTTACCAACCGTTGCCATCATATTATATGCGTTATTTGCTTTTATTGGTGCCTTCACTTCTATGACAGTCTTCAAGTTCTTTGGCGGGGTCCAATGGAAATCCAACATGATCCTAACGTCAAGTTTAATTCCAGCAACTGTTTTTCTGGTCATCATTTTTCTGAACGTGTTTTTGCTTTGCGTGCACTCTTCGGATGCTTTGCCATTTTCTTCTCTGTGCATGCTAGTAGGTATTTGGATGCTCCTTTCTCTACCTTCTAGTGTTTTAGGGTCCGTTCTAGCACGGAGACTCCCATTTACAAATAAAACGGTCTTGTTTTCGTCTGCTCCAACCAAGACCAACTTATTAGAAAGACAAATTCCGAACCAGCCAACATATTTGAAAACCGTCCCTTCTGCCTTTGTTGCTGGTATATTTCCTTTTGGATGCATTTCAGTTCAGTTGTACTTCATTTACAACACACTGTGGTTTAATCAAACTTTTTACATGTTTGGATTTTTGCTAGTAGCGTTTTTGTTGCTTTTATTAACAACTTCCATCATTTCAATAATTTTCACTTACTACACATTGTGTATGGAGAACTGGAAGTGGGGCTGGAAATCCTTCTTCATTGGCGGGCTTGGTGTGTCTTTTTACATATTCCTACACTGCATTTTTTTTACCAAGTTTCAGTTGGAAGGATTTGTGACTATTGTTTTATACTGTAGTTACAGTGCTCTCTTGTCGCTTTTGATTGGGTTGTGTACAGGATCTGTCGGCTTCTTAAGTTCTTTGATTTTTGTGAAGAAAATTTACAGTTCTGTCAGAATTGATTGATGCGGTACTTCTGTGAGAAATGAACATGGTTTCAGTTGAATGTACAGTTTTATGTATGATTTTGAATTTATAGACTGTGATATAGTTTTAAGCAATGCTCTCAAGTCAGAGATCAAAGACACTAATTGGAGGAAACGGTCACGAGACGACAGCTTTTTCCTATCTGTCTCAGTTTTGCATGAGCCGGAGCTTTCCAAGTTTGCAACACGTTCAAAGAAAAGCACATAGTTATCTCAATTGGTGTGACTTGAAAAGACAATTGAACAGAGTTAGGAGCCAGCACAAGCCTTCCGTGTTAGACAAGATGGATCAAAGTGATGTTAGGGAAAGTGAACTTGAGAAAAAAGTTATTTCAGAGGCACAAAAACTGCAAAAGAATCAGACGGAAAAGGATACCATTGCTTTGCTGAAACGAGAGCTTGACCTTCAAAAAGAAGATGTTGACCGGTTGGAAAAGGAGAATAATTATTTGCAAGAGTATGTTGAAAATTTAATGGACTCCATTGATTTGACAAAAAACTCATGAAAGTCTTTTAGTGTTGTATTGGTACATTTTAATATTCCACTTATAAACTGTTTTTCTCTGGAAAAAAAAAAAGTGATTTAAAACTCTCGATAGCACCTTGTGTCATCCAACTTACAAATTTTATTGAAAACTTCAAAAAAAGACATAAATGTTTTGTGGCTGCATAATGAGGTGTTGCAGTTGAATGATGATGGTGTTTTCATTACCGTTTCATAGCAAAACAAGCTTCCCTCTCATATTGACATCATAAATTTTTGTTATCTGTGATAAAGGGTGATAATTAGAAAACATTTGGCTTTTTGAAGTTGAAGGAAGAAACGCTCCGAAGCCTCAGCCTTCACAGAACTCAGATCCACCAGCAGAAGTAAATTATTATCAGTCTCCAAAAAAAAAAAAAAAACAAAATTGGCATTTAACACACACTCATCTATGTCGACGTTCAACGGTTGTTTGAACAGTGTTAACAAATACTGCTTGGACTCTTTGGCTTCTCTGCCTTGTACCGAAAATAAAGAAATGTGTATAACCAAAGTGAAATCATCTTCTAATCCGTTTCTTTCTATTTTGAGCAGCGATGTGTCGCCAAAAAGCAGCTTTGAGTTTAGTGTGTGTAGGTCAATGGTTCACATGCCAAATTTTGAAATAACAAGTTTACTATCAGCTGATGCTCGTTATCCTAATTCTCGATTCCCCACGCCCTCGAAACAAAGTTTTGATTACGCAAGCACCAACCAATCAACTTCAAATGAGCAAAGCAGCGACATGCAGACTTGTTTAAATTTGTTTCCAAGAAGAGGAACTCAAGATAACAGTAGTTTGCTGTATTTTGGCTCCCTAGCCAATGAAAATAGGGAAGAAAACAAGTTGTTGGAGATTTTGAGTCATGAAATGAACATAGCTAGCCCTATGGTTAGTGATGTTTCTAGAGTGTTTCTTGAGCAAAAACTGACACTTGAAAAATCAGTTAAATGGCCAGATTATTTGCTATACCACATTTTTGGAATCGATCGCACAGGCTACTTTGAAATTCAGGAAAAAATTCAGCAAATTCAGCAATCATCGTGGTGTGTGTTTGACAAAGATTTCTGGAGCGGTTGTGCTAATGACACCGGGTCTGTAAATTTTTCCGTGGTTAGTCGGTCTTCCAAGTGCAGTAAAAGTTATGGAAAATCATCTAATGATGGCAAAAGTCATGGCCATAACAACCAAAACTCTTTGGGCGAGAATTTCGCTCAATCGATTGACAATATAAGTGTTGGCTCGTGCAACAGTGGAGATTTCTGTTCCCAAGTCTTTGAGCATGTTTGATTTGAGTTTTAAGAAGTGCAAAAACTTCTTCTATAAAGCCTTTGTATAAGTTTCTAGCAGGTAAGTGTGTTTGAGAGTAAATGTAATTGCGGGGTCATCGAACTTCGCTTCTTATCGAAAGGTAGAAAAAAAAAAAACAACAACAACAAAAGGTGCATTCTGGCTCGGCTTTTCGAAATACATGCGTTGCTAATTTGGGAGACCAATCTTGTTTCTCACGTTTAACCATATCGTTGATACGACACAGAACTAAATAATACAACACAGCAAACAACACAGCGACACTTTTACTTAATCATGGGTGCCATAATATCGTTACCATTCACAACTGCTGCAACCTTTATTTCATCATTTCTAGGTGCCACGGTCTCGAACTTACTCAGCTCCGTATTTAGCAAATTCGACACCTCCGCATCCTCTGTGGCTACCAGAATTGTTTACGCGCTGGTACTATTGATAAACTCGCTGGTGTCTTGGATATCAATGTCTACCAACCATTCCATATTATACCCGTCAAAGACCTGTGCCGGCTTAGAGTGCGGTGTCTTTTCAGTCTACAGACTCAATTTTGCCCTAGGGTTGCTACATGTTGCCCTTGCCATCACCATCTCGAGTTTGTCACGTAATGCGTGGAAAGTCAAAATGCAGAATTCCCTCTGGGCTTTGAAAACTTTATTCTATTTTTTCACCTTATTTGCCAGTTTCAAATGGATGAGCAATGATTTTTTCATTTGGTTTTCAAAATACATAAGTTCTCCTTCTGGTGCTATATTTATTTTCATTGGGTTGATTTTGTTGGTGGATTTCGCACACGAATATGCAGAAGTTTGCGTGAGACACGCAGAGGAAGATGATGAAAACTCAACTTTTTGGAGACGGTTGTTGATTAGTTCGACACTAGGAATGTATGTTTGTTCTTTCGTAATGATTGTTGTAATGTTTGTCGTTTTTTGCGGAGACAGTTGCAATATGAATTTATCCAGTGCCGTGATCAATGTTGTTCTGGGTGTTGTTGTGACTCTTTTGTCGATTGCTCCAAAGGTCCAAGAACACAATCCAAAATGTGGGCTTGTGCAAAGTAGTATTGTCACAGTTTACTGCACCTACTTGACATTCAGCGCTATGGCAAGTGAACTAGACGACAAAAGATGCAATCCTTTGGTCAGATCATCAGGCACAAGAAGGGCTTCAATTATCTTGGGTTCTTTATTTACCTTTATCGCAATTGTGTACACCACCACCAGGGCGGCAGGGAACTCGGCTTTCAACACATCAGGAGAAGACTCTTATAACATTCACTTGGATGGGGCAGACAACGATCTGTTCGGAGAGGAGGATAGATCTCAACTTAGACTTCAGGCCATAAGGGAAGCTGTTGAAGAAGGCTCTTTGCCGGAAAGCGCTTTGAACGATATTGAACTAAGGCATGACGATGGCGATTCAGAGTCTTTTTCAGGCTTCAAACCATCTTACAATTATGTTCTATTCCACGTCATTTTTTTTTTGGCTACACAATGGATAACAATGTTATTGACAATCAATGTTAAGGAGTTAGAAAATGGGGACTTTATTCCTGTGGGTAGAACTTATTTTTATTCTTGGGTCAAGATTATAAGTGCATGGTTATGTTATGGCTTGTACGCCTGGAGTATGGTAGCACCAATCATTTTCGTAGACAGATTTGACTATGACTAGATAAGTTGAAATCTATGAAAACATTGATGAAACTATGTAATAAATATGTCAAAGAGTAGCGGCGTTGCTCAAAAAATACAACGACTTAAGTAAGCGCTAGAGATTATCATTGAACTTTACTGGGGGTTAATCCAAAAGATGAGAATTTAAAAGTTTATTTCTCAATGAACAAGTCTAATCATCTGCGTCACAAATCCCCCTTTCCCCGATGATGTAGGTGCAATCTCTTTCTGGCATATCTGGAGAATCTTGTAATTTAGCCACCCTTTCCTCACCTCTTCCCTTTCTCAACAAGATTCTTGTTGCCGAGGCATGTGCCAAAACGTGCCCACCCACTGGTTTAGCAGATGCCGCAAACAAAGCACTTGCACCAGGGTCAGACTGGACTTGGTTGGTCATGAATACAGCAATATTAAATTCTTCAGCTATTCTGCACAACTTTGACAAGTACTGGTTCAATTTTTGTTGTCTTTCATTTAGCTCACCTCTTCCGCAGTAATCAACTCTGAAATTTGCCATGATGGAGTCAACGATAATCAATTTGTACTCACCATGCACAAGCTCGTTTCCCAATTGATCCGTCAACTCGGTTTGGTGCTCAGAGTTCAAAGCTCTTGCGTACATAATGTTGTTTAGCGTAACATCAGGATCTAGATCAAATCTTGCTGCAATTTGTTTGATCCTTTCTGGACGGAAAGTCCCTTCGGTGTCAATGTAGGCAACCTTCCCTTCGGCTCCCCCTTGCTCTTTTGGGAGTTGTGCAGTGACGCACAGTGTGTGTGCCAGTTGAGTTTTTCCGCATCTAAACTCCCCAAACACTTCGGTGATACTCATCGTCATAACACCACCGCCCAAAATGTTATTTAAACTGTTACAGCCAGTTGAAATGGCAAACACCTTCTCTCTTTTTGAGGCCTGCATGGTTGCAGGAATAAAACCAATAGAAATGATTTTGGATGCCGCTTCTTTGATTTTGTCAACTTTGACCTCACTCAAACCTTTGATCTTGTTCATGTTTCTTCTTGTGGTGGACAAAACGGTGTTGACAGAAAAGATTCCTGCAACTTTTAGCTTGGAAATATCTCCTGCGTTGATTCCAAAATTTTGCAACTCGTCAATCTGAACGATATCCTGCGTTGTAACTGATGTGTCTGACATTGAGATGGTGTTTTCTCTTATATGATGGGGTTGTTGTGTTTATTTATTATGGTTTTGTTATCTTGAAACAAGTTGCGCAAGAATTTTGAGCATTCAAGCTAAAACTATTACTCTTTTAATAGTCAAACTTTAATAAAAACGGCAAGAATACGCACTTTATATACTAAATTTTGGTCAACTTTAACGCGTTTTTTTTATTTAACCGCCAAGTCACCCTCTTGATGCCCAGTCGCGTGTTTGGGGGGTGTCAAAAATGTAGGCGAATAATGAAGAGAAGGTGAACTCACTTTATAATATACATCGCTTCTAATTAAAAGATATCTATAAATTCAATCAGAATGAAGGTCGAGTCCTTTGCTACTCGACATACATAGTCCTATTACAATAGTTGCAAGAGAAATCAAAATAACGCATGACATACCAAACTTATAAGGTGTCTTTTTTTGTTTGGTCTATTGCGTTTCTCTCTAATTCATCATGGAATCAGCATCGGCCCCAACAGATTGTTTTGTTTTCTGCAGAACTTTTTTCATTGGTTGAACTTCTCTGATTTTCAAACCAAATCTTTCATCTTTGCTCAATTCCGTCAATTGGAAAATGCCCTGGGTTATGTTGTTGTTTGGATCCAACTGGTATTGAGAATGACACCAGATTGGTGCACAGGTTTTAGATCCACCAGTCAGCCTTATGGCACCGTCTTCCAATTCAGAAACAGCAACAACACAAGATTCTCTGGCCATTGGCAACGTCACACATTCTTTGTTTTTCAAGAGACTTTTCAATTTCAGAGAGGATATGTTCAATTTCGGTAGAGGAACTTCAAAACCTGGCAATGTTGGATTGATGGCATCAGTACCTTTGTTACCCGATGGATTGGCACAGTTCAAGATCAAGTCCCATGGAATGAATTTCACAATTTGCACTGGTTTGGATGTTGCCAAGTAGTTGTTTGTGATTTCGTTCATACCCAATCTGATCGATTTCAAATCTTTGTTGATGTTTTGCAGATTATTGGCAATAACGTCTTGTGGAGTGCAAGTCAAAAAATCGTCTGACAAGTGCGCAAGTTTGACTGGATACACACCTTGTTTGTCTAGTTTGTTCAAAACGGCTCTGGATGTTTTCAACTTCAAGATATGGGTTTGTGTGTAGTCTCTGACAAACTGCGAGTTTCTGATAGTGATGTTTCTGTTTGTTGTTGTTGAACCAGAAAATTCGTTCAAACTTTCCAAAGTAACTAAACCCAGTTTGTTCCCGGTTTCTCCAGTTAATGGGGCAAATTTCAAATCAATCAAATAGACTTCACCAGGTAAGACTTGGAAATCATCTTTGGCAATGGCCGAATCTTCCAAGAAATTATGGCTATTTTTCGAATTGGTGCTGGCAACCAATGCGGACTCTTGTTCGTTGTTGTCGTTTGAGTTTTCACTGAAAGATTTAGATTTGTTTAGCAAGTCGGCTTCTTGGTTGGATTCGTACCAAACGACACCTTTAAAATCTCTTTCTGCAACAACCCCTTCGTTTTGTCCAGCCAAAAATCTTCTAATTCTTCTGATTTTAGATCCTGGAACCACACAACAATTGTAACTTTGAGCAATTGTATCCACTACAGATCTCATCAATGTCCCGTTGATTTGAGATTGAGACAGAGAATGGAAAGCTTGTGGCAATTTTTCTGGATGCAATGAGCATGCTAGTAAAGACACAATGGTTTCGGTGGCAATGTGGGATGCAGCAATGGCATCGGCTTTCCCACCTAGTAAAGGTCCCTGTGGTTTTGTGTTGTTTTCAATGGTTGGGTAAATGCACATAGAGTGAGTCACTTGCGAAGTGTACCCATCAATGTGACAACCTAGAGTTATTTTGACCAAATCACCATCTTTCAACACATTGTTGATGGCAGAATGCATCCCATTGGTGTAATCACTGGATTTGTTCTTGTTGGTCAATAATGGGAAATCGTCCAATTCAGGAGACCAGCCATTGTTGAATTCATCAACATCAATAGCACATGGATGAGAAATTCCTCTTTCGTTGACTTTGTTTTTGTAAAAAGTTTCCAAAGTTTGAGAAATGAACAGATCAGTCAGAAAACATAGCTGGGAAATAGACAATGGTGGATTGATAGTCTTGTAATGGTAGGAGTCATTGATCAAATTTTTCAAGTAAGTGATTGCAGTTTGTGTGATTTGGCCTGCAATTCTGTATTTGTCCAAAACTGGTTCGTTCAAGACGTTTTTGTCTTTCAACAAGATGTTTGTGTCTTCGTTGGAAATTGCTAAAGCCATGATGCGTAGGAAAGGTTAGCAAGTGCTTGGAGTTGGTGTTTTCGGGATTTTTGAACAGAAAGAAAAAAATTACCCTTAGAGTTTACAAAAGCTTTTAATCAAAGTAGCTGTAATGTACTATCTAATTGAAGCTATGCTCCCTTGCAGATCCAGATAATACTGCGAAATACTAGTATATTGCATTATTGTTATTGAAAAAAGAAAAGTTTCCAGATTCGAAAAGCTCATCACTTGCTGGCATTCTAGCATTTAACAGAAAGCCTTACAGTAAGCAAAAAAAGAAATTCATGAGTATAACAAAAAAAAAAAAAAAAAAAAAAAAAAAAAAAAAACAAAAACACCTGTCACGTGAAACAACTTCTCGGGGTGTAGATTTTTCGGTATATACCTTTTCAAATTGTTCGGCATATAGAAACTGTAGTTCGGATAAAATATATAATCATTACATACGACACAGCGTAAATTAATTATCGACATTCAGCAGAAAAAAATGACGAAATGCGCAAAATTCAAATCTTTCTTGTGCCGACGGAAGGGTACGATAAGTTTATCTTAGTTGATTTCTGAACGTAAAGTTCAACAATAATCTGTGGTTTACCTTTTACAGCTATTGGTGTCGGTGATTTTTTTTTACCGCACTTCCTATGGGAAATGTAGATTAGCGTTGCACGATTCACTAGTTTAATTGTTACTGGATGTCGTTTAACTAATCTTCTTCAATGAGCTGCTTTCTCGTGTTTGTATATATATGTTGTCTTCAGATATATATTTCTGATCCTTGGAGCTCTTAACTCGCAGTGTTTTCAAGTATTATCAAAACAAGAAGAAAAAAACCCAACTCCAAAAAAACACAACATTTCTCCACAATGCTATCTGTTGTTGCTAGAAACCAAGCTTTTGCTTTGAAAAAAGCTGCTGCAATTACACTTTCATCCACCACTGCCAGATCTTTCACCAAGCAAACTGCTATTGCTGCCAAACAGCAAGCTGCTGGTTCCGATCTTTCCAAAGCTGAAGAAGCTGCTGCAGCCACTGAAAATGATGAACTGGTTGAAATCACTTTGCCAGAATCCTCTTTCGAAGGGTACCTGTTGGACACTTTGCCAGATTTGACTTTCCAAACTTCTAAAGGTACCTTGTTGCAAATGTACAAAGATATGATTGTTGTTAGAAGAATGGAAATGGCTTGTGATGCTTTGTACAAAGCTAAAAAAATCAGAGGTTTCTGTCACTTGGTTGTTGGTCAAGAAGCCATCCCAGTTGGTATTGAATACGCTGTCACCAAAAGAGACACATTGATCACCTCTTACAGATGTCACGGTATGACCTATATGAGAGGTGCTTCTGTCCAAGCTGTTTTGGCTGAATTGATGGGTAGAAGAACTGGTGTTTCCTTTGGTAAAGGTGGTTCCATGCACTTGTACGCTCCAAATTTCTTTGGTGGTAACGGTATTGTTGGTGCTCAAGTTCCATTGGGTGCTGGTTTGGCCTTTTCTCACAAATACAAGTCTGAAGACGCTTGTTCTTTCACTTTGTACGGTGATGGTGCTGCTAACCAAGGTCAAGTTTTCGAAAGTTTCAACATGGCTAAATTGTGGAACTTGCCATGTATCTTCTGTTGTGAAAACAACAAATACGGTATGGGTACTGCTGCTGCCAGATCTTCTGCTATGACCGAATACTTCAAGAGAGGTCAATACATTCCAGGTTTGAAAATCAATGGTATGGACATTTTGGCTGTTTACCAAGGTTCCAAATTTGCTAAAGACTGGGCTGTTTCAGGTAACGGTCCAATGGTTTTGGAATATGAAACTTACAGATACGGTGGTCACTCCATGTCTGATCCAGGTACCACTTACAGAACCAGAGATGAAATTCAACACATGAGATCCAAAAACGATCCAATTGCTGGTTTGAAAATGAAATTGTTGGAATTGAACATTGCCACTGAAGAAGAAATCAAATCTTACGACAAAGCTGCCAGAAAATACGTTGACGAACAAGTCCAATTGGCTGATGCTTCTCCAGCTCCAGAAGCCAAGATGTCTATTTTGTTTGAAGACGTTTACATCCCAGGTTCCGAAGTTCCAACTCTAAGAGGTAGAATTTCCGACGATACTTGGGATTTCAAGAAAGGTGGTTTTGCTTTCAGAGACTAGATCAGCATTGAATATCGACTGACACTTGGTTAGTTTCATGTTTTTCTTATTAGCTTTTCCATTTTTTCCTCTTCTCAATTTTCTCTTATTCCATTTATCTGGTTGTGGAGGTCTTTTTTTTTTGTTTTTTTTCAATTATTTGGCTCTGTTAGTTGTGCATTGATAAGAGTGCATGTGTTTTTTTTTTTTTGATTTCTCTCTCTCACTCTCAAACGAAATCAGAAAACACATGCGTTTTTTCTCGCAATTCAGTGTTTCTACTGCAAAGGACCCATCATAAACAAGAAAAATCTCCAAGCACTAGTTCCGATGGAAACACCTTTAATTACAATATATTCCAGTCAGTTCATAGTTTGAGGTTGAACAATCAAAACAGATTAAGTTTTTTTTTATCGTTTCGTCTCGCCGTCATCATCAATTCATTCATAGAAGCACTTTGAAAGTGCATTATTATTAGGTTATTCATAATTTATTTTATTTTGAGCAGTGTGCAGTGAACGGTGTGCAATTCCCAGTCACTATCATTGCTATTCAATCAAATATTTTATTTTCAGAACTTTTTTTCTTTTTTTCGACATTTTTTTTTTCGACATTATTTGATTCACAAAACTGTTGCATTTACATGATTGATTTAATTTTTAAATCTTTCTATGTTGCTAGGAGTTCAAATGCCAAGAGATTTTTCCTGAAATTGTTTTTCATGTCAAAATATATATTAGCACTTCTCTCTCTATCTCTCTCTCTCTCTCGCACCAGTGCTAATCTTTTTTTTTGCCAGGATAATTAGCCAAAATCACTCCAAGGTTATACTGTTCATTTCCTACTTCATTGCATCACTTTCAAGATTTCTTCGATCAATATTTTCAACACTTTTAACATGCATTTGTATGTACATGTATATCATATGTTTATAGTACTATTTATTTTTATAGTTTCGAAAGCTTTAATAAATGAATTTTAGTTGTGTCCGTTTAGGTGTGCCCTTCACTCGCAACTCACATTAATCTCTGGCACATTTCACTAAACAGTTGTACTAACACTTTGAACTATTCTGTGTGTGAATGTAAGCATGCAAAGTTTATATCATAATCGCGTTGTCGCGAGGTTGAAACTGAATTGAATAAAAAAACAAAACTAAACCTCAAAACCATGGAACAGGAAAAGCATTTTTGATTCTGCGAAATAATAGAGACACAAAAACCGAAAAAAGTGAATAGGGTTGGCGGGAAAACATGTTTCTAATGATCACAAAAAGGTGAGCCCACGCAAAAGGTGAAACTGGATAAATACGAAGACACCTTAGGGTGCGTGACAATGTACAATTTCCAAAGCAAATCATAATTCAACAAAAAAAGTAAGTCCAAGACACTAGGAATACCAATGGGCTACTCTGCGTTGCAAGAAGCTCACGTTTCGTACTTGACCAACTCGCAAGGAACAGTTGATCCTGCGGGCCATGGTACGTCTCCTAGAACACCCGTTTTGCACTCCTCCCACATATTCAGCTCGCCAATCAGCAAACTAATCAATTTCAAGAAAAAACCAAGCAACACTTTGTCATCATCTGTTGCATCCTCACCCCGTGCTTCACCACAGCCACACCGAAGCAACAGTGCAACACCAAAGAAAATCGCACGACTCAATGATGATTATATATTTGGTTCGCCCAAACCTGCGCAAAAAATGCCGTCTCAAAACCAAAACGTGCGGGAAAATCTCCATTTAAAGGCTGAACAAATCATCTATACACCACAGCAGCGGATGTTCAATCCATCCCCTAAAAGACCACCGCCACCACGTCCGGTGGCAGTTGATACTTTCAAAGAAAATTTTTTCCCCCTCAGCGACTTGCAAAGTGCACAAACTCCAAACACGTTTAGCAGCAAAAAAAGACAAAATGAAACAGCTAAGAAACGTTATGTGAACGAGGAATGCTGTTTATGTTTTGAGAAATTAAGCACGCGTTCCAAAAATGAAAAAGTGTTTGGTGCCAGATGTGGCCATGTCGTGCACGAAGGCTGCCTGCTTTTGTTCATTGAAAGCAACGTGGAAAGCGAGCAGAATGCCAGTAGCAGCAGCAGTGATGCACAGCGTGACAACTTGTTCCCATTGTGTATGAAATGCACAAAGGAAAAAAACAAGTCCAACCGGTGTGTCCCATTGGACAGCAGTTTCCAGGACAACCTGGTGTCCCACTTGCTGTTAAGTTCAAAAGACTATAAAAAAAATGGTGACCCAGATTTTTTCCCACAGAAAAGCCAGCCACCTGTGCCACAGAGGAAATACATGTCTGTGATCTCCCCCATAGTGCAAGGCCAATGTCCACCGTATCTGTCCCGTTATTCTTCTCAAAAAAGCAAAAAATCTTTTAAATCTCTCAACTCACCCAAACCTATAACACGGAAAGTAGCGGCAACAACACCAACCTTGGTATCTTCAAGAATCCGGACTTCGGCAGCTTTAATTAATCAAAAAAAAAACACAACTACTACGTCCACGGTGGTTGGGTTCAGTGATAGTGCAGGATCGCAAACCGAGCAGTATGATGATGATGACGACAAGGATGAGGAGCTTGAGATTATCCATATTGACGATGTGCACAAATTGAAGCCACTCGCGGAGTCTGTGCGACAAGTTGTACCTCGCAAAGTTAAATCTCCACCAAAGAGTCTGATCATAGTGTTACAATTGGACTCGCACAAAAAAATCACGTTTGCGGAAAATATCAGTATAGTGAACAGTTTGAAAGCTTTGGATATGTGGTATAGGATCATGAACAAGAAAGGACCGCGTTTGTCTAGCCAGTATAGCGAGGATGATGGTGTTTTATGGAGTGTCAAGTTGTGTTGTGTTGATGATATGGGGAAAGTTTTGAGCAGTGGGCATGTATCTGATGTACTGCAGCAGTTGGGGAGCAGTCCTGGACTGCGATTTTCCCAGATCCGCGGGAAAACACTGACCAGCGATTACTGGGACCGAGCACTCATACAGCGATACTACCAGGATTTTGATTCTCCGATTGAAGTGTGCATGATCAGCAACTGCGGTGAGCCCAGTGGCGGCAATTTTTGGAGTAAACATGACTTCGACAGAAACAGTAATATCATGATGTGGGACAATTTTTTCACACTCTCAAGGGAAACTTTGTGTAAAATACACATTGGGTACCTGAACGAGGATATCGATGATGAGCTTATAGAGATTAACAGCTGGGTGGAGATAATGGAGCTTCTGTGTGCTTACTATGGGTTTGAGTTTGGTCAGGATTTTGGAGATTTGTGAGAGGATGTAGTGAATTAACTCGTAAGCGCCCAACCACTCTATTGATTAAACTTTTTTCTTATTATTTTTTTTACAGACCTTCTAGTCTCTGAAGTACGTTTTTTTTTTTTACCCTTAATATTTTTTTCCTTTATTAAAGTACAATATAATTTTTATGTAAATAATATATACTTTCCTGTAAGCTCGATATATCCTGAATTTGATTATTATGATAAATTAAATGAATTGATAATGTTGTGAATAATAAAAAATATGTTTTTTACTAGTTGTTAATTAACTTGTATTAAAATGCATTAAAAACTAGTAAGAAAAAAAACCCAATTCGCTAACGCTCGTTGTTATTTTCATTCTTCATCAGCACCGTCATCAATAATATCACTTGTCCATAAAGTCAAATTATCTCTTAACAATTGCATAATCAAAGTACTATCTTTATAAGATTCTTCACTTAGGGTATCCAATTCAGCAATAGCATCGTCAAAAGCTTGTTTAGCCAAATGACAAGCTTTTTCTGGAGAATTTTGGATTTCATAATAAAAGACAGAAAAATTCAATGCCAAACCCAATCTAATTGGATGAGTTGGTGGCAATTCAGTAGTAGCAATTTCACTTGCATTAGTGTAAGCTTTCAAACTTTCGTTTGTAGCAGTTTCTCTCAATTCCCCATTAGAAAATTCAGCCAAATATCTGTGATAATCCCCTTTCATTTTGTAATAGAAAACTTTGGATTCCCCAGAAGAAGCAGTTGGAATCAAGTGTGCGTCCAAGACTTCCAAAATATCATAACAGATTTTGGTCAGTTCGTTTTCAATTTTGGATCTGTAGTTTTTGATCAAGGAAACTTGAGTACTCACAGCAGAAGATTGTTGTTGTTGTTGTTGTTCTGGTTTGGTTTCGGTATTGCTAGCTTCTTTGGTTTCTCCTTCAGCAGTGGTGGTAGATTGTTCTGGTTGTTGAGCTGGGGCAGCAGCAGTATTCTGTTGTTGTTGTTTTTGTTCTTCTTTTTGTTCGATACTAGAAACAATTCTCCATGAAGCTCTTCTTGCACCAATCACATTTTTGTATGCAACAGACAACAAATTTCTTTCTTCAACAGATAATTCTTCACCACTGGATGCAACATTTTTCATGTTTTCCACCATTTCTTCATATCTTTCAGCTTGTTCAGCCAATTTAGCTAAATAAACGGAACTTTCACGACTTGTAGTAGACATTTTTTTGGAGATATATGTGTTTTAGTATATGGGTATAGGAGGGGAAGTAGGGTTGTGTTTTTACGGTTGTTTTCTATCTTTTAGTCCTTTATTTGCAAAGAGGTAGAGAGAGAGATAGAGAGATAGAGAAGGAGAGAGAGAAGGAGAGAAAGAGAGAGAGTTGGAATAAGTAAACCCAAGACACTGCTAAACCACTAAACTTAACATAAGTAAATCAATTAGATCCGATAAGAAAATCAAACACGTACAAGTACTTAATATTGCCTTGAATTGAACAAACAAAGATTATTTAAAATAATCAAACTTAGCTTCTATTTATATTCCAGTATTACAACAACTAATAGATTAAATAACTGACAGAAAAACTAATACAAATTATTATTCATGTTATTAATGTTATTCATGTTCTTGTTCTTGTCGTTATTGTCGTTGTTGTTGATAATATTGTTGTTGTTGTTGTTGTTTATTTATTTATTTATTTATTTAGTTTGAAATATTCCTAAAAATATAATCTCTACTGAGTTAGACACAGACACAAGAAACATACACAATGAACTTTGTAGATGAAAAATATTTAGACAAAAAATTCGGTTTTAATAAGGCGGGGAAGGAAGGACAGGAAAAAACACAGAACAAAGCACAGAGGAAAGCACAGAGGAAAGGTGGCAAAAAAAAAATTTAAGAACAGATATTGGGACATTTTAATGTAGAGTAGTGGTAGGACATTTTAATGTTAAGTAGTAGTAGGACATTTAAGATATTTGGGACATTTCTTACTTTGTATATATCATCATTCAAAATCATGATATATATTATTTTTTAAAACAGTTGGGACATTTTCTCTCCCTGTTTAAGGACATTTTTAGTTTACCCATACACACTCAAAACTCCCTCCCTCATTCAGCAAGCAACTTTCCATAATTGGACATTAAAATAAACATACAAAAAAAAAAATATTTAGAAAGAAACAGAAAAAGCAAAAAAAACAAAAAAACAAAAAAAACAAAAAAACAAAAAAAACAAAAAAAACAAAAATCCGACACCCAAACACCTTCTGTATTCAGGATAAAATTCAAGTACTACTGTACTCTGTCACAGTTACATCATACACTAACAAATGAGTCAAGGAACGTACTTAACTTGAAGTTGACATATCAACTTCAACTTCAACTTCAACTGTTGAAAAAACCATTATCAAATATCGGGAACATATACATCATACTGAAAAAGATCACTGTAACAAAGTATGATGATTGGCTTATAATTACTTCAAGACATTTTGAATCTAACGTCTGATCCACAGAAATGACAATGATTATGATGATAAATTATGATTATGGTGATCTAACTACAAACACTAAATTGAATTCCATTCTTTAAAAAATTAAGACATTTTCCTTTTTGTATTACTTTGTTGTTATTATTATTAGTTGTAGGAGAATTCTTAGTTTCATCTATACATTTTGCTATATTAGTTTATTGGAACAAAATGGAGAATAAGCAAAAACAAATGTCCTAAACAGCCAAGAACATTTTTAGGACATTTTGTTCTCTTTCTTTCTTTCTTTCTTCCTTTCTTTCTTTCTTTCTTTGGGTTTCTAAAGTATACAATACATACTTATTATGAACACAGAAAGTTAGCAGAGTGTGGTTGTTACCCTCTTCACATATATGTTACTCACGTGTGCATTTGACTTCAACCCATTAGGTTTAAAGGAAGGAAAAAAAAAAAACAAATAGTGGAATCTGAGACTGAGTAAAGTCTAGAAGTACAAATGAGAACAAATTTTTTAAATAAGGTGCAGTTGGAACAGAAAATGTTTGCCTTTTCTAAAACTGACTATAAAAAAATTTTAATTAATTAAAGATCAGTAACTGTTTGTTTTAAAAAAACAAAAAAAAAATAAAAAAATAATTAATTGAAATAAAATCAAATCAAATAAAATCAAATAAAATTAAATAAAATTAAATAAAATTAAATATGCGTATCCAGCTTTCTCCGTCAAACGTGATATGTTCTTTGTTGCTTGATAAAGTACCAAAGACTCAAGCTAGATTACTGAAATCGTTGTTGTACTCGGAAAAATCCGGGAACACCACTCCTGCTTGTTTCAAGAACTCACAGTATTTGATCCAGATTGTGTCACCGTATTTTTGCAATGTTTTAAAATTACCCAAAACAATCAATGATTTTCTTGCTCTCGTAATAGCAACATTCAATCTTCTCATATCATTTAAAAACCCAATATTGTTGTTTTTAGGATTACTACGAACCGTAGAAAAAATGATAACATCATTTTCATGACCTTGGTAAGCATCAATGGAGGAAATGCTAATCTTATCAACAATGTTGATGGTGTTACTGGTACTAGTGTTTTGTTCAATTTGGTACAACTCATCTTTATCACTGTTTCTAATAATTTCGTTACCACCACTACCGGTATCAGAATTCTCTGCCCATTTATAGCAATTGTCTCTAATTAACTCACTCAAATATTCTCTTTGACCACTATACGGTGTGATGATTGTGATTTTCTCTTTATCGCACTTCAACGTCTTGATCAACTCTTGTAGAATATCTAAAATCAAATAGCCTTCACATTCGTTCATAAAAGATATTTTTTTAATTTTTTTATGACCATCGTTACTATTGTACAAACTTGTTTTTTTACTCTCATCAATACTACGTGAGTCCCCACCACCATTACTCTTATTACTATAATCAATAAAATACAATGGATAAGTTGTTGGAGAAAGTCTTTTCTTAATGTTATCTGGTACACCATCCAATAATAAATTGTTGTAAACATTTGTGATTGGGAATTTGCTGATTTTAGGATTCATTCTGTACTGAGTGTTCAAAATTTTTGGTGACTCAACCATTTTGTTATTAATAATTCTTTCAAACAATGACGATCTCATTTCTTTGATATTACTGAAACTCGATAATTGGTTTGTATCACCAACAAAAATAAACCTTTTGATACCAGGTAATGATAGCGGAATCAACGAAAATGGCTCATTGGATTGCGTACTTTCATCCATTATCACATACGGAATCTTATCCAAAACATGCAAACTCTTACCACCACACGCAACATTCGTGGTCAGGATAACTTGACTTTGTAAAATAATCTGATCACTAATCTTTGTTCTTCTATCCAACATCTTGGACATCTCGTTGTAATCTCCCATGGAAACATCATTTCTAATAAATTTCAAAAACATTCTTCTATCTTGATCACTCATTCTTGAAGAGATGATGTTGTGTAAACAAGCATCCAAAACTTTATCCCTAGATGATTTTGTTTCAGCACTGGTCTCATCCAAAAGTGTAGTCTTGTTATCAATTTTCAAATTTTCTAATCCAAAAATAGCCTGTTCAGTGGATTTTTTGTTCTCTTTCAAATATTGAGATTCCCTACTCGTGGCTAAAACTCTCAAAACTTTGATCTTGGATGAACTGTCATTTCCCGCACCGTGTTCCAGTAATTTTTCAGCAATATTGTCAATTGCAATGTTGGATGCGGCAACAACTAAAATTGGCTGGTTTCTTAATGTTAACACCAATTGTTTGATAATTTCAACAATAGTGGACGTTTTCCCTGTTCCCGGTGGACCTTGAATAATAGTTACACGGTTGTTAATTGAATGTTGAACACTGTCAAATTGCGACTCATTCAAATTTGAATTAAAATAAGTCAAATTATTCTTGTAGTGAACGTCTTTGACGCTGTTATCACGGCCCATCAATAATCTTTTAAAATCAGGATTTTCAATTTTAGACATTGCACCAAAAACACGATTCATTTGCTCCACACATGGTAAAATCTTGAAATTCGTGTACAACTCTTTAACAGGCAAAGACCTTCCCAAGTTGAGACACCATGGGAAAACCCTCAAAAGAATTTCAAAACCGGCAACATCTTTCTTGACCAATTTTGGTGCCTTACCATTCTTAGGTCTCCTTTTGTTGTACTTGTTATCCTCACGACCACGAACACTTTTTTTGCGCAAATCTTTGAACAAAACAGGCTGAATGTCAACAATCGAGCAATACCAGAAATTGTCTTTGTACTTTTCATAGTTATTAGAAAAGTTGCTTTTATCATCAGCCAAGTTTCTTGATAAAATCATAACCTGATTTTTATTAAAAGGCAACCTACGCATATTGACATAATGGTCTGGCCATGAATACTCGTTGAAGACCCCATTTTCTCCTCCGCCAGGTGTTTGAGAAAAAGGCAAAGTGATCTTAAACATTTGCTCACCACTTTCGCCTTGAAACCCCCACTCAAGATCAAATCGAGTCAAATAGTCTCTTTCCAGTTCATAAAGCTGCTCCAAAAAGAAAAAATAACTCAAATAGTCTAGGTACTCATCAATGCTATCAAATTTCGTTTTTGTGTCAACTTTGGTGTTTGCAAACAAATCTTCACCTTCCTCTGAAGAGTTTTTATTAACATTCACTTTTTCATTTACTTTTTCATTCACTTTTTCATTCTTATTTTTAGGGTCTTTTGAGACGGTGACACTCTTGTCAAATGAGCTTTTGGAGCCCTTAGTTTGATTCCCCTTTTTCGAAGCATTTTTCAAAGCTTTCTCTTGTTCTTTGTTCTCTACCAACTGTTTACGAGGTAAATTCTTTGAGGTCTTGCCATCAATATTTGTGGATTGCTTTCCTCTTTGAATATCTCCTTTCCGGCTATCCACTTTAGCCTTCGAACTTGCCCTCCCATCAGCCTTGAAAGTGGTTCTTTCAGACTGTGTACCAAAAGGTTTGGTTTTCGAGTGACTGGCTTCGGTCTCTATGGGTTTTGAGTTTCTGCCAGTAGAATTTTCCATGTTCCCGCTTTTGGAAACGGCAGTTGATTTTCTTGTTGTCTTCGTATCAGAAGGTGTTTGTGTCCGCGATTTACTTGCTGGATGTTCTGAAGCTGATTTGTACGTTTTTCCAAAATTGTTCACAGTTTTATTGCTTCTTGCAGCCCTTCCTTTGTCATTTTTTTGTGCAGGAGCCTTCTTGCTTTTCAAAACAGATGATAACACACTTGCCACTTTCCCTTCACCTGTGTTGACACCCTTGAATTGAGATAGGTTGACTTCTGTTTTCTGAATGATTCTATTTTTGGCTTTAATATCTTGGTATTTTTTATCTTCTAGTTGCTGCTTTGTAGGCTCTTTTTTCACCTTTTGCCTCTTACCAGCCTTTTTGTTTCTCTGAAACTTTGGATTCTTTGTTGTCTTTTTTTTCACAGGCTCACTCATGTTCAAAAACTTATACAAAAACTGACCAGAATCATCAGAGTAGTAATCCACAGCCTTTTTGCCAAATTTATTTAAGCATTCTTTACACAAAATCTCGGAGTTGTGAGGTTTTGCAAATATATTCAAACTATCTTCGCAGCCACATTTGAAACATTGGATGTTGCTAAAATCAATGTACGAATTCCAATACTGAAACAATTGCCCGTTTTGCGCAACATCGTAGTACGCAACGTTTTCAACAGTGTTAATGTCTGCTGCGTGGTTAGCCTTTTGCATACAACTTTTACATAAACATTGCAAATCATAACCCCCCAATCTGACCAACTGCAGCATATGCACATTGTCGTTGTCGCAATCTTCACACTGAATTATTTCGTCGTTGCCCTTATACAAAATACATTTGTGTCTTGTTTCCACGACGTGTTTTCTCATATCCCGCCCAAGTAAAGTTTCTTTACATGTCTGACACTCAAACAAATTGGTATCTGCTGAAAAACTTTGGTTGGCTGCCATTTTTTTCCTTGAGTTGCGTCTTTTGTCTTGGCTACTGGGCTTCTTTGGAGTTTTATTAAACTTTTCATTTACATCATTAAGCTCAGTCAAATTATTTAATCGCTCGAAATGGTGAAAAATTATTAGCGCCAGAGACTGATAAATGATGAGCAAAGACACTCGGATGTTTACAAGACCGAAATGCTCAATAGCATGTGCACGTCCGAGGTATATGATTGGTTTTTTCCAGGCCCGAATAACTAAAATATATTGTTTAATTTGCTGTTTGGCTTATTTTTTCTTTGTGAGTTGAAGTATGAGTTGATAAACCAAGAAGTAAACAAAAGTAAACAGTCTAGAATTAGAATACTTGGTGAAGACTCAAACTCACGGATGTTAGGTCAAATTTTGTGCCTGTGGTCATTGAAGTGGGTGCAGAATTAATACAAGAGAGATCCAGACATCAAACCAATAACGTCAAATTTACAAATTGTTTCGCGGGAGCAAAATCATCTTGCGGAACGGCCAATGTACATACGCGGAAGGGTTTCACTCCTTTTGCGGACATTACAAAACACGCAAAAACTAAACTTGATATGTTTGGATCATTTTGATTTTATTTTAAGGAGTGAGCAGTTTTGAATGCCGGTTGAAGCCTGATAGTACTACACTTGCTAACCACTAAATCAAGCAAATCATCTCCTTGATGGAAGCATAACTTCTTCATATCTCCAGTTGCCTTAGTCACGAATAGCTTTGTTCGTACAAAAATTAGGTTGGGCAAAGCCCTACAACTATCAAAGTTATTCCAAATGGCTCTTGAATATAATTTTTGATTTACCGCTGAGCAGTCAATTAAGTAATGTTTTGTCCAATATGAGGGGGTTCTTGTTTTCAAAATGTCAACAACTTATCAAAGGTTGTATAGTGTAGTGGTTATCACTGTCGGTTTTGATCCGACCAACCCCGGTTCGAATCCGGGTACGACCTGTTTTTTTTGAAAGCATGATTAACGTTTTTTTTTATGATTGAAAACAAATTTAATGACCGGTAACGGAAAATGCTAGTTTTTGATTATATTTTATCAAATTTAGATCACCGGTTGCGGCATTGCTTTGAATTGACAAAATAAAGGGAGATAGATATTAAGATCTATTAAGGTCTTATCAGTCATCTTTATATGGCCGTTATATAAAGCCGCCAATTATAAATAGATATTTCAAGACCAGATTTACTATTTAATATTAGCTCAGTCTTATTGGTTAAAAAAAAAAAAAAAAATCATAACCACCAAAAAGAAAAAGGAACATGTCACAGTTCTCAAGCTCTGATTTTGATAGCCAGCAATACGACAATTTCAGACCCGTTTACGTAGAGAGTTTCTACAAGTACTTGCTCGAGTACCATTTCAAAACATCACACGATCAGGAGAGCAATTCTATAGTTTTGGATGTGGGATGTGGGCCTGGGACCGCTGTTTTCCAAATGGAGCAGTTTTTTGACAACAAATTCAGCAAAATTATTGGAACAGACCCTTCCTTACCAATGATTGAAACAGCAGCAGCCAAACTGCAAAAAAAAGACAAAAATCCGAGTCTTAACAATAAAACAGCCATCACATTCAAGACAAGCTCTTGCATGGAATTGTCTGAGAAAATCAATGTCAAAGTGGATATGATCACGGTTGCAGAAGCGGCGCACTGGTTTCTGCCATTCAAAGATTTCCTTAAAGAAGCGAAAAAAGTTTTGAAGCCAAATGGAACGTTGGCTATATGGGGATACATTGATCCTTGTTTTGTGGAGTACCCAGAGTTGGACAATTTTTTGTTATCCTTAGACTACGGAAAGGATTATTTTGGTGACTACTGGGAACAGCCAGGCAGATCGATTCTGAGACATTTGTTGGATGACCAAAAAATTGAAACTTCTGATGGGTTCTATGATATTGAAGTTAGAAAATTCACTGCAGCTGATTATCGTTCAGACCAAAATTTGGACTTTCCACTAAAAATCAAAAGAAGAATTACTGTTGCCCAATTCAGAGGGTACGTGGACACATGGAGTGCCGTAAACAAACGGGATAACGTCTTGCACGATTCGAAAGAGGTGATTGACGGGTTTTTTGCAGAACTGTTCCAAAAAGCACCTGGTCTTGGATGGGATACGGAAGTAACAGTTCTTTGGAAAGCTGTTTACAAGTTTGCGAGAAGCAGCGAGTAATTGTTTGTATGCACAAGTGGGCTGTATAAAGAAAGATATTTTGAAGACTCTTTTCTTGAACAAATACTGTAAATAACACGTGATAATGTTTTTGCGCAGTTTTGAGTGTTCTTTAAATTTTTTTTGCACTCTGGCTCTTGCAAATTTACACACTATTCGGGTGTAGTTGTTGTAAAGCTCATCGTTTTTTATTTTTTTTTTTCTGCTTCAACCCGCTTACGCAACTCTGCGAGGCTAATAACCTTTCTTACTAATCTTGATGATCTACGATTAAGACCTCGTTCTTGACACGAAAAGGAGTGAAAACCATCAAAATATTAACATACAAGAGCCTCATACTCCCGAAGCTATGCCATACGTGAACGTCTCTTCTCAAGATCAATTTACCACTTTAACCACCACCGAAGCCGGTGACAAACTAATCGCACTATACTTCTTTGCCTCGTGGGCTGAGCCTTGCAAAATCATTAGCCAGGTCTTCAAAGTCGCTAGTGAAGAGCCAGAAAACAAAGACGTTTTATTTCTGAGCATAAACGCTGATGACTTCAGCGATATCGCAGAATTATTTGAAGTGTCATCTGTTCCTTCTTTTGTCTTTATCCAAAACACGACTATCTTGAAAGAACTTTCCTCCTCTGATCCAAAAGAGTTTGTCAAAGTCTTGAAAGAGCTGAACCAAAAAACCGGAACTATTGCAAATAATGCTTCGGCTCCAGCTGCTCAAGGAGGATCTGAAGCTGGTAAAAAGCTAGAAGAAAATGAGGAAGATGATGATGATGAAGAAGAAGAAGAAACGGAAGAACAATTGAACGAAAGATTGAAACAGTTGACGAACGCCGCTCCTGTTATGTTGTTCATGAAAGGTACCCCATCGGAACCAAAATGTGGATTCAGCAGACAAATGGTTGGGATTTTGAGAGAATATCAAGTTAGATTTGGATTTTTCGACATTTTAAAAGATGACGCTGTGAGACAAGGCTTGAAAAAATTTAGCGACTGGCCAACTTTCCCTCAATTGTATATGAACGGTGAACTTCAAGGTGGGCTAGATATTATCAAGGAATCTTTGGAAGAAGACCCAGAGTTTTTCCAGCATGCTTTAGAAGCTTAAAGATGTCAAACCAACAAAAGAAAAGCAAAAAAACTCTGTATAGTTTAGGGAAAACAACCTGTAAAATATTATTCTTTTCATTTTTGTTCTATGGTATTTGTGAAACTGAACTGCCTTGTCGCAACTGTATACTCTTAACATTTTTGATGTCAAATGCTTTTCAGTTTGATTATTTATTCTATTTGACCCATTTATTTATTTATTTATTTATTTATTTATTTATAAGCATCTCTAAATCGGAGTCATCTAAATCGGAGTTGCTTTGCACAATTTCTTGTTTTTGAGAATGTGATTTTTGAGATTGGTACTGAGATAACATTTGTAGCAAGGATTCGTCTTCGTCCTCATCTCCTGCCAAAAACAAATCCTTATCATCAGCATCTTGTCTAGAGAAAGCCTCTTGTTCATAATCGCTATCATCTTCGATGGAAAAATCTGAACCTTCGCCTGCGTCATTAAGTGATTCCAGATTGCTACAGGAGGCCATTATTTTTGCATACTCTGTTGCTTTACTTTGACGGAAAACACTGTGATTTTGTTCAGTCAAGCTGGTGTCCGCTTGAATTCCTGAAATTTCTCCACCTAGCCGTTCCATATAATCTGTACTAGGATCAATGAGTGCCAAAGCGGATGGACAAGGAATTGGGGTTTTCGCAACCTTATTATAAGCTTCCAAAGTTTTTCTCTTGAACTCAAGTTTTTTTTTGATAAGTGGAGAGTAGAAACCATAATACTGATCAATATTTTTTTTTGAATAGACTTGTTGATATTTGAGCAGTGACAATCGTGCAAAATCATCCATTGCAGCGCTATACTCTCTAAGCTTTTTACGCTGCTTAAAAACTCTTGGAAATTTCATCACACTTTCTTTCATTGAGCTAGGAGCCTCCTTTTCTGTTTTCAATGCATACCTTGTGGCTCTTAAATAATACTCTGTATTCTCCTTCAGTCCAGAAATCAAATCACTCACGCTCAACGCCTCTAAGACCTCA
Source organism: Hanseniaspora vineae (assembly GCA_000585475.3). Lineage (NCBI taxonomy): Eukaryota > Fungi > Ascomycota > Saccharomycetes > Saccharomycodales > Saccharomycodaceae > Hanseniaspora > Hanseniaspora vineae. Next base: position 191,213 of record JFAV03000014.1, read on the forward strand.
GTTGCTTTGGGCAAGCTAACTCCTTTGTTAACGTGAAAGTTTTCAAAAACACCTAACTTCATTACAGGATCATGAATCATCAAATACTTGTCTTGTATGCTCTGCACAACGTCTTCGATATGCGACGATTCTTTTGAACCGTACACAATTTTTCCTATTGCATGGAAATAGGACAAAGTTTCTTGCTTCAAAGTAACTTCTTGCCCCGTAATGCTTGACCCAGTCTCAGACCAAAGTTGGAAGCTTGCAATAGCTGATCGCACATCACCACATCCAGTGCTTATGTGGTCAATAATTTTAGTCGTTGGCTTGCCCCATTTGGAGTTTCGGAGCAGAATTTGCTTTTCATTGCGTGCAATTCCATTCAACGTCCTTTTTATGAGAGTTTTGTTTACTGGATTGAATTTTATTCTTTTCACTTTGGGATGCTCCAATATATCGTTACCAAAAACTGTTTCTGCGATAAACTTGTGATCTATAGAAAAAGTGGTTGCAAAATTTTTCTCCTCCTCCAAAAATTTTGGAATTTCACATTCGGTCAAAGAGATCACTAAAGGTGGTAGATTTTTGGTGTAATCATTAAGCCATTTTTTCAAAGACAGCTGAAATCTGCTTCTGATGCCATCGTAAGAAACATTAGGCAAGTCCTCTACAAACACAACATTTAGATTCGGGCCAGTCAAGTACGTTGCATTATTTAGAAAGTGGTCAAATGACATTAAAGGTGAAATGGTACTATCTGTGCTATTGTACTCCGTAAAATATTCGCTTCCGTTTTCTAAAGTTTTGTTATTCCTTTTATTTGTTCGCTGCATAAGCGAAACAGTATGTGATCTGTATTGTGGAACTAACTCTGAAGCCAAAAGCTTGGCAACGGTTGACTTGGAGCAACCACTAGGTCCTGTAAGCAAAAGTATTTTGAAGCTGGGGTGGGCTTGCAACATAGCACGTAAACTGGCTTCAACATCTGCAAGTTTTTTTTTATGGATAGCTACCTCATTTACCGTGGCTGGGGTATACTTGACATACCAACTTGGATCATCGTCGTGGTTTGCTTCGTCATTAGGCAAGGCCATTAGTGTGATTATCAGATGAATTCGTTTCGGTCATAAGTCTTGAAAAACATGCTAAATCATTTTAGTGCAACGGTTTCATTCAACACAATGAAATTTTCCTGAAAATTATGAAGTGATGACTTGAATCGCAGCTCCAATTTTAAAACAGTAAAAACTGTGGCGGAAAAATCTACAAAAAAAAGTTGAAAGTAAAAAGAGGCGCGCAAAACGTTCATCTCCAAGTAGCCAAACCAAATCTCAGTAAACATTTAAGACATATCAAAGCAACTAGAGCAAGATAAAAAAAACCAAGCTTTACACAGATAAAGATTATACCAAAGTTAAACAGGCATGGCGGAGAACCCAAATGATGCATATGGAGGCGACAAATCTCGCATCAAGGAGCTTTATAGAGGAGACATAATGACCAAAAGCATAAGCAAAGTTGATAGAAAGCTTTTGGACACCCAACATTCTGAAAATAAGGATAAATTAGGGAAGTTGAAACCAAAGTCCTTGAATGGAGAGGTGACAATGCATACAATGGGCTCAGCATTGAAACAAGACGCATCTTCAAGAAAAACTGCGTATGCAACATACTCATCATCGTTGAGAAGCATGCATGGGCGTAAACGGCAAAGGACAGCAAATACTCACCCCGAAGAAGAGGTTTTTTTGGCATACTATCCTAGCAGTAGCAGTAGCAAAGAAGTTTATGACCAAATCATGCATTGGGTCTTGACGCATCTTTTCGATAATGATGCTACACATACGGCAGTTCTTACAACGGTGGACTATTTGTTGAAAGAGCTTTTAGGCAAGCAAAAAGCAGACGAAGAGTTTGAAGAGAGGACCGCTGCTAACAAGGTTAGAATTGAAGCTGAGCTTGGTGTGCGCTTCAAAAATGATGATTTTTACCATTTGTTAAGTATGGTCAAACAGATACCTGATTACGGAAAAAAGCATGATCCAGGTACAGAAGTTGCTGCAATTGTTGACTTTTCAGATTATGACAAGGAGGAGGAGGAAGAAGCAGAAGAAGAAGGAGGAGGGGAAGAGGTTATATCTTTGGACAGTAAACAACAGGGTCAAAGTTTAACGGACGGACAAGAAGATGACAACAACAACAACAACAACAACGAGATAGAGTTTGACTTTGATGAAGAAAGCGAAGAAGAATCGACTTCTAGCACTGAAATGCAGGACAAAGAAAAAAACCAAACTGTTGAAAAATCAAACCTTGAACATTCCGAGGTTTTGAGGTCTTTTTTTAGCATGAATAAACAACACATTGAACGCTTTTTAATGGCAAATTTGAACCGCGGGGATGTGGCAGCCATCATGGAAAAAACCGTAAACTTGCTTGCAGAAAGCACAAATGAACACGAAACTGAAAAAAGTTTGACTCAGCTCTATACTTTTGATGAAACACCTATTGTTCGAGCGTTGCTTCAAAATAGATTGGTAATTAAATGGGGCTTGAAATACGCTGAGGCAGAAGAAAAAGAAGCCATACTAACTGAAATGCATCAGCTCGGATTAGACCATTTGCTAACAGAACACCCTAAAAAACGTTTTCGCGACAACTATGAAAACGAACAGGAACCTTTGTCAAAAAAATTGAGGCTCGAATCTCAAACAAACGAATTTAGAATTATTGATTTAGAGTCTTTCAAAGTGGAGCCCGTCAAAACTATCAGCACCAAAGTTCAGCTTCCAAAAAACTCCTACAAAAAGATCAAAGACCATTACGAGGAAATCCATATTCCGGCTCCTGATCCTTTGAACGACAGCTACCCGCTTGTTGATATTGATGAATTACCACAATGGGCCCTGAAAGCTTTTCCGCAATCTGAAACTAGAACATTGAACAGAATTCAGTCTGAGGTTTTTCCAGCTGCGTTTCACAACGATTTCAACATTTTGCTATGTGCTCCCACTGGGGCAGGTAAAACAAATGTGGCAATGTTAACAATATTGAGAGCGTTTGGTCATTTTGCTGATGAGGAAACAGGGAAAGTTGATCTTTCAAAGGTCAAAATCGTGTATATAGCACCGTTGAAAGCGTTAGTGCAAGAGCAGGTAAGGGAATTTGGAAGAAGATTAAATTACTTAGGTGTGAGAGTCGTTGAGCTTACGGGTGACTCTAATTTGAGTAGAGCGGAGATAAAAAGTGCACACATTTTGGTTTGCACACCAGAAAAATGGGATGTCATAACAAGAAAGAGCTCGAACTATAAGCTGACCAGCACTGTGCGTTTGATGATTATTGATGAGGTTCATTTGTTACACGATGAAAGGGGACCGGTCATTGAAAGCATAGTGAGCAGAGCCGCTCACTTCAAGACTAGGCTATTGGCGTTATCCGCTACTTTGCCCAATTATACTGACGTTGCCCACTTTTTGAATGTTGAAGCAGGAAAAGGGTTGTTTTTCTTTGATTCAAAATTCAGACCTTGTCCTTTAGCCCAGCAGTTCGTGGGAGTTGCCCAAGCAAACCCACTAAAAAAGTTACAAGCCATGAATCAAGCTTGCTATGACAAGGTCTTAGAATCTGTGCTTGATGGCAAGCATCAAGTCATCATTTTTGTTCACTCAAGAAAAGATACTGCAAAAACGGCAAAGTGGATTGTAGAGAAGTTGAAAGAAGATCAAAAAGAATCAGGACTGCTCTTGGATCAACAAGAGGCGTCTTTAGCAGTGCTTGAGAAAGAATCAGAAAACACAAAAGATAAAGATTTGAAGCAGCTTATTACGCATGGCATAGGAATTCATCACGCAGGCTTGCACAGAGACGACAGATCATTGGCCGAAGATTTGTTTGCTGATGGCTTATTGAAGGTTCTTGTCTCAACAGCTACGTTGGCATGGGGTGTGAATTTACCGGCGCATACTGTCATTATTAAGGGTACTGATGTCTATTCGCCACAACTGAATCAATGGATTCAGCTTTCACCGCAGGACATGTTGCAAATGTTGGGAAGAGCAGGGAGACCAAGATATGACACACACGGTGAAGGTATTGTCATAACAAACAAAGAAGACGTACAGTACTTTGTTGCTGTTTTGAATGAACAGCTTCCTATTGAGTCTCAAATGATGGGAAAGCTTGTAGATGCTGTTAATGCCGAAATAGTGCTTGGAAACATCAAAAACATATCTGACGCAACCTCTTGGCTAGAAAGGACTTACTTGTACTCAAGAATGCTTTCAGATCCACATCTTTATGATGTTTACACCGACAGAGTCTCTGAAGAGGAGAACTTGAGCGCTTTCTGTAAGGATTTGTGTCACTCAGCTTTCACACACTTACAAGAACAAGAACTTGCTATTTATGCAGCAGAGAAAGGCACGATTTGCGCAACCGCTTTGGGAAGGATTTCGTCCTTTTATTATTTGCGTCATGATTCCGTAGCTAACTACAACAACTCTTTAGAAAAGACATTTTCTTTGGTTGAGCTTTTTGGAGTCTTTGGACAATCTCTGGAGTTTCAATACATGGCTGTGCGGGAAGAAGAAAAGTATGAGCTAAAAAAATTAATGGACAACACCCCTATTCCTGTAAAAGACTCTCTTGATGAACCCTCCACAAAAATCAATGTTCTTTTACAGAGCTATATATCCAGATTGAAACTTGACGGGTTCGCTCTGAATGCGGATATGGTCTATATCAATCAAAATGCTGGGAGATTGTTTAAAGCTATTTTTGAGATTGCGCTTCAAAAGAAATGGTCAAGAATATCTAAACTTTTGTTGTCCGCAAGTTTGTACATTTCCAGAAGAATGTGGCTAAACAACTCTCCTCTAAGACAATTTCTTTCGTGTCCTGCCGAAGCCATTACAAGGATGGAAGCTTCTCCGTTACCTTTCAAAGCCTACTTGGACTTGAAAACAGCCAATGAGGTAGGCCAAGCATTGAGACTTGAAAAGTATGGAAAAACAGTTTTTGATTTATTGAGAAGGTTCCCAAAATTAAACGTGTCCTGCTCGGTGCAGCCATTAACACGCAGTGTTTTGAAATTTGATATTGAGCTTTATCCCGACTGGACTTGGGATACCAAGTATAATGGGTCAGTTGAAAAATTTTGGGTGTTTTTGGAGGATGTGAATGGTGATAACATTTTGTATCAGGACACTTTTAACGTGTCTGAGGATTCATTGGGCGTCGAAAGTGAAATATCATTTACTATTCAACTATCGGATGAGCTACAGGAGCGTTTGCCCCCAAATTACTATGTTAGTGTTGTCTCTGACAAGTGGTTGAATTGCGAGTATAAAATACCAGTTATTTTCAAGCATATGATTTTGCCTAAAAAATTCCCACCTTTCTCATCTTTATCAAGCGACGCTCTGTACAGCACGGAAAATTTGAACAATGAAACATTTGAAAAAATGTTCAGTTTTGAGAAATTCAATGCAATGCAAAGCCAAGTGTTTGAAGCCTTTTATAACTCAAACGAAAATGTTCTGCTTTGCTCTTCCAAAGGAACCGGTAAGACATCGATGGCGTTTGTTGCGTTTTTGAATCACTTAAGGCAAAATAAAGGCCGCGCAGTTTATATTTGTCCGGACCAGCTTAAAATCAATCATTTACTAGAGCTATGGAAGACTAATTTGTCATCTTTTCAAGATGCAAGACAAATTTCAAAATTTGGTAATGACTTGAAATTTAATGCTGAAATATTTACGAAAAATCATCTTGTACTGGCCACTCCTTTTCAATTTGAGCTGTTTACAAGAAGATGGAAATACCGCAAAAACCTTCAAAAACTAGACCTGATTATTTTTGATGACGCCCACGAGGTGAGCAGTCCGTCTCTTGGAAGCATTTATGAAGGTTTGATATCCAGAATGGTCTTGATGCTCACACAGTTGGAAAGTAACTTAAGAATTGTTTGTTTGAGCAATACTTTGTCAAACGCAAAAGACCTTGGAGAGTGGATGGGCATTCCAAAGAACAATATCTATAACTTTTCACCAACAGAAAAAGAAGGCGAGCTTGTGGTTCATTTGAAGACCTATGATTCTGAGACTATCCACATAGAATATGATAATATCAATGAAGAAATCAGCAGCTTGGTCCAAGCACATGTTGTTCCTTTAGTGTTTGTTGCCAACAGGAAAGATGCAATTGAAATGTCAAGAAGTTTACTTTTGCGAGTGAAAACAGACGATACAGGTAGTGACGTGTACGGTTTTTCGGAAGAAAGTTTGAACGACATCACTGACCCTTCTGTCAAAAAATCGTTGAGGGGCGGCATTGGTATCTTGTACAAAGGTATGAATTCTAAAGATTTGAACACAGTTTTGCAGTTTTCAGATAAACTTAGGGTGATGATTGCAACCAAGGATGTTACGGGACTGAACATCCGTTCTCCTTCCGTTTTTATAAGAGGTACTTCTTATTTTCAAGCTTCCGAAAACCGTCACTTAGATTACCCATTAAACACTTTGCTGGAAATGGTTGGATGTTGCTCTAATGATGAATCAAGCAATCACCTAGCAAACGTCACTATTTTAACAACTGAGAAAATGAAACAATATTATTCAAAGTTTTTACGTGAAGGGGAACCTCTTGAAAGTTTTATTCCGTTCAACTTAGGTGAACTTCTTCTAAGCGAGTGCAGCAATGGAATAGTAACAAACAAAAGCGACATCATGGAGTGGATTACTTATTCCTATTTCTATAGAAGAATCCATGCAAACCCAAGTTATTATGGAGTGAAAGACACGAGCTCAATTGGGTTATCGGCATACTTGACTGAACTTTTTGAAGGTGTTTTGGAGGAATTAACAGGAGAAGGGCTTTTGACCATTGAAGAGAGCGCGCCAGCAACTTCCCCAAGTGAAGACAGCGCAGAGAGCGACGAAATGGACCCTGCTTTAGTTCCATCTGCCGCTGCTGTGATTAGCGCTCACTACAACTTATCTTTAGCAACAACGGAGTCATTTATGAGTAACTTGCCAAACATTAACAACATAACAAAGTTTTTGGAAGTTTTGGCATTGTCTTCCGAGTTTGATAGTTTGCCCACGAGAAGTGAAGACTCAAATGCTTTGTACAGCCTTTACACCAAACTACCAATCAAAATCACAAACTTTGATAATTTCCATCTATCCTCACCTGGGTTCAAGGTATTTGTTTTGTTGCAAGCGTATCTTTCAAGAGCTCCAATTAGTGCAGACTTTCAAGCAGACTTGAAAGTCATACTTGTCATTGCATTGAGGCTAGTAAATGCCATGATTGACTTTTTATCGTTGTATGGTAAGCTTTCAGCCCTTCTTTTGATGGAGCTCAGTCAAATGCTAGTTCAAGGATGCTGGCATAGCGACTCTCCTCTGGTTCAAATTCCTCATTTTTATGGTGATGCAAAACTTTTGACAAAATGCCAAGAAAAGCACGTTGTCTCAATTTATGGAATTATGGAACTAGAGGACGAAGACAGAAATGAAATTATGGGGCTTTTGAACTCTTCTTCGAAGCTAAACGACGTTGCCAACTTTGTCAACAACTACCCCAACATGGAAATAGAATGTACAACAAACATCCCAAAGAATGTCGGTACCGCCAACGAGTCCTATGCTGCCTCAATTACGCTTACCAGGGATGACGAACCTGAAAGTTTAGAAACTGTAAGCGAAACCTATCCTGAAGCTAAGAGAGAGGAGTGGTGGGTAGTTTTAGGAATTGCCGATAGTAAGACTCTACTAGCTTTGAAGAAAGTGATTATGGATAGAGAATCAAAATCTTTCGTTTTACCTTTTTCAATAGAAAAACCGGGAACTTATACTCTGACGGTGTGGGGTATTTGTGATTCATACCTACACGCGGACCAAGAAATGTCATTTGACATTCAAATTGAATAAAACACTCTATAAATAGTTTGGTTAAGCAAGGGTAAAATGAATTTATATATACACATATATCTTTAGACACCATTTGCGCTTTTTAGTCGAGCATCTCAACATCCTCTTCTATAATAAACCCATCCCCTTTCACAGTCTTTTTCTGCTGCGACTCCTGATACTTCTGTAACTGCTCTAGATTCCATATAGATATACCTTCTTGATCTTTTGGGTCGGAAGGCTGAGCCATGGTTTTCAAAAAGTGTTTGGTATTATTGATTGCCATGTCGGTGGACAAGTTCAAATCAGCCTCACTCAACCCTTGAGCAATCCACTTTGGTAGTTGCTTCTTTCTTTTCGAAAACCTTCTATCAGCCAAGACCATGACCCCATAATCGTCCTTCCCTCTTAAAACTCTTCCTAAACATTGAGCTGCATGTCTCATGGCATCAAAACTTAGAAAATCATTTTCTCTGATAAAGTATGTATCTCTTAAAAACTCTAATCTTGCTTTCAAAATTCTGGACTCGGTGTATTGGAAAGGAATACCGATCATTAAAACTGTTCTTCCGTATTGATGATCAAAATCGATCCCTTCACTGACTTTCCCTCTTGCAACACTCAACAAGATCGCCCCTCTCCCATTGGAGCAAGCTTTTCTGTAGGTCTCCAAAGCCAAAGCGGTTTCTTGAGCATCGGGGGTTTCGACCAAAAGTAGTTTGTATTTCCAGACTTCATCTAAAATACCCATAGTCTGCCACATAGAAATAATGGACTCCATGTACAAATATGAGGGGAAAAAAACCACCATCCCGTCTGGTGTGATTTTAGAAAATTCCACCAACATAGACCCATAGTTTCTGACAATACTAGGATCGTTTCTGATTTCAAATCTTGAAGAGATAGCCACTTGATCAGAGCCCTTTGTGATAATTAGTGGTAAAAATGATTTCTTTGACAAGGTCATGGCATATGATTTCTGTAAAACCGTTTCAAAATTCAACATCTTAGGATACATGTCTAAAGGTGATATGGTACCACTGGTGATGATGACCGAGCTAAATTTGTCAAAAACTGGTTTGATAGCAATAGAGGCATCCAAACAGGTGAAATGCAAAATCGGATTCGGTACAGCAGCCGCGTTCTCTATTTCATAAGGTTCAATGATTAGCTGAAACCCCTCCTCATATGTAGAGACTAGAGTAGCAAATGTCACAACGTCTTTCAAAGCGGTAAAGTCTTCAATCTCCTCGACTTCTAGTGTCCGCACTAAAAGAGACAATCTCTCAGAGCAGAATTTTAAAGGTTTCTTTTCAATAAACGTAAGCTGTTTGCAATGCTGGAGAAATGAAATGGGTGTTTCTGAGATGACGTGCAAGACTTTCATTCTGGTTTTAATGTACTCAATAAACCTTTTCAAAAAGGAAACAAAGTGCTCAGCTTTTCTGATGTTTCCAGGCACTGCGTCAGTCAAAACATCTTGCGGTAACACTGGGTTGGAAACTTCTGGTTCTTCTTCTCCGTTCAACATATCTGAAGCCCGAAGCCCTCTTACCAAACTCTCATATTCATCTTGGAGTCTTTGTGAGTCAACTTGTTTGACCCTTTCAATTTCTCGACTCAAAGTGTTGCACCCTTTGGTTGCCTTTTTAAGAACATCATTGGTCAAGTCTAAAGAAAGAGACTCAATGCAAACGTTATCGATGTTGTGTGCCTCATCGAAAATGACGATCGAGTCATTGTTCATTTGTTCAGACACTCTTTCTGCAATTTTAGGATCCAAAATATAGTGATAGGAGTAAATAATGATGTTAGCCAAACCAATCATTCTTCTAACGGTGAAATACGGACATATAGTTTTTTCTTCACAAATGTCTATTAGTTTTTCAAACGAGTACACCCCGTTTGGCAAGTATTCATCAACGTTCATGTTGTACATATTGTCGTGAAAATTGCACAATTCGATGTCCAAATCAGGATTCTCTTCTTTTCTTTTTCTTGCTTGCCCATTGGTCATTCTTCTACATTTTTCATCAACCACAGTCCCTTTTCTCTCCTTCTTGACCTTTGGATGTAAACACAAGTTTTTTCTGGACGTTAAACCCAACCCCAAAAAGTTTTCTTCGTAGCCCAACTCTTGTGTTCTGTACTTCATCAAATTGTTCATTTCAATCAAGGCCTTTTCAATTTCTGACATGGTACGAGAGCAATAGATGATTTTTCTGAAGGAAGTTTCCGTTTTGTAATGCATTTGGTATGCAATCGTAATGGAAAGCAAAGAAACAGTTTTACCTGTCCCGGAAGGCATCTCCAAGATGGAGTTGCCACCGGCATCCAACGTTTTCTTAATGTCACACATGTACTCATACTGTTCTGGATATATGTTAGGGTATGGAAACAAGACAGGTAGCTCATCGATGTAAAACTTCATTTTAAGCTGCAGATGAGTTTTTTTGGTGGTTCGTGGCTTGTTTTCTTTTGGCAGTGTTTTCACTCTGAGTTGCAAGTTTTTAAATGACCCTATCTGGCTTGGTAAGATCAAGATATAATTGTGTCAGATCTTTTGGAAAGACACATCAAAGCACAAAACTCCATAAAGGCCGGGTATTCCACTTTATATAAATCATATATGGCTTAAATAAGATCCAAAAATTATTACTTCAGCAATTTGGTCAAAAGATTCGTAGTTGCTATTTACAAATGGTTATATGAACCTATCTAGGCTCTATTTTGAATCACGTTCAGAAGTTTGGGGAAAACAATGTCTGATGTGTCGCCGCTGACAGTTTTCAAAATTCCCAAATCGCGATAATACTGTTTCAACGGAGTAACCAGATCATTGTAGTCATTGAGTCTTTTTGTAACGATTGCTTCTGTATCATCTAGTCTTTGAACTAACGCTTCTCCAGTAACGTCATCTTTTCCAGGGACTTTTGGTGGTTTGTACTCAAGGTTGTATACTCTTCCACTTGGCACATGAACTCTTCTGTTTGTAATTCTTTCCACAATGACACTCTGAGGAACATCTATTTCAACCACCAAATTGAAAACAGACTTGTCCCCATCAAGCTTTAATGCCGCATCCAGGTCCTGAGCTTGACTTACTCTTCTTGGAAAACCATCAAGCAGCCAGTGTTGCACTTTTTGATCAATAATATTTTCCTTCAAATCATTCACAATCAGTTTTGTAATGACAGAATCTGGCACTAGTGCACCCTGTGAAGTGTATTTCAAAGCTTCCAATCCGATATGAGTCTTTTGGGCAATCTGTCTTCTTAAAAGATCACCACTACTGATGCTTTGAATATCAGGGTAAACTTTAAGCAGTCTTGAAGTGACTGTACCCTTGCCGGATCCCGGCGCCCCTAGCAGTAATAATCTCAATGGTTTCAGCGCAGACATGTCCAATATCTTTCTTACTAGGTCTCTTTCTGAGATTGAATTGTGACGTTCGAATAGATCAGAAAACTAGGCTGCAATTCCAGATTGAACCGGTCCTTTTCAAAGCAAGATTCAGTTCAGGTATCTGAAAACGGTTTGCTCGGGGGAGGGTTAAGCAAAATTGTCCGAGAGCAAAACATTTCGGATAAAGCTTTTGAAACTCCTCGGGAAACACGAAAATGTTTTATTTAGTCTGGAAAATCATTTCAGGTACGCGTTACCCCGTGAAAAGAGATGGAAAAGGGAGACGCCAAATGCTGATTTATTCAGCCAATCGAAATACCTTTCGCTTTTTGACAAACGGTCCTTAATTAAACTTCTGGTTTTCTATAAAAAAGGTATATTCCAGATATAATTTTTTTTTTTATCATCATCAAAGAACTCTAAGAGAAGCAAGAAAGATCACAACCAAACCAGCTCAATTTTGCAATAAAGACCAGTATTTCACGTAGCACAATGTCCACACCTAAAAGGCAAAGAATTCAGGCTACTCCTAGCAGCAGTCAAAGAAAAATGAAGCAGTCTAGCTTGCTCAGTTTTTTCCAAAAAAAGGAACCCACTACTAGCAAACCAGCTGAAACAAAAGTTAAGGAAGAAAGTAAACCACTTTCCTTTACCACAGAGAGTAGTGCAAATAAACCTGCATTTGATCATGTTGATCGCTTGAAACAAAGCCAAAACACAGACGTCTCCCCTGACAGCTCTTTTTTGAATGACTCGAGAAATGCAAGCTCTCCAATAAAAGACTCCACCACTAGCAACACCACCATTGACTTGCCTGATGTTTCGTTGAGTAGAAAAGCAGCTGTTGACGGTCACGCTTCTGCAGTTTCAAGCTCAAAGCAAGCAATTAAACTCAAAGAAGAAGATGACGAAAAGGAGGAAGACTTTATTAACGTTTCTTCCAGCCAAAGAAAAAGGAAAAAAATAAACTATAATGAATCAAGTGAAGAAGACGATGGGGATGATGAATTTGAAACTAGTTTTTCAGGGTCTACGAAACGCAAGAGATCGAAATTGGTTGTGGCTCCTGCAAATGACTCTGACGAAGATGAATACGTCCCAGATTCCAAATCCGTTAAACTGGAGGAAGAGGAAGAGCAAAACTATGTGCGTGACGTTGAGAAAAGCGAGAGTAGTGGTGAAGACGATGATCTGGACATTCTTGCTCTGGAAAAAAAAGTAGCAACGAAAAAAATGCAGTCGACATCCTCTTCTCTTATGAACAGATTGAAAAAATCACCAGTTAAAGCAAAGCCAAAAAGCTCTAGCCAAAAAAGTAGATCTCAATCCTCCAACTCAGTCAAAAGCTCTAATCGCGAAAAGTCAAACTCCAACTCTCCCCAAGAAACTCAGGACTCACGGTATAACTGGCTCACAAAAGGGCCAAGAAAAGATGCAAACAAAAACCCAGTTGATCATCCAGACTTTGATCCAAGAACTATATACATTCCCCAGTCAGCTTGGGATTCTTTCACTGAATTTGAAAAACAGTACTGGAACATCAAAAAAAATTTGATGGATTGCATTGTTTTTTTCAAAAAGGGTAAATTTTATGAGCTTTATGAAAATGACGCACTATTGGCTAATTATATGTTTGACTTGAAACTAGCGGGCAATGGCGGCCGTGCTGGGATGCAATTGGCAGGGATCCCCGAAATGTCATTTGACTACTGGACCAACCAGTTCCTTCAGAATGGCTACAAAGTTGCTAAAGTTGACCAGGCGGAATCCTTATTGGCAAAGGGGATGAGAGAAAAGCAAGAAAAGACGCCGAAAACATCTGCCAAATCTATTGTACAGAGAGAGTTGAAGTATGTGCTAACTAGAGGTACTTTGACTGATGAAACCATGTTACAGAGTGATTTGCCTACTTACTGTCTCAGTATCAAGCAGCAAGACAATTCGTTTGGTATTTCTTTTGTTGACACTGCCACAGGTGAATTGTTCCTTGTGCAAATCGATGAGGCCGGTCCTAATGATTACTCTAAACTAGATACTGTTTTGTCGCAAGTGAGAGCACACGAAGTAGTTATGGAAAGAAACAACTTGTCCTCTGCCGTACTGAAATTAGTGAAATACAACAGCGCTCCGGGGTGCATTTACAACTACTTGAGAAAAGATGATGAGTTCTATGATGTAGACAAAACCATACATGAGTTAAATACCAAGTATACTAAAGTTCCTGAAGTTATTGCCAGAGACTTTATTGAGAATTTTGAAAATCATGTTGCTCTTAATGCTTTTGGAGGGTTGTTGTCTTACCTGCAATTTTTGAAACTGGACAAAAATATTATTGATATGGACAAAGCCAGTAATTACGATGAGTTTATGAGCAGTTCTTCGTCGAATCAAAAATACATGGTTTTGGATGGTATAACGTTGCAAAATTTGGAGATTTTCGCAAATACATTTGATGGTTCTGATCAAGGTACCTTCTTTAAATTAATAAACAGAGCAACCACGGGTATGGGGAAAAGAATGATTCGGAAATGGGTGATGTTACCTCTATTCCAAAAACCTGAAATTGAAGACAGATTAGACTCGGTTGATCAGTTGATAGATGATTTTGAGATCAGAGAGCTTGTTGAAAACTATTTGGCAAAACTCAGTGATCTCGAGCGTTTGTGTGCTAGAGTTCATTCCAACAATTTGAAGTTTAAAGAGTTTAATAACAAAGTTCTTCCAGGATTTGAAAACATTCTGGAATTTATTCAAAAAATTAAAAAATTTGAGCTAAAAGGTTCTTTGAAAGAGTATGTTGCTAGAATACCGGAAACTTTACTGGACGAAAAGCTGAAGGAATGGGCAAACGCTTATGACAGAAACAACATTTTGGGTGATGACCAAGAATACTCTATCAAGTTATATCCAGGAGTCGACAAAGAGTACGACCAATCGTTAAACAATATTAACGAATGTGCTGGAAAACTAAGCAACGAATTGAATAGCTACAAAAGCTTGTTGAAAACTACAAAACTGCAATTCAAAGACAGTGGGAAAGAACTTTACACAATTGAAGTGCCAATCGAGGCTTGCAAAAGAGTTCCTGGTACCTGGACGCAACTTGGTGCTAACAAGTCTTTTAAACGGTACTATTCCCCAGAAGTAGCATCGCTGGCCCAAGAAATGGCTGAGTACAAGGAGGCACACAAAATTTTGGAAACTAACTTGACAGAGCGCTTATATTTGAAATTTGCTGAAAACATGAATGATGTCTGGACTCCTACCGTTGAGTTGATTGCTTCTGTTGACTGCTTATTGTCGTTGTGCAAAACTTCAGAGTCCATAGGTATCCCAAGTTGCAGACCACAGTTTGTTGATAGCGATTTTTCCTTTTTGCAATTCAAGTCCCTAAGACATCCCTACTTCAACATGGGCTCTTCTTCTACTACGGAGTTTATTCCAAATGACGTTGAGCTTGGACTGGATGAAACTAATAAAATCACGTTGTTGACTGGTGCCAATGCCGCAGGGAAATCCACTGTTTTGAGAATGACATGCATTGCAACGATCATGGCCCAAATTGGGTGTTACGTACCATGCGAGTACGCCAAGTTGACTCCGATCGACCGTATCATGACAAGATTGGGGGCCAATGACAATATCATGCAAGGGAAATCCACATTTTTGGTTGAGTTATCAGAAACCAAGAAAATCTTGGATCTGGCAACTGACAAGTCATTGTTGGTGATTGACGAACTAGGTCGTGGTGGTTCTTCAAGTGATGGTTTTGCTATTGCGGAATCTGTATTGTACCACTGTTCCACTCATATTCAGAATTTAGGGTTTTTTGCTACGCATTACGGGGAAGGTCTTTACTTGAACTTTGCACAGCATCCGCAGATCAGACCTATGAAAATGGCCATTTTGTGTGATGAGGAAAATAAAAACGTTACATTTTTATACAAGTTAGTCGACGGTTTAAGTGAAGGCTCTTTTGGTATGCATGTGGCGAATATGTGTGGGATTCCAAAAGAAATTGTTGACAACGCAATAGTGGCGGCTGATGAACTAGAACACACGTCCAAAGTTTTGAAAATGTTGAAAAATGGTAGAACTGACCAAAAGAATGAAGCCACAAGTGCTGACTCTTCGACTTTGATTCCATTGGGTGTGCAAACTGATTTTGTGAGAATCATGGAATATGGGATCAACAATTTGCATGGCTGTGGTGAAGGTGTGAAAGTTTACAATGAGCAGAACAAAAAACTAGCAATCAAAAACATTTTTGAAATGATAGAAGGGTTGAGTAAATAAAACTAAAATTGGCAAATATATATATATATATATATATATATA